>UESW01001508.1:222095-406340 GCA_900491605.1 Calamus simplicifolius
TGTTTCCTCCTCAACATGCTGCTTCATCGTTAACTCATGGGTTATTAAGGATCCTAGAAGCTCCTCTAAAGGTAATGCATTGAGGTCCTTTGCTTCTTGGATAGCAGTGACTTTAGCTTCCCACGATCTTGGTAGTGACCTAAGAATTTTGCGCACAAGGTCAGCATTAGAATAAATTCTACCAAGACTCTTTAAACCATTCACAATATCAGTGAATCTAGTGAACATGCATGTGATGGTTTCAGTTGTTACATTGTAAACAATTCATATTTATGAACCAAAATATTTATTTTTGATTCCTTAACTTGGTTTGTTCCTTCATGAGTTATTTCCAACCTATCCCAAATTTCTTTTGCGGAATTACATGTTGAGATACGGTTGAATTCATTTGAGTCTAAGGAACAATATAAGAGATTAATGGCTTTAGCATTTAGTTGTGCCATTCTTCTATCATTATCATTCCAATCCCTTTCGGGTTTAGGAACAATAGTGCCATCAATAAGGTGTGTGGGTGTACTAGGTCCGTTTATTACTCCCCACAATTCATAGTCCGAAGCTTGAATGAATATTCTCATTCTAGCTTTCCAATATGAATAGTTGGTTCCATTAAATAAAGGAGGTCGATTCGTAGAATGACCTTCAGCAAAACTGAACCACTTTGTGTTGCCATGAGGATCTTAGCCCTTGATCGTGAGATCAAATTCTAAATGAGCACTTGCTCTGATACCAATTGTTGGCCCAGATGGCAACCCAAGAGGGGGGGGGTGAATTGGGTTCTTAAAAATTAGCCCCTTTTTAAAATTAGTTTGCTTGAGATTAATGAGGGCGAATGCAAGATAACTATAAAGTGCAGTGAGTAAGATAGAGATAGATAAAGAGACAATAAGACACTGCAAACACAAAATTTTATAGTGGTTCGGTGTATCCAACACCTACGTCCACTCCCAAGATTCACTTGGGTCCACACTATAATCTCTCTAGATTACAGCCGAGTTTTTCCAAGCTCACAACTCAAACTTGTTGTTTTACCGGGTGCACAACGAACCCAGCTGGTTTTACTCGGGCTTACCAGCACAAAACCCTACACGTTGTTTTTCAGGGCTCACAACTAACCCAAGCTTAAACAAGCTTAAACGAGGTAAAACTACCTCCTCTAGTTCAATCCCCCAGATTGAACTAGCAAATATAAGATGAGTTTGTTGTGAATACAAAAGCTCCTCAATGAGCAAATATACAAATTTAAGAATAAGGTTTAGAAAAGCCTGATTTGTAGATAGGTTGGCTTCTTCTTTTTCTTCTTTTCTCTTCTCTCTTGCTGGATTGAATCAAGCCTCATCTCCGATTCTTCGTGGTTGAAGCAGTTGAGAAGGATGAAAAGCAAGAACCGAATCTCCTTTCTTCAAGTTGGGAAATCCTCCAAGACTTTGATTTTGAACGCTTTGGATTCCTCTTGAGCCTTTTGGAGTGGAGTGGATTTGAGCTAGATGGTTTTTCCTTTCAAGATTCAAGCTCACGGATTTTTGAAGTGGGATTTGTCTATCTCAGATTTTCTCTTTGTTTTTCAGATTTTTTTTCTCTCTTCCTTCTTCTTCTTTTTTTTTTTTTTTGAACAATAGACTCCCCTTCTTATAGATTTCTTTTACACCTCTTTTGGAATAAAACTATCCATTGGAGTGTACCTTCTATCAAAATATATCCGTTAGAAATGAGTAAAAATAGAAAAGTTACCGTTAGAGCTGATCTGGCAACTTCGTTTTTCGTTCCAGGTGGATTGGAGTCGACTCTAACTTTTTTGGAGTCGGCTCTAGCTCGAGGCGTTCAAACTGATTTTCCGGAGTCGTCTCTGACTTTTCTGGGGTCGACAAGAAACTTTTCCGGAGTCGACTCTAGGTTGAGCCAAAAAACTTGACTTTCTGCTCCATCTGTGAGAGTCGACTCTCACAGTCTCGGAGTCGACTCTAATGACCGTGCCAGTTCCGGAGTCGGCTCTGTGATTCTCGGAGTCGACTCTAATGTCTGCAATTCTTACCTAGACATTAGATTCGATCCAGAACACATTGTAACTCTTGATTTTGATCTATCAATAGTTTTATAGGCTGAAACACTAAATCAAAATCATCAGAGCCTTCACAAATTATACTCAAATGGTTTTTTAATCATCAAAATCAAATTGGGTCAACAGCTAGAATAGTCTTATCTCTTCCAAAATGACCAGCTAATCCTCCAGCATGCGTTTCCCAGACTAGAAATTCTCTAAGTGATGTCCTAGGGATACAAAGTTTATTGCCCCTAAAAAGGTAACCATCCTGGATGGTATAATCTTCACTGGTACTGGATGGCCCTAGCTAAAGGATCTTATAAATTTCACCAAAGTCATGACAGGTCTCATAATCATCTTTTATCCGATCGAACCCTATAACTTCGGTGCTAACAGTACTCAACAACAAAGACTTACGGCTTAAGGCGTCTGCTACCTTATTTTCTATATCGGCACGGTGTTTCAGGATAAAAGTGTATGCCTGAATGTATTCAACCCATTTGCCATGCCTAGAATTTAGCTTCTTTTGGGAGTTCAGAAATCGGAGTGCCCCATGATCAGAAAATAAGACAAATTCCTGCGGTAGTAAGTAATGTCTCCAATACTTAAGGGCTTGTACTACCGCATAGCATTCATTATCATAGGTGGAATATCTAAGTTTAGCTTCATTTAGTTTTTCACTAAAGAAAGCTATAGGGTGATTTTCTTGGCTTAACACTCCACCTATGCCTACTTCCGACACGTCGCATGCAACCTCAAACACCTTAGAAAAGTCTGGAAGTCTAAGTATGGGTGCATGAGTCATCCTATCCTTAAGATCTAGGAAGGCCTTATTAGCTGACTTAGTCCACTCAAAATTACCCTTCCTAATACAATCAGTGATGGGTGTGATGATGGTGCTAAATCCTAATGAATCTCCTGTAAAAGGTTGCTAGGCCATGGAAGCTGCGGACATCGTGGACATTCATGGGTACCGGCCACTCTACGACCGACCTAACCTTTTCAGGATCCGCTGAAACACCTTCTGGGGTTACTACAAAACCTAGAAAGATAACCCTATACATCATGAAATCATACTTCTTAAGGTTTGCATATAGGCTATTCTCTCTAAGGGTCTGACAGATTAATCTGAGATGGTTAAGATGGTCCTCTTTGGTCTTGCTATAAATTAATATATAATCAAAATAGACCACTAAGAATTTTTCTATGTACTCTTTCAGGACCTGGGTCCTGGGTCATGATTCTCATGAATGTGCTAGGTACGTTTGATAGCCCAAAAGGTATCACGACCCACTCAAACAGACCATCTCTAATCTTAAATGCAGTCTTCTAATCATTCCCTGGTCTAATTCTAACCTGATGGTAGCCACTCTTAAGGTCTATTTTGGAAAAGATAGTGGCACCCGCCATCATGTCCAACATGTCATCTAGTCTGGGGATAGGGAACCTATACTTGATAGTATTTTGTTGATGGCCCTACTGTCCATGCACATTCTTCAGGTACCATCCTTCTTAGGGGTTAATAGTGCAGGAACTACACAAGGACTTAAGCTCTCCCTAATGAAACCTTTCCTAAGTAATTCTCCCACTTATTTTTGTAGTTCTTGATGCTCAGTGGGGTTCATCCTATAATGGGGAAGGTTTGGGAGGATGGATCTGGGATCAGGTTAATGGCATGTTGGATGTTTCTTAGGGATGGTAACTGATCAGCAATTCTTCAGGAAAGACATCCTTAAACTCCTCTAGGATCTCAATTACTTCTGGGGGTTGTTCCTTTTGGACTGATTCATAGATCTCTTTAGTGGTCAAAATCCAAACAGGATTACCCTCAGTGATGTCTTTTCTAATTCCTTAGCCTTAATCAGATTAACTCTTGGCTTGCTATCCTTAAGGTTGCTAGATCCTTTCTTGATTGGGTCCCTAGGTGGAGTTGGATGTATCACATACTTGTTCCCATTGTGTTTAAAAGAGCAGATGTTGGATCGACCAAACATGGGCATCGTGATCGTAAGCCAAGGTCGACCTAATATAATACTACTAACACCCATAGGAATTACATCGCACCAGACCTTTTCCTCATAATTTTGCAATTTGATTAGTATTGGCATCTGGACTTGATTGGGATAGAGGTGGAATCTACCCACGAAACCTTATAAGACTAGGATGGGGAACTGTGGTCAATCCTAATGACTTAATTGTATTGGTAGAGACGACATTGATACAACTCCTGCTATCCACTATGATCTTGAGCACCTTATCCCCTATCTTAACAAAAGTCTGTAGATGTTAGTCATACGCCAATCTTCCTAGTCCTTAGTTTGAGTCTGGGTCAAGATACATCTAACCACTCCTAGTAGGTCTTTAGACTCAAATGTTTCCTCCTCTCCATCGTACTCATCTATCAGATGGGTATCAGCCTCATAGACCTCTCCCTCAGGCTCAACTAGGGACTCGATTCAGTCTCAGGTAACTCATCTATATGAAGGGATCTGACTGGGCACTGGCTGATCATATGTCCGATTTGTTGCATCTAAAGCATTTGATCTGGGGGTTGGAATTTCTTTGAACCTCTACAGATTTACCCTTATCCTCTTTCTGGGGTATAGGGGTACTATTCTGGGGTCGACTCAACTCAGTTCGGCTTGTACTGGTCGGCTAGTGTTGGGTTGACTTGGGAAAGTCTGGCGGGGGTCTGAGTACTGGGTAGGTCTGGAACGACTAGGATAGGCCTGGCTAGATCCTGGATATGGGCTAGGGCTCTTGGTAGCCTCTGATCTACGATAGGGTGGCTCTCTCTGAAAACGTTCATAATCCCTAGCAACTTGGTGAGCTTCTTCTAAATCGTGTACCCTTCTTAGGTAGAGTTCTCTTTAAATATCTGCTCTCAGGCCATACCTAAACTTGGATAGGGTGACTTCCTCAGACTGAACGATATTACACCTCATGGTATACTCTTGGAATGTAGCAATGTATTCATTCACAGTTTTACTACCCTGAATTAATCACTGCCACTAGTCCAATAGGCTATGTTCATACAATGTGGGGACATAATTGGACCTAAGTCTAGCCTTCATGGCGTGCCAGGTGACTATGGGGTCTCTACCCTCTAATAATTGCCTCGCTCTAAAGTGGCCCAGTATAACCTAGCCTATCGTACTAACTTGAGCTTGGCAAACTTAAACTTATGCTCTTCAGATATGTCGTACCAGTTAAAGTACTGGTCCATCCCTTCCTCCCAATCTAGGTAGTCCTTAGGGTCCATAGAGCCAACAAAAGTAGGTGCTTCAAGTCTGACACTTCTAAGGGCTCTTTCTTCTTGGTCTACTACCTCATGATTGGGTCTCCTAGGGAGGACATCTAGGACTGGATCAGGTCAAAGTGGTCTCCTAGGGTTTGGCCTTATGTAGAGGTCAGGCTATTGGGCTCTCCTAGGATGAGGTGGGGTCTCATGATCAGACTCAGTGTGGGGCTCACGGGCTTCTTCTAGGATGCCCAACCTAGTTTCGACTTGATCAAACCTGAATCCTAATCTAGCCTCATATTGCTTGATGTCTTGGTTCATTTCGGCTAGTTGTTCAGTGATGATCCTTAAGTGATCATCAATGCTTTGATTAGCCATGGGTTCAACCTGTAATGGAGGTGGTGACGGACGAAAAGATGCTCCTCATCTAGTGCACATGCAAGCACAATCAAGCATACAAGACTTAGAACTCGGACTACGGTATGCTAGACCTAGTCATCCAGAGTAAAGGATTTGGCTTAATGCAAGCCAATCTAACAGTAACTCTTTAATTGGCCAGTTGGGATAGGTGGAAGGGGGGGAGGCTCATTCGACAAATTGCAGGTGACTAATTAGAATAACCCCAATACTCTACTTAAGTCGTTTGACATTTGACCTCCCTTCTAGACACCAATTTCAGAGCACAAGCCAGATTGATTTGTACTAGTCTCCTCTAGTACACTAAACCGACTGTTGGTGTCCCTAGCCCTCTAGGGCAAATGTTAATTAAGTTGCTACTCAGTTTTAGATTAGAGGCTTGGGATCAGAATGTGCACGGGTGGTTGTTTTGGGCCAAGGAAGGGGTCTCAATCCCTCCCTTAACTAATATCAATGAAAACCCTTAAGAGTAATTTAATACAGATGAATGACATGTAAAACACAAACCCTAATCCAGACATCTTTAAATAGCAATAAATCTCAGAAATTTTTCATGTTTTTTTATGAGTAATCAGGCATGCAATTAATTCACAAATTAAATTAAATTCTTAAAAATAAAAAAAATACTTTAAATTATAAAAAATCTAGAGAAATAAATTTCATAATTTTTATATGTATGCAGGCAGAAACAATTCAATTAACAGATGATATACTGATAATAACGTGAATTAAAATTAAGCCCTAACTATGCTCTGATACCAAACTGATGCAGGACCGATTCACATGCAAGTAATTTTTTTTTTCTTTTTCTAATGATTAATAATTGTAGTTGATTATTATTCCAAAGTAATAGCCTAAGAGGATTCAGAAAAATTCACAGTAAATCCGCACGCGAAAAAGTTCCTAAAAAAATAAAGAAGAAGGACCATCGAGGCTAAGAAGCCCCGGTAGGACTTCATCTCCTACAATAAAGTTACTAGTAGATTAGAGGGGTATACTTGGTAAGAGGGAGAAGATCAAAGTGTTGAATGGGTTGCTTTGCCGAGTGGATGCGCCCTAGATGACCAAGCCTTGAGCCCATGGATCTGCGGCGAAGTATTCACTGTCCTGGATGACGATCGCCTTGAATCCTGGATTCGTAGCTACTAAGGGATCTGTAAGATCACCATACAAGGGTTAAAGAATCATAGAAAAATTTAGAATAGAGGCAAAGAGACAAGAAAGGAGTAGAGAAAAGGAGAGGGCGGCCAAGGTTTCTCGTGGAGACTTGGGATGTTGGTACGCGCAGGGGGAGGGAAACAAGAGCACCAGAGAACCAACTAACAAAAATCACAATAACTCAAAACTTGGATTGATTGATTAATAATAAAAGATACATCATTCATACAAGAGGGTCTCTTTTATAGAGCAAGAGACTTAAGGCCCAAGAAAATACAGATATGGAAAGAGAGAAAAAAAAAAGGTGCCCCAATCAAATTTGGCATAAAATCTGCAGCATCCAGATGAGGAAGGTGATCTTCTAGATGCAATCAGCGGCAGTTGGATTCGGCATGAAATCTATGGCGTCCAGATGAGGTAGGTGATCTTCTAGATATGATTGAGATGCAATTAGTGGCAGCTTAATTTGGCATGAAATCTGTAGCGTCCAGATGAGGAAGGTAATCTTCTAGATGCAATCAACGGCAGCTGGATTCGGCATGAAATCTATGGCATCCAGATGAGAAAAATGATCATCCAGATCGAGAAGGTTCTTGCTCTGCTAGGTGGCATGTGAGCTGCTTGAAGTAGGTGTGGCACCAACTTAAATTTAGCAGCTACTCTGTCTAACTATGATGGCCTTGTCTTCTGCTCCAATACTGATGTCTCATCTTGTAAGCTGATGAACTTACTACATGACTCGTATTAAAATAAACTGAACTGGATAGGACTCAATTTAGAATAAAATAAACTGGATGAGACTCAAAATAAACTAAACTTAATTTCTCAACTCAAGACTTGAAACATAACTAATTAGATATCTACATAGGGTTAAGAATTCTCTGCTTGATCCTGGTGCCCGCACCATGAACCTTGTGTCTATAAGCAAAACAAAGGAAATAAAGTGGTCTTCTTAGTTCTTTATGTGGATGACATTTTACTCATTGGGAATGATGTAGGATCTCTATCCAAAATAAAAAACGCTAGCCAGCCAATTCCAAATGAAGGATTTGGGAGAAGCAAACTATTTCTTGGCATCCAAATTAGACGTGATCGCAAGAATAGGCTTTTGGCATTTCTCAGGCATCGTATGTTGACAAGGTGCTTATCAGATTTGTGATGCAAAACTCTAAGAAAGATAATTTACCTACTCGACATGGAGTTCATCTTTCTAAAGAGCAATGTCCTAAAACACCGCAAGAGGAAGAAGATATGAGACGGATTCCCTATGCTTTGGCAGTTGGTAGTTTGATGTATGCAATGTTGTGTACAAGACCCAACATATGCTTTGCAGTGGGAGTGGTTAGCCAATACCAGTCAAACTCAGGATTAGATCACTGGGTTGCGGTCAAGCATATTCTCAAATATCTGAGAAGAACGAGAACATATGCTGGTATATTTCGGTATGGATTTGATTCCTGTTGGATATACATATTCTGATTTTCAATCAAATAGAGACTCTCGGAAGTTTACCTCTAGAGCGGTGTTCACTTTGGGAGGAGGAGCCATTATATGGAGAAGCATCAAGCAAACTTGCATTGCTGACTCAACCATGGAGGCTGAATATGTAGCAGCTTGTGAAGCAGCTAAGGAGGCAGTCTGGCTTCAAAAATTCTTGAAAGATCTAAAAGTTGTTCTAGATATGCATGAACCAGTCAGACTCTACTGTGATAACAATGAAGCTATAGCTAATGCCAAGGAACCCAGAAACCACCGTAAAGGAAAGCATATAGAGAGAAAATTTTACCTTGTGAGAGAGATTGTTAGTAGAGGAGACATTTCAGTTGAGAAGATCGCATCTGCGAACAATATAGCTGATCCGTTTACTAAGACATTATCGACTCAGGGTTTTGAGCTACATCTTGAAGGGATGGGATTAGAGACATGTCTCATTTGCTTTAGGACAAGTGGAAGATTGTTAGGATATGTGCCCATAAACAAATGATTTTATTTTGCTGAATAATTTAAAAAAAATTTCAATATTATACTTGCATGCATGTTTTGATGCTTTATAAATATAAAAAATCCCTAGATTATTTAAATGTGACTTTAAATATTGTATATAAGTGTTATATATAGAGGATAATATTTAAAGTAAAATAATCTAAATTTATCCGTAATTAAAAATTAAAGTTGCAATAGGGATCTTTAATTTAAAATTACTAGCGCGGTTCATTACATTCTGAATGAAATGATCTTATCCGAATTGTTGATAATGAGATTATCGGAATGAAAGCACTTTATATAATTTGATTATATAGGACTGAATATATTAGTTATGAATCTCTAATAAATTCCATTGTTAAAATAGAGCATTCAAAATTAATCAATGATGGTCATATATGAATCGATCTTAATTCTGAGTAATTATAGACTCCTATTTATTGTATTATATTTTTTGACATGCTGACATAGAAACATAGTGTCAAATTCTTGGTATATTAAAAATATAATAATATAAGTAGTTGGGAATATTAATATACAAGATGAAATCCATTCCTTCGTAAAGAAATCAGATGGACGGTTTGATTCGGGGCTTGAATAATAGGAGCGCTCAATTTATGATTGGATCATAAATATATTATTCATTATAGAATCAATGGTACTTATGGATAAAAATATAATTAAAGAGGTTAACGAAAAAGGCTTAGCTTTAATCATGAACCGTTTATGGAGGATTAATTTATATGTAGTGACTATATCAATGGACAATTCAATCCTTTTGAATATAATTAATTTCATAATTTTAAGAATGCAGTTCCAAATTTTTAGTGGAGTAATTTGAAATTAATAATTTTGATATTTAAATTAAGGTGTTAATTGAATGTCAAAATTATTGAAGCTTAAAATTATAATGTCCATAGTTCCTTTGGACGGCTCCATTAAATTTTGTGAACTTTATTATATGTTTGGTTGAGTTATTAATTTGGAATTGAGATTTTAAATTAATTTTCACACAAAAATTAATTGGATTAATTTTTATTTTAAATAATATGATTATTTAAAAATAAATTTAAAATTACTTTAAATTTAAGAATATATGATGTGCTAGGGAACACATCGTAGGCATATTCAATAAGAAGATTCTATGTGGAAGTTATTTTGTTGTTGGAGAAATATGGGATCCTGGGAGAGGATTTCTCTCTCCCATTTCATCCCATGATAAATATCAAAACAAACCAATAATTGGTTGTTGGATTGATACATTAAAGTATTTCCAAGAGTTAGAAGTTATCTTTAAATTTTAATTAATTAATTAATTAAAAAGGTTGGTAATATAAGATTCACCAGAGAAAAAATAACAGAGGATGACAATGATCAACCATAGAGAGTTCTTTTCTTCAACTTACTTTACAAAGTGAATAAAAGTTCAGTTGTGTGATCTCAACCCAAATTAAGAAGGAATGCCGACTCATTCATGTTCATCATAATTTGAAGAACGTTTGGAAAGATCCGTGGTGATCAAAAGGATTTGGTGATTCCAAGCTTCTATTGGTGGAGTTCAAGACATTCAACAAAAGGTCAATTTCTTAATCTCCTTATTATTTTTATTATTAAATTAATAAGGGTATAGATCGCTAACTCAATATTTTAAGATATATGATTTGATCCTTATCTTGCTTCCGCTAAGACATGTGATTCGATCATTATCTCGCTTCCGCAAATATCTCAAAATCGTTTTGAGATTACCAGTATGTGAAGGCTCAAATGTTCTTTAATGCAGTACATGTCAAATGCCTCAATAAATATCATCAAGCAAAAATAGAGATGCATCATTTTCTAAAAGTGCACGGTAAATAGGAGCAAAATGATACTCAATGGAAAAAATGGGCTTAAGAAGACCGCTTGTTTAAGAACTTGGACATAAATGACTCATCAAACATAATATATAAAGCTGATCTCAAATGAATGTGTTCACCCTTTCTAGGATTTTAATAGTTGATATGTAGTATATAATGCGCATGCATTGTGTTAGTATAAGAATATTTGGCCAAGTCTATGTGACTTCACAAATGTCTAAACACAAATATGTTTTGCAGTAATAAAATATGAAAAATCTGCTATATTTAGATGCTTAAAAAGTGGACTTAACACAAGCATATAATTTCTCATTTAGATTATGCAAAACACAAGCATCATTTAGACCTAATACACAAGTATATATATAATTTAGGGCTCTCTTTTGCCCCATTGTCTAGTTTACCGATAAAATTATGCGTGCTCTAACATGAACGTATGTGGCCCTGGTAACTTGTTAACTTATTCGGCTCCAACATCTTCTAATGATTTAGACGAGCATTCAGAATGGTCCATCTCTACTATATCAATCCAGCCACACCGCATGCTTACTAATCCTAAGACCATTTTTTGCAATTGATATTTTGGAAGAATTAGAGTTTTTGATTTAGATTAATTAAACAAAATTAATGATGCCAAAAATTTCATAAATAATCAAAATAGTCATTTAATAATAAAGATGGTGAGCGCATCCATAACTAACATGAAGTGTGCAAAAAATTAAATTTTTTATGTGCCAAACTCCAATAGATATGAAATCACTCTAAGGAAAGAATTTTCAAGGAATTCATAAGGCAATTGATTATCACATACATTTTATAAAATCAAAATCTTCCATTGTGAAAGGCTCAAATGTTCTTTAATCCAGTAGATGTCAAATGCCTCAATAAATATCATCAAGCAAAAATAGAGATGCATCACTTACTAAAAGTGCACGGTAAATAGGAGCAAAATGATACTTAAGGGCAAAAATGGGCTTAAGAAGACCGCTTGTTTAAGAACTTGGACATAAATGAATCATCAAACATAATATATAAAGCTGATCTCAAATGAATGTGTTCAGCCTTTCTAGTTTTTTAATAGTTGATATGTAGCATATAGTGCGCATGCATTGTGTTAGTATAAGAATATTTGGCCAAGTCTATATGACTTCACAAATGTCTAAGCACAAATATGTTTTGCAGTAGTAAAATATGAAAAATCCGCTTTATTTAGATGCTTAAAAAGTGGACCTAATATGCAAGCATATAATTTCTCATTTAGATTATGCAAAACACAAGCATATAATTTCTCATTTAGACCTAATACACAAGTGTATATATATATATATATATATATATATATATATATATATATATATATATATATATATATATATATATATATATATATATATACATATATAATTTAGGGCTCTCTTTTGTCCCATTGTCAAGATTACCGATAAAATTAGTGTGCTCTAACATGAACATATGTGGCCCTAGTAACTTGTTAACTTATTTGGCTCCAACATCTTCTAATGATTTAGACGAGCATTCAGAATGGTCCATCTCTACATTTTAACTATAACAATCCAGCCACACCGCATGCTTACTAATCCTAAGACCATTTTTTGCAATTGATATTTTGAAAGAATTAGAGTTTTTTATTTAGATTAATTAAACAAAATTAATGATGCCAAAAATTTCATAAATCATTAAAATAGTCATTTAAATAATTAAGATGGTGAGCACATCCATAACTAACATGAAGTGTGCAAAAAATTAAATTTTTTATGGACCCAATTAAATACCGCATTATTAATTTTAATTAAACTAAGTCATTCATCACATGGATCAAGCCTAATTGAGTATCCAATTAATGAATTTTATATGTACATCACATGTACAAAAGGTCTCTCCTTTGAACACAAAATTCTTTCTTCTATGATGAATCCTATTCATCAATTTTATGTTCTCTCATTAAGATTAAGTCAAACCCAATCATAATTAATTGGTCATCTAATTCGAATTAAGTCCAACTTATTTTTCATTTTAACTTCATCTAAAATCTTCTTAATGCGTGTAACCCATTAGGTCCCTTGACACATTGGCAATAATCATGTCCCTAACATTGACCCTAAGGATGACCTGGTCAACACTTTGTCCAAGTCAATTCTTTGATCAAATCAATCCCTTGATCAAATCAAAGAATTCATGATTATAGATCATGAGTGGCCTCTAGCAAAGCATTATGACCACCCAAGTGTTAAGGGTTTTGTTGACGTGGTCATCAACACCTGTCCATGATCGGTTAACGTGCATTCAATCCCTTCGTCATATATCCCAGATTAATCAATGGTATAGAATGTGTCAACCATGTAATTGATCTTTATTTACTTGATCTCAAAAAAATTGACTCATATGAATTAGAACTTCGAAACCATTTCGAATTCCAACTCAACCTTGCAAGGATTTAACAATCAATTTAATCCATCAAGTGGCCATGGGATATAACTCTTTCTATCAAGGAAGATAAATCCTGTTTTGATCAAACACCACTTTTATGTGCTTCATCTCATACCCAACTGACATCATATTTGCCACATATAGCTAGAGCGACGTTTGCATGTCGTCAAGCATGACATTCCATACATAGTATCAAATTCTTATTTATTTTTATTATATTTTTGATATGCTGACACAGAAACAAAGTATCAAATTCTTGGTATATTAAAAATATAATAACATAAGAAAATATTAATATACAAGATGAAATCCATTCCTTCATGACGGTTCCTAAAAGTGTTGATTCGGGATTTGAATAATAGGAGCGCTCAATTTATGATTGATCATAAATATATTATTTATTATAGAATCAATGGTACTTATGGATAAAAATATAATTAAAGAGGTTAACGAAAATGTCTAGCTTTAATCATGAACCGTTTATGAAAGATTAATTTATATGTAGTGACTATGACAATTCAAATCCTTTTGAATATAATTAATTTTATAATTTTAAGAGTGTAGTTCCAAATTTTTAGTGGAGTAATTTAAAATTAATAATTTTGATATTTAAATTAAGGTGTTAATTGAATGTCAAAATTATTGGAGCTTAAAATTATAATGTCCATAGTTTCTCTGGACGACTCCATTAAATTATGTGAACTTTATTATATGTTTGGTTGAGTTATTAATTTGGAATTGAGATTTCTAAAATACTTTTCATACAAAATTAATTGGATTAATTTCTATTTTAAATAATATGATTATTTAAAAATAAATATAAAATTACTTTAAATTTAAGAATATACAATGTGCTAAGAAATACATCGTAGGCATATTCCAAAAGAAGAGTCTATGCGGAAGTTATTTTATTGTTCAAGAAATATATGGGATCGTGGGAGAGCATTTCTCTCTCCCATTTCATCCCATAATAAATATATCAAAACAAACCTAGTTGTTTGATTGATATACGTTAAAGTAATTCCAAGAGTTAGAAGTTATCTTTAAATTTTAATTAATTAATTAATTAAAAAGTTTGGTAATATAAGATTCACGAAAGAAAAAATAATAGAGGATGACAATGATCAATCAAAGAGAGTTCTTTTCTTCAACTTTACTTTACAAAGTGAATAAAAGCTCAGTTGTGTGATCTCAACCCAAATCAAAAAGGAATTCATGTTCATCATAATTTGGAGAATGTTGGAAAGATCCGTGGTGATCAAAAGGATTTGGTGATTCCAAGCTTCTATTGGTGGAGTTTAAGACATTCGACAAAAGATCAATTTCTTAATCTCCTTATTATTTTTATTATTAAATTAATATGGGTATATATCGCTAACTCAATTTTTTTAAGATATGTGATTTGATCCTTATCTTGCTTCTACTAAGATATGTGATTTGATCATTATCTCGCTTCCGCAAACATCTCAAAATAGTTTTGAGATTACCAGTATGTGAAAGGCTCAAATGTTGTTTAATGCAGTAGATGTCAAATGCCTCAATATATATCATCAAGCAAAAACAGAGATGCATCACTTACTAAAAGTGAACGGTAAATAGGAGCAAAATGATTCTCAAGGGCAAAAATGGGCTTAAGAAGACCGGTTGTTTAAGAACTTGGACATAAATGACTCATCAAACATAATATATAAAGCTGATCTCAAATGAATGTGTTCAGCCTTTCTAGGTTTTTAATAGTTGATATGTAGTATATAATGTGCATGCATTGTGTTAGTATAAGAATATTTGGCCAAGTCTATGTGACTTCACAAATGTCTAAACACAAATATGTTTTGCAGTAATAAAATATGAAAAATCTGCTATATTTAGATGCTTAAAAAGTGGACTTAACACAAGCATATAATTTCTCATTTAGATTATGCAAAACAAAAGTATATAATTTCTCATTTAGACCTAATACACAAGTATATATATATAATTTAGGGCTCTCTTTTGTCCCATTGTTCAGTTTACCGATAAAATTATGCGTGCTCTAACATGAACATATGTGGCCCTGGTAACTTGTTAACTTATTCGGCTCCAACATCTTCTAATGATTTAGACAAGCATTCAGAATGGTCCATCTCTACTATATCAATCCAGCCACACCGCATGCTTACTAATCCTAAGACCATTTTTTGCAATTGATATTTGGAAGAACTAGAGTTTTTGATTTAGATTAATTAAACAAAATTAATGATGCCAAAAATTTCATAAATAATCAAAATAGTCATTTAATAATAAAGATCGTGAGCACATCCATAACTAACATGAAGTGTGCAAAAAATTAAATTTTTTATGTGCCAAACTCCATATAGATATGAAATCACTCTAAGGAAAGAATTTTCAAGGAATTCATAAGGCAATTGATTATCACATACATTTTATAAAATCAAAATCTTACATTGTGAAAGGCTCAAATGTTCTTTAGTGCAGTAGATGTCAAATGCCTCAATAAATATCATCAAGCAAAAACCGAGATGCATCACTTACTAAAAGTGCACAGTAAATAAGAGCAAAATGATACTCAAGGGCAAAATTGGGCTTAAGAAGACCGCTTGTTTAAGAACTTGGACATAAATGACTCATCAAACATAATATATAAAGCTGATCTCAAAAGAATGTGTTCAGCCTTTCTGTTTTTTAATAGTTGATATGTAGTATATAATGCACATGCATTGTGTTAGTATAAGAATATTTGGCCAAGTCTATGTGACTTCACAAATGTTTAAACACAAATATGTTTTGCAGTAGTAAAATATGAAAAATCCACTATATTTAGATGCTTAAAAAGTGGACCTAATACATAAGGATATAATTTCTCTTTTAGATTATGCAAAACACAAGCATATAATTTCTCATTTAGACCTAATACACAAGTATATATATATATATATTTAGGGCTCTCTTTTGTCCCATTGTCCAGATTACCGATAAAATTATGTGCACTCTAATATGAACGTATGTGGCCCTGGTAACTTGTTGACTTATTCGGCTCCAACATCTTTTAATGATTTAGACGAGCGTTCAGAATGGTCCATCTCTACATTTTAACTATAACAATCCAGCCACACCGCATGCTTACTAATCCTAAGACCATTTTTTGCAATTGATATTTTGAAAGAATTAAAGTTTTTGATTTAGATTAATTAAACAAAATTAATGATGCCAAAATTTCATAAATCATTAAAATAGTCATTTAAATAATTAAGATGGTGAGCACATCCATAACTAACATGAAGTGTGCAAAAAATTAAATTTTTTATGGACCCAATTAAATACCGCATTATTAATTTTAATTAATCTAAGCCATTCATCACATGGATCAAGCCTAATTAAGTATCCAATTAATAAATTTTATATGTACATCACATGTACAAAAGGTCTCTCCCTTGAATACAAAATTCTTTCTTCTATGATGAATCCTATTCATCAATTTCATGTTCTCTCATTAAGATTAAATCAAACCCAATCATAATTAATTGATCATCTAATCTGAATTAAGTCCAACTTATTTTTCATTTTAACTTCATCTAAAATCTCCTTAATGCGTGTGACCCATTAGGTCCCTCCCTTGACACGTTGGCAATAATCATGTCCCTAATATTGACCCTAAGGATGACCTGGTCAACACTTTGTCCAAGTCAATTCTTTGATCAAATCAACCCCTTGATCAAATCAAAGAATTCATGATTATAGATCATGAGTGGCCTCTAGCAAAGCATTATGACTACCCAAGTGTTAAGGGTTTGTTGACGTGGTCATCAACACCTGTTCATGATCGTTAACGTATGATTCAATCCCTTCATCATATATTCCAGATTAATCAGTATTATAGAATGTATCAATCATGTAATTGATCTTTATTTACTTGATCTTAAAAAAATTGACTCATATGAATTAGAACTTCGAAACATTTTGAATTCCAACTCAACCTTGCAAGGATTTAACAATCAATTTAATCCATCAAGTGGCTGTGTGATATAACTCTTTCTATCAAGGAAGACAAATCCTGTTTTGATCAAATACCACCTTCATGTGCTTCATCTCATACCCAACTGACACCATATTTATCATCTGTAGCTATAGTGACGTTTGCATGTCGTCAAAGCATGACATTCCATACATGAGGTGCAATAAAGATCTCAAGTCAAAGGATCACTCGCACCACCATCATCATAGATCAACCATCGACACTATATAGAAAATCCATATGAAATCTCTATGCGGGTCATCCAATGCATTGTTATAATAACGAGCATCCACACACCTTTCAAGTATCTCCATACTTTAGCTTGCAAGATCAGCTGCTTACGACAAGGATGAAGACATGCAACGTGTACTAGTCTCATCGACGTTGACAGTGCCCAGTCCTATCTACGCATCGACTAGAAAAATTTAAAGAATCGAACCATAATGTGTAATTTTGGATCTCGCAATAATCTATGTTATAAATTTCATATGCATAGTTCACATTCTTTTGGACTTTATCTCACACGTAATATATATATATATATATATATATATATATATATATATATATATACATCCGGATAGATAAAGAAACCAATAAATTTGATTTGCATTCATAAAGAAATGCATATAAATTAGTATCTAATCCGATTAGATTTAGGGCACACACTAACAGCAACTGCATTCTCTCTGTACAAATTTGGATATGGAGCAGCCATCGGTGTCGGTTCTTCTCTTGTGGACATGTATGTGAAATGCGGTAGTGTTGAGGATGGAAGGAAAGTCTTTGATCGGATGCCGGATACAAATGTGGTCACTTGGACCTCGTTGCTCACCGGGTACTCTCAGAATAATCTCCAAGACGCGGTCCTGGAACTCTTCTTCCAGATGCAGCTGGAGAGAATCAGGCCGAACACATTTACTTTTGCCAGTGTTCTTGCATCAGCCGCAGCTCGGGGAGCAGTCGAGCAAGGAAAGAGAGCACATAGCCAGCGGATAAAATTTGGGTACCAGTCAACCATCTTCGTGTGCAATTCCCTCATGAACATGTATTCAAAGTGCGGGATGGTCCACACGAAGCTAGAAGAGTATTTAGTGGCATGCCGAACAGAGGTGCAGTGTCTTGGAACTCGATGATTGCTGGTCTTGTGCTGAATGGATACGATTTTGAGGCTCTTGAACTTTTCTATCGGATGAGAGTAACCAGCGTGAAGCCAATACAGTTGAGCTTCGGGCTGCTGTAATCAAGCTTGGTCTGCAATGCTGTCTTGCTATGCTCAAGCTGGAGATTCTGAAGGGGCTGTGAAGCTGTACAGAGAGATGGCAAGGGAGGGGGTGAAGCCTAATGAGTTCAGCCTCTCTAGTGCCATTGATGCATGTGCTAGTCCAACAGCTGCAGCTGACCAGGGGAAGCAATTCCATGCCATATCAATCAAATTCCGATATCAAGATGCAATCTGTGTGAGTAGTGCTCTCGTCACGATGTATGCAAAGAGAGGGAGCATAGAGAGCGCTCAGAAAGTATTTGAGAGGCAATCTGAAAGGGACTTGGTGTCATAGAATTCAATGGTGTCCGGTTATGCTCAGCATGGATACGGAATTAAGGCACCTGAGATATTTGGAGAAATGGAGTTTGGCAATGGATGCCATATCCGGCAAGTGCAACTGTGTGGCGTACGCTCCTTGGGGCTTGCAGGGTTCACCGGAATGTAGCACTGGGAGAGCTTGCTGCAAAGAAGTTGATTTCGCTTGAACCAATGCATTCAGCTATTATGTGCTTTTGTTGAACATTTATGCTGCCGCTGGCAAATGGGAGGACACAGCCACCATAAGGAAGCTCATGGATGAATGAATTTCAGGAATGGGTCTTGCTCTTGTGGGGATTACTGGTGAGTGAATTGTCGGAATTGTAGGATTTATTTCTTCAAGCAAAATCATTGAAGTTCATAAGCGCATCTCTTTTGACAGGTGTTATAAAATAACAAAATTTATAGAGGTCTGAAACTTCATAGAGCTCAGATTTTTTGAACGTGAGCTCAGCATGTACAGAGAACATATGGAGGAAATGTAAGTGGACCCAACACCCATCCCACGAAACAACTGTAAGCATGATTGGATATTTACTTGTAGATTCACAATTTCGTTGTAAATTGTATAAAAAACATTATGTAATCTCAATTTCAAGGCATTGATATCAAAGAGTTTGAATAAACAATGGAGGTTTGGAGGTCTTAAAATGGAAGGAAAAACAAGGGCTAGCCAGGGCTCGATTACATGCTTAACTAGCCATTGATATCAGTGTATGGATCTTGTGGTTGATTTTTGCACTCATCAAGAGCTTTTTGTGGCGAAGGAACCCAAAGATGAGGAGCCGGCTCTTCATGGCACTAGTTTTGCCCTTCACTGCCATCGACTTGGCCGATCGGGATCGGGCTTGGATCGATCGCAACCATCGGATCGTCGCCGATCGGACCGATTGCCACGGTCCTAGATCGGTCGTAGCCGATCGGGATCACGGTTTCGATCGATCGCAACCGTCGGATCGTTGCCGATCTCGGACGGATTGCAATGGTCCGAGATCGGTCATGGCCGATCTGGATCATGGCTTGGATCGATCGCAACCGTCGGATCGTCGCCTATCGGATCGATCGTGATGGTCCAAGATCGTTCATCGCCGACCAGGATCGATCAGGGCTTTGATCGATGGCAACCATCGGATCGACGCCGATCGGTCCGATCGCCACGGTCTGAGATCGGTCGTGGCCGATCGGGATCACGGCTTGGATCGATCGCAACCGTCGGATCGTCAGCGATCTCAGACCAATCGCAACGGTCCGAGATTGGTCATGGCCGAGCAGGATCGGGCTTGGATCGATCGCAACTGTTGGATCATTGCCGATCGGATCGATCGCCACGGTTCGAGATCGATCGTGGCCGATCAGGATCATGGCTTCGATCGATCGCAACCGTCGGATCGTCGCCGATCTCAGACGGATTGCAATGGTCCAAGATCGGTCGTGGCCGATTGGGATCACGGCTTGGATCGATCACAACCATTGGATCGTCGCCTATCGGATCATCACGATGGTCTGAGATCATTCATCGCCGACCGGGATCGATCAGGGCTTGGATCGATGGCAACCGTCGGATCGACGCCGATCGGTCCGAGATCGGTCATGGCCATCGGGATCAGGGCTTGGATTGATCATAACTGTCGGATCGTCGGTGATCGGACCGATCGCCATGTTCCGAGATCGGTCGTGGCCGATCGGGATAAGGGCTTGGATCGATCGCAACCGTCGGATCGTTAGCGACTCGAACCGATCGCAACGGTCCGGGATCGGTCGTGGCCGATCGGGATTAGGTTTTGGATCGATCGCAACCGTCGGATCATCGCCGATCGGACCGATTGCCACGGTCCGAGATCTGTCGTGGCCGGTCGGTATCACAGCCTCGATCGATCGCAACCGTCATCATCACCGATCTCGGACGGATTGCAACGGTCCGAGATCGATCGTGGCCGATCGGGATCACAGCTTGGATCGATCACAACCGTCGTGTTGGGAGTTTGTTGAAAAATTATATGCCCCAATCTTATTGATTTTGATGATTACCAAAAGCCATGTGCACATTAAAAGATNGCACGAAATCGGTTGATTGAGGCTGAACCGAGATTGATAGCCATGTATCTTCATGGCTTGCGGCTGCCAATCCAAGATGCACTGGCTGTGCATCGAATTGATAGCGTAGGAGATGCGCATATGAGGGCTCAGGCAGTGGAAAAGAGCTTGATGAGAAACAGGGGGTTTCAGAGCAGAGGGGGTTTTACTACGGGCCAGAGTTCAGGGCAGAATTCAGGGGGCAAATTTATGCCTCCAGTAGCGAGGCCGCAGGCATCAGTACCTCCAAGACCAACAGGGTCGAATGGAACCTCAGGTTCTCAGGCGAGAGTGGGCAGCAACAGGGCTAACATTCGGTGCCATCGGTGTCAGAATTTGGGGCACTATGCCAATGAATGCCCCAAGGCGCGAGCTCAGTTGTATATGGAGGATTATATGGAGGACGAAAATGGAGGAGAGTTCCCTGAGGATGAGGAATTTAATGATGAGCTGTGTGTTATTGATCCGGACCATATTCAAGGGGAGAGCTTGGTGATACGAAGAATGTGTCTGGCGCCGAGATCAGATGAAGATTGGCGTCGGCATGACATCTTCACAACGAAATGTTTTGTGGCTGGCAAAACATGTCGTGTTATCATAGACTCCGGCAGTTGGGAGAATGTGATAGCAGAGGAGGCTGTGAAGAAGCTGGGGTTGCAGACAGACCCTCACCCACATCCATATAAGCTCGGTTGGGTGAACCGAAATGCAGACATTCAGGTCAGCCGAAGGTGTAAGTTGTCACTGTGTTTTGGTCCTCATTTCGAGACAACTATTGAGGCGGATGTTGTTCCAATGGATGCTACTCACATCATACTGGGGCGTCCGTGGCAGTTTGATAACAGGGCAGTGTACAACGGGTACACCCACAGTTATATGCTGCGTCCAGATGGGAGGAAAGTTATTTTGAAGCCGCTTCAGGAAGTGAGTGGACAGAATACAGTAATTTGTTTACCAAGCACAGAATTCGATGCGAGTTTGGATGGAGAGGATGTTTGTTTTGCTTTGGTGAGCAAGTCAGGAGACTTCGGCGTGGAAGAGGAGCAAAGGCCAAATATGATTCCTGAGGAGTTGGTGTCTATCTTGGAGGAATTCCGAGATGTTGTATCAAAGGAGCTACCGGCTGGATTACCACCTCTCCGAGATATTCAGCACGGCATTGACCTTATTCCGGCTCAGTGTTGCCGAATAAGGCTCATTATCGGATGACACCGCAACAGCATGAGGAATTGAGGAGGCAGGTCCAAGAACTTTTGGACAAGGGGTTCGTACGGGAGAGCATTAGCCCGTGCGCGGTGCCAGCCCTTTTGGTACCGAAGAAGGATGGTACGTGGCGCATGTGTGTCGACAGCCGCGCGGTTAACAAAATTACTGTGAAGTACAGGTTCCCGATACCGAGGTTGGACGACATGCTTGATCAGTTGAGTGGTGCTAAGGTCTTCACGAAGATTGATTTGAAGAGTGGGTACCATCAGATAAGGATGAAGCCTGGAGACGAATGGAAGACAGCCTTCAAGACTAAGGAAGGGCTGTATGAATGGTTGGTAATGCCATTCGGGTTGTCCAACGCGCCGAGCACGTTCATGCGCGTAATGAACCAGGTTTTACGTCCATTTCTTAGCTCATTTGTGGTTGTCTACTTTGATGATATTTTGATATACAGCAGGACAGCCGAAGAGCATGTGGGCCATGTGGCACAGGTTTTGTCAGTGTTACGTGAGAACCAGTTAGTTGCTAACCCAGAGAAGTGCATTTGGATGGTTGGGAGACTAATTTTTCTGGGGTACGTTGTGACTGGAGAGGGGATTCTCCCAGATAGGAATAAGGTGCATGCAATTGTGGAATGGCCAGTACCTTCAACCTTGACAGAATTGAGATCCTTTTTGGGTCTTGCAGGGTTTTATCGCAGGTTTGTCAAGGGGTATAGTGAGCTGGCTGCACCTTTAACGGAATTGTTGAAGGGAGCCAGATTCGGGTGGAATGATGCCGCACAGGAGGCATTTGATGGGCTGAAAGTCAGATTGACCGAAGCTCCTTTATTGGTTCTTCCTGATTTTGATAGAGTTTTTGAGGTGGATTGTGATGCTTCGAAGACTGGAATTGGGGCAGTGCTTAACCAGGAAGGAAGACCAGTCGCATACTTCAGTGAGAAGCTGGGAGGAGCTAAACTGGCTTATTCGGTTTATGATCTGGAATTGTACGCCATTGTGAGATCCTTGCAGCATTGGCGCCACTACTTGATTCAGCGGGAGTTTGTACTGTATTCAGACCATCAGGCGCTGAAGTTCTTACAGGGTCAGCATAAACTGAGTTCAAGGCATGCGAAGTGGGTGAGTGCCTTGCAGGAATACACTTTCAGCATCAAGCACAAGTCTGGTACGTTGAATAGAGTGGCTGATGCTTTGAGTAGGCGGAGCTTGTTGATTGGCGCTATGCATGTGTACACTCTCGGCTTTGAGAGTGTAAGGGAGGACATTCGTGTGGATGAGCACTTCAAGGGGATTTTGGCCAAAATTGAGGCGGGGGAGCGAACTGATTTCGTTCTCCATGATGGATATTTGTTTCGAGGTAACTGCTTATGTGTTCCTGATACGTCTCTTCGTGTGTTGATCATCCAGGAACTGCATAACCAGGGTCACTTCGGAAGGGATAAAACAGCCTGGTTGATTCGGCAGCGGTTTTATTGGCCTGGTCTTGACCGAGATGTCAAGGCTTTTGTGAAGAGGTGCAGGTTGTGTCAAGAGTCGAAGGGGACAGACACGAACCAAGGTATGTACACGCCTTTACCTATCCCAGAGGCACCATGGCGAGATGTTTCTATGGACTTTGTTGTAGGATTGCCGCGGACAGCAAGGGGACTGGATTCGATTATGGTGATTGTGGATCGGTTCAGTAAGGTGGCGTGTTTCTTGCCATGCAAAACCACTTTTGATGCGTCAAAGGTTGCTGACTTATATTTTGCTTCAGTGGTTCGGCATTTTGGTATACCGGCATCCATAGTGTCAGACAGGGACAGCAAGTTTATGGGACACTTCTGGCGAGAGCTGTGGAAGAAGTTGGGCACAAAGTTGAAATTCAGCAGTCCTTATCATCCTCAGACGGATGGACAGACTGAAGTTGTCAACCGTAGCTTGGGTAATCTGTTGCGGGCAAATGTGCATGAATTCAGGAGCTGGGATTTGTGTTTGCCGAAGATTGAGTTTGAGTTCAACTCTTCAGTGAACCGTTCTACAGGGTTTGCTCCGTTTCAGATACTGTTTGGGTTCTTGCCAAGAGGTCCTTTGGATGTTCTGCCAGTTGAGTCGCCAGAGAAGGTGAGTCAGAAGGTCGAAGATAGAGTGTCTGACTTGCAGGAGATACATGCGACTGTTAGAGCCAAATTGGAGCAGACTTACGCCAAATACAAGGCGAAAGCTGATCAGAGCGTCGGCAACAGTCCTTTGAAGTGGGCGATTTGGTATGGGTTTACTTACCGAGGGAGCGGTATCCACAGGGAGCTTTAACGAAGCTCAAGCCGAAGAAGATAGGTCCATGCCAGGTATTGGAGAAATTTGGTGACAATGCCTATCGGGTTGAGTTACCAGATGATGTCTTCATCTCGGATGTGTTCAACATTCGGCATCTGACCCCTTATGCAGGAGAGAATTCGAGCTTGAGGTCAAGCTTTTCAGAGGAAGGGGAGAGTGATGAGGACATCAGTTCAGACCAGAGTTCGGGTCAGTCGAACCAGTCCTTGGATGTTCCTGTACCAACAACCCAGAGTCAGCAGGCCACTTCAGGGAAGCCCACGCCAGGTAGTCTACGAAGGTCCAAGAGGTTGCAGAACAAACGGGCTTGAAATTCCATGTTTGGGCCGAGTGTACGGAATTGACCCGACTTCGTTTTGACACTTTGGGTCAATCGAATCCGGTTAGCTACTGTGTCGGACTGGGCCCAAACTTGGCTGGTCACATGAAACGGGCTGCTGATTCAAAGTCATTGCTGTTGGCCATGAGCTGCTGTGGATTTTGGCCATCCGGGCTCGTTTGATAGGAGTTTTGGGCCTGTTTTCGTTTTTAATGGCATAGTTGTAATTTTTAACTAAACTTATGATGTTAGGGTTTTATCTCTTTTATTTAGGTTGGTTTTGGGCGGCCGTCAAGAGGCAGAGAAGAAAGACGCTATTTGAGATTT
Source organism: Calamus simplicifolius (assembly GCA_900491605.1). Classification (NCBI taxonomy): domain Eukaryota; kingdom Viridiplantae; phylum Streptophyta; class Magnoliopsida; order Arecales; family Arecaceae; genus Calamus; species Calamus simplicifolius. The sequence continues at coordinate 247,077 of UESW01001508.1, forward strand.
CCTTTTTTTCTCTTGAATAGAGATGAATGTTTTCTTTTTTTTCTGATTCAAAACAATTGAATTGAAATTCAATTGCTCTTCCTTTAAATTTCGGATTGTGAGTGATCAAAATTTGAAATTTTTCCCTTTTCTTGTCAAGATTCGAACCAAACCTGGATGAATTTTTTTCTCGCAGATTAGATCGTTCTTGAGTTGCAGGCATTTTAAATATCGCCCTGCATCATAAACCAAGCCCTACAATAGATTTTTTGTTTCATAAAATGTATCGCTGACAATATTATTAGGTAGCACTATACCTCCTTTATTAACTTGGCGATTGCATCAAATGTCGCTTCAGATAAGAGGTGTTTAGCCTTAGTGTTCAACAACCGAGATGCTACAGATAATTACAAATAGTTTTCATACCCAAGTCATAATTGTTCATTTGCAGCACGCAACATATCATAGAAATGTTGGCTTTCCGAATTTGGCTATTCATAAAATTGGCTTAAATTAAATTTCAGACCTGCTGCATCCATCACCATTTCTGCATATCGATTTGTGTTCTCATATAGATATAATTCTTTGCTACCATGCCATAATTATACGCTGCCATGTTATAATTCTCTGTTGTTTCATAAATTATTTTTGCCACCTAATTGCTTGATTCTCCCATAGCCTTAGTTTTTTCATGGCAGTACCATATATAGTAACCGAGCACAAACCCCTTTTTACATAGATGGATTTTAACTATTTCAACAACCCTATATGCTTTGCTCTGACACTAATTCCTCATATTACATGGGCATCTAATTCTTGGCCCATCCATCTACCCCGGTTGACTACATGCAAATGCAATAAATCCCTCTAACCCATTCAAAAATTTAGGATTAAAAAAATTATTCTTAACTCTTTCATACATCCATGAGCAATCATCGCTCATTTTCAAATGATTCTGTATTTACACAAAAAATAGTATTTTAATTGAAAGATTGAGTCACAAATAATGACATTAATATAAGTTCAACTTGATTTAAAGTTATGCCTTCAATATTATAATACATTTAATTTGTCTTGTTTTGATGGCTCTATATCAACTAATTCGCTATCAAAATTTCAACAAAAATTTTGGCAGTCTTCTCAATAAATATGATAATCCTCCATTTTATACATCATTCCGTCAACACAAACTCAAACTTGGCCCACCACAACTACAAAATTATTGCCTAGTTGAGAATCATCACCATATTATATTACTAACAATGCATTATAATTAACCTAATATATTTAATTTAAATAAACCTAATGTATATATTTTTTAAAATATATATATATAAAAAAAATTAAATGCATTATGCAGTGCAATTTGCACTACAAAATATTCTTCATTGATTAATAAAAAAAAGGCTAGTTTTGCAATTAGATTGCTTATAGATGGCTTGAAAATTCAGATTACCTTTTAAATTGTACATTAAATTTTATATTTAACTTGACTAACCTTAAATCATGCTGCAAATTCTTTTTTATGAACTAAATAATTAAATACTTCTTTACTAGTATCCCAATAGATATACAATTTTGGATCTAAAAATAGAAAAATAATTAAATAATAATCTTAATAGCTTAGTAAGCAATGATCCCATCTATTGGATAATGCATATAATAAGTGTATACATATTTAATCAATAATCAACACATTAATAAATCAACATATTTAATTCAAAAGATAAATAGAATGAATTATCTATATTTTTATGGGTTTTTAATTCACATTTATATCATGGTGTGAGTTTATCATAGTGCATCTTAACATCTAATATGATTATGCTTATAATCATGATAGTGTGTAGTACTCACTGCTAGGATATGGACTAATATATATCTCTTATTAACCATTAAGTATTAGTCTATAAATAGTGTATATTTAATTTAAATAAACATAATTTATATTTTTAAAAAAATATATATTTCTAAAAAAATTAAATAGCAGTGCAAAATGCACTGCACCAACAGTGCAATTTGCACTTGTATTAATTTTTTTTATTTTTTCACATTAAATTTAACTTTCCCCTAAAATTAAACCCTAACCCTAATTCACAAAACCCTAATCACTCAAAATTATAATCTAACCCAAAAAAGGGTAAAACAATAATCTCTAACCAAATCCCATTTGATTTGATCCAGATTATCATAGCTCAATGAAATTGAGCTAACCAGCAATCGTATTACCCATTTAATCCTTCATTTAATTACTAATATTTAGCAAAAATTTGTTATCACAACTTTTGCAACGTCAAGTGTTGAATCACGCAAGTGTTGACTCATGGTATAATGTCAATCATATTGACATTAGAGTCACAAAATGATTCACAATTATTTCTCAGTCATCAAGTCAAGAAGAAACTCTTATGGTATATGACCCTATAGGTTCGAACACTAAGCCAGTAGTACCGAAACACTTTTATTACCAATCGAAGTCGCCATCTAGCAATGGCATCTAACATCCAGATAGGTCGAAGGTTTCAAAGCAACAATCAAGAACCTCTGGCATACAGTTACCATATAATTCATTTCTTTGACCCGCAATGCTTAGGATAACTTAGGGTTTAACTGCCAACCCTTAATCAACTCATCTATATAGTGTCTCAACTTCACAAGTTCTGTGACTTCTCACAAGGACTATCTTGGCTAAGGTTTTGCTAAATTGAAATATAGTGAGATATTTACTCCAAACTATTTGGAAGGCTCAATCCTATCTTGATCCACTCATTGCTCCACAAGTACTTGACTGCATCTAGAAACCTTTTGTTATTGAATTAGAAATCCAAGTAATCCGGCACCAAAGTACAGTAGGTTGCTTGCAAGCTACCATGATGATCATAGGTCAAAGGAACATTTATACATATATCTCTTCGCAAATACCTTTTAGTATAGGAGCATTCTGCAAATTGGTCACGTTCATGATGTTCTCATGGCAAATCACCCAAGGAAATAGGCTGATTTTTGGCTTTGATTTCTTCACCGGCCATCAACAGATTTGATTATTAACAAGAGTTTGATAAACTCTTGATGTAGATTCTTGCCATTAAACATGGCCGTGAGGTTTGATTCCCATAAAAGAAACAGGGCATTGCTCATCCTACGACCAAACCCAATCTTCGAATGATCTTCAGCGGTCCAAGCTTGTGCAAGGATGAAGAAATAGATGAGGAAGTCAAGCCTCTTACCTACACTCATCACCGAAGAGGACATGAATGCTGGCAAGCACAAACTTTTGAAGCCTCTATTCTACCTAAAATAGAGACACCATACACCATTAGGCTATGATTTTCCCTACAAAAATCCATCATGAAACATATGCTGTCATGGTTTAATAGAAGGCAAATAAGTGGTTTAGGATCTTGAGTTCTTACCTGAGTGGGATGGATCTACTACAAAGAAGGTGATGTTTGCTCTTCTCACGGCTTCTTCCTATGGTTTCAAATAGTTGGAGAGATGAGTTTTAGAATGATTTAAAATCAACGTGCCCATGATCAATTAGGGATCATGGGGATGCAGACATTTGCTGAGTAGACGATGCAATGGCCTCCTAGCATTATGCCCATGGAAAAGTCTTCCTGCACCATGCGCTGTAGGAGTGCACGCATCGCGTGAGCTAATTGGCCGCACACACATGCGGGCTGTGTGTACAATGTATAAAAGAACAAAATTATTCTTGACAGCGCAGCCGTATGCGTATGCGGCCAATCACTGTACACGATGCACCCGACCTGTACCATGCTTAGTGCACAAAGTCCTTTCTCTTATACCCACTAGCTGCCCTTGGTTAAGCCAGATCGATTGAATGGACCAGGCTTGGTTCAACCAGATGGGCCTTATATATAACCTAATGTTTCTCATTCCCACTTCTTCCGTCCCACATCTATATCATGGAAGAATTTAAGAGTAGTCTTTGCAAGTGGAATTATAAAAGAAAGTCAAGGTTAATTAATTACTTTTGAATAGACTATATAACATAGGTTTTGCATGTTTAGTTTTAGTATAGCATATAATTTGTGTTTGCAAAAAAAGCTTCCCTACAGAAATCATATGATATTAATTTATAACGTAGTTAGTCATGAGATTGTAAATATAATTAGAAGGTATCATGTGTGTATATTATATATATAATATTATCTAAATAATAATTATGGACCATATAGAGTTTACATGAATTACTTTTGTTTATAGAGTTAACCATTAAAAGTTTAAGTTACAAACTATGGCTTATAGTAACAAGGTATCCATTGTGACGTACAAGAGAATGAAATGATTGAAAAAGAAAAAGAAAAAAAAAAAACACACACACACACACACGTAGCTTTAAAAGTGAGCAATACAAGTGTATATATATAGTGTATAGTGCTAATACAAGTAGTACGCAATATCAGTACTTATGATCTTATTAAAAAAAAAATTGCTCTTCTTATTCTCTTGAATATATCTATTATTAAAAAATTAAAAATTTGTATGTCCTACCGCATGTATCACATGCACGAGATATTAGCCAACATATAATTTGACTAAGTGACATAGTTCAGATTTGACAAATATTATTGTTGTGCAATGAATTTGAACATAAATAATAGTTTCAACAGCCAAGATTATTCAACTCAACCGTGCCAAGAGAACATCCTGATTTGGACTTACAGCTACCCTCACGCATATCAAACAATTTTTGAACCGTACAATGAACGGCGGCCCTAAATGTGGGACCAAATGGCACGGTGTAGAAATTTAGTATTGCTTGAAGCAATGCATTGGTCAAAGATGTGGTGGCTGTGTCATAGCATCCTGTTTCCGAAAAGTATGGTGGCTTTATTCCAGTTTGTGCCATCCAGGAAATTTCTGCCCATCGTCGACCCTTCAAAGTTGGGTGGTAAGAGTTTGTGGTATTAGGCGACTTCAGTTGCCCATTTAAGATACATGGTGTTGTCGTTAGGTGATCAAATTCAGATGGTAAGAGGAGCTTACGAACCTCCTTTTAATTAATATATAATGGCCAAACCCATTCCAAAGACTTTCCTCCATGATGAGCTAATTATTCAAACAAACTACTTGATGCCTGAACCAACTATTGCAAAGAATCTACGAATCTGGACTAAAAATTAGCCATCAAGAGAAAGAATAGGGCAGTCACCTGATTCCATACAAGAGAGAAAAAGAATCATCAAGAGAGAGAATGCCTAAAAGAAAGAAACTTGGGATACAAGTTAGAGAGAGAATGAAGGACGTTTAGAGAGAGAAAGAGGCATTCCAAAACCTCATGCCTCTCCCTTTCTTAAAGAGAGAAACCACCTAGAAGAGATAACAACCCATCTAGAGAGAGAAAATTGGATGAGAGAGAAAATCATCTAGAGAGAGAAAGTTGGCCAAGAGAAAGAAAAAACTTTTGTCTCCTTGGATTCATGTGTCCTCTCTTGTAAGAAGAGAGAAGACACCTCTAGAGAGAACACATGAAGATGAGAGAAAAAAAGCACCCTTTCGACTTAGAGAGAGAAAGTTGTGAGGAGAGCGAACCGTGCATGGGGAAGTGAGAGGGGGTGGCACTAGGGTTTCCTCAAATCCTAGAGAGAGAAGGGGTAGCGACTAGGGTGAGGGAAGAGAGAGAAAATAATGTCTTGGAAGAAAAGAATCAATGCATTTCTATTTTTTTCACAAACACTAGGGTTTAGGGTTTAAATACATAGCCAAGCTAGCTTGATCCTAACTCAAAAAAACTTCCATGGCTAACTCGATGAGATTAAGTTAACCTAAAGCCTATGTACATCCATGACTTGACTCAATTTCAAAACCTTTGGGCTCACATACAGTCCAATACAAGTTAGCCTCCTCAAAGCCTATAGCCCAACATGGGCCTTGATATAATCTAAAGCCCAAAATAACTCTAGAATCCTTCATGATGCCTCATGAAGTATAGACCTTGGCCTTTCCATATTTTTCTATTCCTTGGGAGCATCACACTAGGTTCAACAATAATGTGGGATCTTACGCTGTCAACATAGACTTGGGGAAGGAGACCTACAATCACCTTTGCTAATGATGTTATTAGTTAGTACAAGCATAATTGGAATAATACCACATTACCCGAAGAAATATATTTGCAAGTATGATTTGAGAAATTGGTGGTCAATTTTCATGCAATAAAAGAAATCTGGGCATCCAATAGAGAGAGAGAGAGTGGTAAACCTAAGTCCATGAGTTCTTTATTCTTATTTTTCAAGATTTTATTTGTTTGATCCAACTATTCATAGGTAGTTGTTAAAAATGTTTCAAATCCTTAGAACAGTTTAAGTATAGCCAATTGAAGAAGATTTACATAATATTGGTTCTTATTGAGGAGGAGGACAATCGCAATCAAATGTGAGACATATATATAGAGGATTAAAGTTCATCAAAGAGTTATGTCTTTATCTAGAAGCTATGACATGGAAGCCTTCCTATTTTATATCTATTATCTTAGGTAGTATTTGATATAAAAAATGCTATTTCTGGATAAGTGTACGGGATAGAGTTTATCCAGAAATAGCTGAGAAAATAATCAGCATTTTTTAATTACAGTTTTGCCCTCAAGGGATAGTTGGGGAAATAACTAGCTATTCTTTCAGTCACTAGAGAATAAGTTCAGGGAATAATCCATGGTTAAACATCAGTTATCCCCTTTAGTTAACTTTTTTTCCAGCTATCTTTCGTAATTATGGCTTTTGGGAATAAGGATGCCCCCCCTTATTCCCTATTTCAAATACAGTCTTAGAGAATAGCTTTCTATCAAGCTATTTGTAAGCGATGTGGTGAACAAATGAAATATACCACTACAAGAATCCTACGAAATAGCGACCCCAAAATGGTATCGCTAATACAAAAAAGACATTGGTAAAACATGTTAGCGACACAACAACAATGCAAAAAAATTGCTCACTAAATCGTTGGTTGCTAAGGAATTAATCGATGCCATTTGGATGTTCATAATCTCAATCCTGAACTCAAACCTAACACGTTCCGTGATGGAATGCTCCATGTCTTCATTCTTGGCGGTGTCACCCTAACTACGAAAAAAGGAATCACGTCGGAGGAAGAATGCAAAAGCTTGGGCATCTAGACTGCAAACTCTATAATCCTTTGGTTCAGCATCAATAGTCTCTAAAAAGATGCAGTAGCTCTCCTTCGATGAAAGGTCGACTGTCGAACCTTCATCCTTTGATGGTTCTGTGGCCTGAGACATTAGCTCATCCACATAAGCTTGCAAGGAATACATCACTACAACAATTCTTTTATATAACAACGCTAAAAAAGGTCATAGCATCAAAAAAAGATATCCCGATGCTTTTAAAAGTATCAGTAAAGTAGGAGTGGATAGAAATTTGCCCAACACTTTTTAAAAGCATCAGAATAGAATAACTTTTCAATGCTAATAAGGGTTGAGAAGTGCAAGAGAGGGAGAGAGAGAGAGAGAGGGTGTGGTATGGTGGTACCTTGGATGCAGCGAAGGGAGTAGTCTCCTAGGAATCAAAGGCCTCGGCCTTGCCGAAATCCGATGAACGGACAATCATGAATGCCCCATCGTCGAGACCGCTCAACACCTAGTGCACTACCCTGAGGCACAGCGTTGTTGCCACTACCGCATCAACTGCATGCCTATCGGCCTTCAGCACCCCGACCCTGATCTCTGAGCACCTCCCATCATCCGCTGCCACCACACCCACCTTCGATTCCACCACCTCTGGCCTGTCCGTGCTCCCCCACCACTCCCATCTTCCTTCTAACCTCAACTTCACTGATCGCTGCCAAATTCATCGAAGATGACAAGGAGAGGCCCATGACTGCCATGTAAAAGAGAGGAAATCGGTTCAGAGGTTAAAAAAGAATGGGAAACAATCGGGGATGGAAGAGACAGAAGGAAAGGTCATTTTTCCTACCGACGAGAGCTGCCATGGCGGCGGCGATCTGCTGGCAGGTGGGGGTCCAAGATGGCACACAATTGCCAAGCAGGGTGGATTCGATATTATCGTGTGCCGACATCGGTCGAGTGAGGAGAGAAATTTGGGAGGAAAGGCATGGTATCAGAGAGGATTATGGGTGGATGATTTATGGCAGCAATCAGAGCGGGTTAGTATGGAAATTTATGGAAAATCATTTGATAAGGAAATGGAACTCACCTCCAATCGAAAGATCTCGGTATCAAGAAAGACCACCGAAAACCCTAGGTCCCTCCGGATCGAGACAGAGACAATAGAAGATGAGGCATGGAAAGATGGGGGGGGACATGGCAGAGGAGATTGAAAGATCTCAGGGGGAGGATTAAGGCAGAGGAGATCGAGGGGGTACTTTGGGCGGAGGGGAGATTGGGAGAGATCGAGAGATGGGGGGGGGGCGCAAGGGGGTGTTAAGGTTAGGCTTTCATCCCGGCGCTTATAAGCATCGATAAGTTTCCTCAACTACCAATGCTTCTTATAAGTGTCGGCAAACTATGAAAATTTTCGATGCTCCCCTATATCATCGAAAAAAATAGTTGCTGTAGTTAAATTTTATTATAGTGCATAGAAAATAATATGTAAGTTATATTAAAATAAATAAATTTAAAATTATCACATTATATTTTTAATAATTTAATTACGTCAACTTGCTAGGAGCGAGTGTTAGCCTAAGACCCATCTTTTTTTGTGTGGGTTGCCTTAAACAACTTCCATTCCCCTGGTTTGATGCCTTCCTTTAGCCTCTGAAAAATAAAATATCAAATATGTAATTATGCTCATTTTAAAAAATTATCTCATTGATACGTATGCAAAAAAAATAAATTTATTTACTTACTAAATGACGTCGATGCTCCTCAGCAGAAATGGATCCCGCTATGTGGCAAGAAAGACTAGTGCTTGGACTAGCCTTCTCAAATTGATGATTCGAGCTAGTTGTAGCTGACTTCTTACACCACTCTGGACCCACCCACTTCTATTGCCAGCCAGCCCATATTTCATCAAAGATATGAATTGGGCATTTTGATGCTCTCTGTCAGTGACATAAATTGTCGAGCAGCGACTGCTAGTGAGTGCATTCCAAGCCATTTTAATAAGAGGAGACATGGTTGGATTCCACTCAAATTCCTTCTGTAAATAGAATACTAGTTAATATGCATATTATAAATATAATTCAACATAATATGACATTATAAATTCAGTTAACCAACCATACAAATAGTATATAAATACTTTTTACATATAATTTTATCTTTCAACTTAAAAACAAATAAAATAATCAAAATGTATTTATAATAATGAACTTAGCTAGCTAATATATAAAATGTACAAGTTTCAAAGTAAATTGTATTTATATAAATATAAGTTATGTACCTAAACTCTATCCAATAGAACTCCCTGACCTCTTGAGTCATGTGGTCCTAACAGTAGCCCGCCGGGTCTGCATGCTTCTTAAATATATCTGTGATGCATCTGAGACAACATATCTCTCTATAAATCTATTTAAATAAAATAAAAAGTAAATAAAATTTAATCATATAACAATATGAATTAACAAAAAAATATGAATAAAAATATACACTTACTCGCCATCTATCAATACAAGCCTCCTTCTCATGTTAGAGGAAGAACTCTAACCTTGCGATGGTCTGATAGATGAACCTAGCATGTCATCTACAGATGGCGATTGCTTAGACAAGTTATGCAGATGTTGCTCTGTGCGAGGAGCTCTCATATGTTATATCATAAGGGGAGTCGCCGCTGCCCCTACCAACTGAATGCCTCCCAGCTATAGATCGACCATGACCACGGCCCTTCATAGTACTATATATACAAAAGAATTATTATAAATCATCATGAACAATCAAAAAAACATACAACATTAATATATGTTTATAAATATAATGCCTGTATAAATACTCATCTACTATCATTTCTATCATCAAGCTCTGGTTCTTTGTTTGATTCTGTATCGGACTGTGACTCAAATTCATCTTCTTCATCATTCGAATCCTTATTCACATCCATAATTTTAAGTAAAGCAGCAATTGGATCATTATGGACTCGATCTAGATCAAGCGAATCATCTTCAATTGCATGTACTGTCATTACATCTTCTTGAAATGCTAGGGATTCAATTATTTGCATAGAAGAGCTTTCAAGCATGCAAATGATCGATTGTGGCTTTATTTTACTAACAACCCATCAATCTCGCCTGTCATTTCATAGGCTTTGATATGTGTAGTAGTATACTTGTTGAGCTTGGGATGCTAGAATAAATGATTCATATTTGTGTAGCCTTCCTCTATGGTTTACTTCAATAAGATTATATTCTTTATGCACTTTTTTCCCACATTTGAAGTTGGATCAAACCATTTGCAGTTGAACAACACAATGCATTTAATAGGCCAAACAGGGTACTCAACTTCAACAACCTCCTTTAGCTTTCCATAATAATTTTGCTGATCTGTACCAACCATTTCTTCTTGCACACACACCACCCAATTTTAAGTTCCTCTTGAAGAACCTAATAAATCAATCTAAAACTTGTACCGTTCATAAAAAATCCGGCGTATATATTCACTATAGACAATGGCCATCGTGCAACGGATTTAATGAAAATGTTATTTACATTCAACTAAGCATTATTAGACTACAAATCAATATGGCATAATTAGTATGTATATGGTATGTACTAGTTAACTTGCAACCCATGTGTAAATTTAATACTTACATAATCATTAAACCAATTTGCAAACTCCATATCAAGTTTTACACCAATTTCAATATCACTGATGTAAGGATCCCGTTATCTCCACATATCATAAAACATCCTTTATAAATAACATTTTATTTCTAGTTAGTTGAAAATGATATAAAGAAATAAATTTACCATAAAGTGATTAAAAGAATTATTATCTTACTCTATGAATGGTTCATCTTCAGAGCAATTCATTAGAATGTAGTTGTGAGTAGCTTTAAACTCTTCTCTTAATAGATATCTCATATTTTTTAGGTCAAATGAGCTACCAACGGTCATGAAAATAGAGATTTTTTCATCATCTACTTTAAATGGCTGTCCACAACCATCATCATTACATGGGATGTTTCAATTCTTAGTTTGGACATGATCTTCAAAGTAGTGTGAAAAAAATTAAATAATTTTTCTATCAAATATGCATTACATATTGACCCTTCAACCCTTGCCTTATTTTGCACATTTTTAAAATTTCTTTAGGTAGTTAAAAGTTTATATTTCCAAATAAAATAAGATAATCAATTTAGTTGAAATAAATAAAATCAAAGAGGTGTATCTAGTTAGTTACCTCTCTAATGAGTACATCCAATGATTTTGCATGGGTCAAGCAATTCTAGCTTCGTATACCAAATAAACAGATAGGTGTTCCATGCAATATTTAAAAAAACTTGGAGGAAAAATTCATTTCAGTTTGCTTAAAATAATTAAAATTTCTTCTTCAAGTCTTGCCATGCCATAAGTTCTCACTACAAGGGAAAAAAAATATTGCGACGCCCAAATGTATCGCAATTGCGTCGCTAAATATGCTATTGCGATGCAATAGCAACGCAATGACGGCATCGCTCAGATGTCCATCGCAATCTCTATTTGTCGCAATTGCGTCGCAATATTGTGACTCTCTGCGACGCAACAATGCGTTGCAATATTGCGACACATCCAAATGCATCGCTAAATTAAAACTAATTTTTAATATTTAAAATTATTATTAAATATTACGATGCATTCAATTGCATCGTAATATTGCGACACATTTAGTTGTGTCGCAATATTTAATAATAATATTTTTGATATAATAGCGACGCAATTTGAGTCGCTAATGCTTGTCAAGAAATTTTTTTTAAAATATTGCGACGTAAGGTAATTGCATCACAATATTTAATAATAATATTTTAGATATAATAGCGACACAATTTGAGTCGCTAATGCATCGCTATTAAATTTTTTTTAAAATTATTGCGACGCCAGGTCATTGCATCGTAATATTTAATAATAAAATTTTAAAAATATTACCGATGCAATTTCAATCGCTAATGCATCGCTAATTAAATTTTTTAAAAATATAAAATATTAAAAATTAAAATGGTTAATACAAATTACATTTAAATATTGATAGAAACATTCTTCACTCATATTGATCCAAACAATAATCATTCAATTTTCAAAAATAATTAATATATTAAAATTTTGAAGTTTTCATGTACAACATATAAAAAGAAAAAAAAATACATCAAGAATCTGAGCGATCACGTGGAGGCTGAAGAACCTGCGACAAGCGGCTAACCATATCCTGCAAATGTTGCATCTGATCTCGCACGTCTGCAAGCTCCTGATCCCGGCCTCGCATATGCTGCTCGAACTCATGCTTGACCTCCTGCCGAACCTCCTGACGAACGTCCTGCCGAACCTCCTCCGCAATAGATCTCCGAATGTTGTCTAAACGCTCGGTAGGAATATCACCAAAAAATCATGAGCTGGAGGCCTGATGGGAAAATATGCAGAAGCTCTAGTGCCCAGACCATAGACCCTGCGGTCTCGCGGCTGGGCACCAACAGCCTCCAAAAATACACGCCGACTCTCCTCTGCTGAGAGTTCGACGGGCGTCTCCCCATCAGTGGAGTCGACCTGCGATGCCTGGGAGCGAAGCTCCTCGACTCGTGTCTTTGAATTATAAAATCAACAATAAATGAGTTAATAAATTTCTCAAAATAAAATTTTAGAAATTAAACAGATACTACATAAAGCTAATTTCTTACCGCAACCTTCCGTGATCGTGTGTCGACCCAGGAACCGTCCCTCCTGGTGTGTGTCGCCCTGAATAGACGAAACTCACCAGGATCTCCGCCCTCCTGCTCAGACTATAACAATAAAAAAATTGATATTAATACAAATATTTGTAAATAACTAAATTAGTAATTAAATTATTTATGTTTTCTTACCATACGCGTCTGTGCTCCTGAATCGAAATGGAGCCCGAAGTATGGCGGGAGAGACCCGTGCCAGGACCACCCTTCTCGGATCGGCGGTTCGTGCTGGCTGATGCGGACCTCCTGCGCCAGCCATCGGACTGCCAGGCCTGCTGCCACTCATGCCAAATACCCTCTGGCACATGCGCAGGACGCTGACCCGATGACCTCCAACGATGAAGCATGTCGGAGTATCGGCGTCCCGTAAGAGCCTCCCATGCTGCCCTAATGGCATCATGGCTGGCAGGGTCCCACGTAAACTTTTTTGCATTAAAATAAATAGTTAGTTTCAGAATTTATTAAGATTAAGAAATTTTATATCAGTGATAAATTGTATTTAATAAGTTTACCTGAAACTCAAAAAATAAAACTCCCTTGTGGCTGGAGATACGTGGCGCCAATCGTAGCCACTGGGATCTGCACGCCTCTGAAATACGGTGCTGATGTGGCTGGATACATGATGCTGCTCAATAAATCTGTTAAAAAAATGCATGTTTATAAGTAATTGACTTAAAAACATAAACATATATTTTTAATTAGTATATACTTACAGCCCATGAGCATCAAGTCAAAGTACGGTGCGGCCGATGGTGGAAGAACTCTCGGAGGTATGTGCCGATCGGCTGGATGGTAATACCAATGCAGGATCACCGCCGACTGCTGGAGAGATCGAAGGCTGTGCGATGTGTGGAGATCGAACTCTCCATCTCCAAAGCTCATGTGATCTGATGCAGCAGGGCTACGTCCCTGCTCACTCCGTATGTCGTCGGTAGATCTACCTCTGCCCGTCATACTGAAAATACTAAAGATTCATGCAATTAAATTACGATTAATGATTGACTATGTAAAAATTTACACTTATAAAATAAAGTTGAATTTAAAAAAACCTCTATGTTTAATCGGTGTCATTTGTTTCGTGAAATGTTGGTTCAACATCCGATGCCGTATCGGACTGCGATTCAGTTTCATTATCATCGGAAGGAAACCGAACATTTGCATCCGCAATTTCTTGGACATCACCATTTGGATCTCTAAGTGATGTTTCAGGAGCCCTTGTGTCATCCTCAATTGCATGCATTTCCATCTCATCCTCTTGAAATGCAGGGCACTCGGCTGATTGACTTGATGAACTCTCCTCTAATAAGATTGTTGAACGTGGGACGATTTTAGAAACAGCCCACCAATCTCGCTTGTCGTTGCGCAAACTTGGATATCCGCAGTAAAACACTTGCTGAGCTTGGGATGCAAGGATGAATGGTCATATTTCTGCAATCTTCGTCGATGGTTCACTTCAACCAAATTGTAGTCGTTATGAACCCTTTTGCCCACAGGAACTGTCGGATCGAACCAATCGCAACGAAACAATACGGTTCGTTTCATAGGCCAACCGGGATATTCAACTTCAACCACCTCTACTAACTTTCCGTAATAATCCTGCATATTTGCTCCAACACTTTCTCCTTTAACACACACGCCCCAGTTCTGCGTGCCTCTTGAAGCTGCTAATCGTTCAATCTGAAATTTGTACCCATTAACAAAATAGCCAGTAGAGGTTGTTACGGTCTTCAATGGCCATTGCGATAGACATTTAATGAAAATATTATCGGTTGGGGACCATGGACCATTTACCTATAAATTAATAAGCTATTCACAACCAATTCGAAAAATTAAAGCCATTACTGAAATTGATTGAGTGATACTACTCACAAATTCATAAAACCAGTAAGCGAACTCCGTTTCTAACTTCTGTCCAATTGCAACTTGACTGATGTCGGGATTCATCTGTCGTTGTCTATCACAATACATCCTTATGGGATGATAAGGATTAAAACTGATGTTAGCAATTAAATATTGTGGTATATTATAATTTAAATTAGAAGTTTCAATTAAGCATTGAAGTATACACTTACTCAATATATGGATCGACTTCTCTACAGTTCATTAGGATATAATAATGTGCTGCATTATACTCCATATCGCTAAGATTTCTTGACTTCTGCCCCCCAAATGAACGGCCAATACCTTTAAAAATTGATATTCTACCGTCATTAGGTTCTCCTTCGTCCACACATACGTCATCGTTACGACCAAGATTTCGGCTCCTCGTGTGGACGTGACCCTCAAAGTAATGCGAGGCAAAAGCTGAAACTTCTTCGACCAAGTGTGCATTGCATATAGAACCTTCAATCCTTGCCTTATTACGCACATTATTTTTAACTTCTTAAGGTACCTATATGTAAAGTTGAGACAAAAAATTAATCAATTTTCTCGCAATGAAATAATATTTGAAATGTCAATATGTCTTAATGATGTATATATTTACCTCTCGAAAGGATACATCCAGCGATACTGCACGGGACCAGCTATGCTCGCTTCGTATGGCAAGTGAACCGGTAAATGCTCCATTGAGTCAAAAAAACTGAAAGGAAATATTCGCTCCAGCTTGCATAAAATAATTAGAATTTCCTCCTCAAGCCTTGCCATGGATGCAGAAGTAATGATTGTGGCAGACAACTCCTTGAAGAACAAGCTGAGCTCTGTCAATGCCTTCCAAACATGTTGCGGAAGCAACTCACGAAAAGCTATACGCAATAACCGTTGCATGAAAACATGACAGTCATGACTCTTCATGCCGAACAACTTGAACTTATGCATGTCCACACACCTACCGATATTTGAGGCATAACCATCTAGAAATTTTAACCCTCTAAGTCAGTTACATAAAACTTCTCGTGAATTTCTATCAAGAGTGTAACAGGCTTTAGGATAGGTCCCGTCGGTACTCCTCCTCAAATCACCTCTTCTGCAATACTGATTAAGTTCTTCTCTTGACTTTGCAGTGTCTTTTGTTTTTCCCGGGATTTAGCACCATGTTAAATATGTTATCAAATTTTTTTTTTTCGATATGCATAACATCCAAGTTGTGCCGGATAAGATTTGTGCTCCAATAAGGCAAATCCCAAAATATACTCCGCTTCTTCAGTTATGTTCTTTACATATACGGCCATTTATTCTATCTGCATCTAGTTCCCAAGCATACCTCAACCCCAAATGCTCTATAGTATCAAATATATCCGTGCCGGACCTAGCCATTAAATTTTTTTTTTCGGTGGCCTAGCCATCGTGACCAGGCCACGGCCGGCCAGGGCAGCGGCCGTGGCCGAAGAAGACGGCCACAGCCGTGGCCGTGGCCGTAGAAGACGAAGGGGGGGTGGGGAAACCCCCCCCCCCTAAACTGTAAATTTTTTTTTGGTGGCCTGGCCACCGTGGCCGTGGTCGGACCCTATTTTTTTAAAAAAAAATAGAAGGAGGAAGGGCTTACCTCGGTCGCGAGGGGATGCCACCGAAGTGGGGGGAGCTTCCGCTGGAGGAGAGGATGAGGGTAGCCGGAGGAGCGGACGGGCGGCGGCGGCTAGGGTAGGAATAGGAAGAAGAAGAGAAGGGAAGCGGGGGGGGGCCGGCCCGACCAAGCCTTAAATAGTGGTGATTAGCGACGCAATATATGCGTCGCTAATCACTCGCTATTTTTTTTTATTATTATGGATTAGCGACGCAACAATGCATCGCTAATCCATCGCTACTTTGGCTTTTTTATTTTTTATGCAAAACTTAGCGACGCAACTAATTGCGTCGCTAATGAGTCGCTAACTTGGCACCAATATCCGGTAGGAAAAAATTTTTATTTTCTAGAAAATTGCATCACAAATGCATCACAATATTTTTTAAATATTTATAACTGATAAAAATTATATTTTTTAAAAATAATTGCGATGCATATATTGCGTCGCAATATTTTTTTAATTTTTTATTACATTTATTTTCCTTAAAAATATTACGACGCAATAAATGCGTCGCAATATTAAAAATTATTTTCTCTGAAAAAATTATTTTTATTTCTAGGAAATTATGTCGCAAATGCGTCACAATATTTTTTAAATATTTATAATTGATAAAAATTATATTTTCTAAAAATAATTGCGATGCATATATTGCGTCGCAATATTTTTTTATTTTTTTATTGCATTTATTTTTCTTAAAAACATTATGACGCAATAAGTGCATCGCAATATTAAAAATTATTTTCTCTTAGAAAAATACTTTTATTTTCTAGGAAATTGCATCGCAAATGCGTCGCAATATTTTTTAAATATTTACAACTGATAAAATTTATATTTTTTGAAAAATTGCATCACAAATGCGTCGCAATATTTTTTAAATATTTATAGCTGATAAAATTTATATTTTCCAAAAATAATTGTGATGCAAATAATGCGTCGCAATATTTTTTTTAAATTTTTTAATTACATTTATTTTTCTAAAAAACATTGCGACGCAATACATGCGTCGCAATATTAAAAATTATTTTCTCTGAAAAAATTATTTTTTAGGAAAATGTATCGCTAAAGCGTCGCAATATTTTTTAATAATTATAACTGATAAAAATTATATTTTCTGAAAATAATTGCGACGCACATATTGCGTCGCAATATTTTTTTTTAATTTTTTTATTACTATTATTTTTCTTAAAAATATTGTGACGCAATAAATGCGTCGCAATATTAAAAATTATTTTATCTGAAAAAATTATTTTTATTTTTTTGGAAATTGCATCGACCGATCGGATCGATCGGCGATGATCCGACGATTGCGATCGATCTAAGCCGTAATCCCGATCGGCCATGACCGATCTCGGACCATGGTGATCGATCCGATCAGCGACGATCTGACAGTTGCGATCGATCCAAGCCCTAATCCGATCGGCCATGATCGATCCCGGACCATTTTGATCGGTCCGAGATCGCTAACGATCCGATGGTTGCGATCGATCCAAGCCCTGATCCCAATCGGCCACAACTGATCTCGGATCGTGGCGATCGATCCGATCACCGACGATCCGACGGTTGCGATCGATCCAAGCCATGATCCCGATCGGCCATGACCGATCTCAGACCATGGCGATCGGTTTGATTGGCGACGATCCGATGGTTGCGATCGATCCAAGCACTGATCCCGATCGGCCACGACCGATCTCAGACCATGGCGATCGGTTCGATCGGCGACGATCCGACGGTTGCGATCGATCCAAGCACTGATCCCGATCGGCCACGACCGATCTCGGACCGTGGTGATTTGTCCGATCACCGACGATCCGATGGTTGCGATCGATCCAAGCCCTGATCGATCCCGGTCGGTGATGAACGATCTCGGACCGTCGCGATCGATCCGATAGGCGACGATCTGACGGTTACGATCGATCCAAGCCGTGATCCCGATCGGCCACGACCGATCCCAAACTGTTGCAATCAGTCCAAGTTCGGCGACGATCTGACGGTTGCGATCGATCGAAGCCGTGATCCCGAACGGCCATAACGGATCTTGGACCGTGGCGATCGGTCCGATCGGCGATGATCTGACGGTTGCGATCGATCCAAGCCCTGATCCCGATCGGCCACGACCGATCCCGGACCGTTGCGATCGGTCCGAGATCACTGACGATCCGACGGTTGCGATCGATCCTAGCCCTTATCCCGATCGGCCACGACCGATCTCGGACCGTGGTGATCAGTCCGATCGCCGACGATCCGACGGTTGCGATAGATCCAAGCCCTGATCCCGATCGGCCATGACTGATCCTGGACCGTTGGGATCGGTCTGATATCGCTAATGATCCGACGGTTGCGATCGATCCAAGCCCTGATCTCGATCGGCCACGACCGATCTCGGACCGTGGCGATCGATCCGATCGCCGATGATCCGACGGTTGCGATCAATCCAAGCCATGATCCCGATCGGCCATGACCGATCTCGGACAGTGGTGATCGGTCCAATCGGCGACGTTTCGACGGTTGCGATCGATCCAAGCCCTGATCGATCCTGGTCAGCGATGAACGATCTCGGACCGTCGCGATCGATCCGATAGGCAATGATCTGACGGTTGCGATCGATCCAAGCTGTGATCCCGATCGGCCATGACCGATCTTGGACCATTGCAATCCGTTCGAGATCGCCGACAATCCGACGGTTGTGATCAATCGAAGCTGTGATCCCAATCGGCCATGACCGATCTCGGACCGTGGCAATCGGTCCAATTGGCGACGATCCGATGGTTGCGATCGATCCAAGCCCTGATCGATCTCGGTCGACGATGAACGATCTCGGACCGTCACGATCGATCCGATAGGCGATGATCCAACGGTTGCGATCGATCCAAGCCGTGATCCCGATCGGCCACGACCGATCTCAAACCGTTGCAATCCGTCCGAGATCGGCGACGATCCGACGGTTGTGATCGATCGAAGCCATGATCCCGATCGGCAACGACCGATCTCAGTATGTGGCGATCGATCCGATCAGCGATGATCCGACGGTTGCGATCGATCCAAGCCCTAATCTCGATAGGCCACGATCGATCCCAGACTGTTGCGATCAGTCCGAGATCACTGACGATCCGACGGTTACGATCGATCCAAGCCCTGATCCCGATCGGCCATGAACCGATCTCGGACCATGGCGTTCGATCCGATCGTCGACGATCTGACGATTGAGATCGATCCAAGCCGTGATCCCAATCGGCCACGACCGATCTCAAACCGTGGCGATCGGTCCGATCGGTGACGATCTGACGGTAGCGATCGATCCAAGCCCTGATCCTGATCAGCCACGACCGATCTCGGACCGTGTTGATCGGTCGATCACTGACGATCCGACGGTTGTGATCGATCCAAGCCCTGATCGATCCCGGTCGGCGATGAACGATCTCGGACCATCGCGATCGATTTGATAGGCGACGATCTGATGGTTGAGATCGATCCAAGCCATGATCCCGATCGGCCACGACCGATCCCAGACCGTTGCAATCAGTCTGAGATCGGCGATGATCCGACGGTTGCGATCGATCGAAGCCGTGATCCCGATTGGCCATACCGATCTCGGACCGTGGCGATCGGTCCGATCGGCGACGATCCGACGGTTGTGATCGATCCAAGCCCTGATTCCGATCGGCCACGACCGATCCCAGACCGTTGCGATTGGTTCAAGATCGCTGACGATCCGATGGTTGCGATCGATCGAAGCCATGATCCCGATCGTCCACGACCGATCTCGAACCGTGGTGATCGGTCCGATCGGCGACGATCCGATGATTGCGATCGATCCTAGCCCTGATCCCGATCGGCCACGACCGATCCCGGACCGTTGCGATCGGTCCGAGATCGCTGATGATCCGACAGTTGCGATCGATCCAAGCCCTGATCCCGATCGGCCATGACCGATCTCGGACAATGGCGATCGGTCCAATCGCCGACGATCCGACGGTTGCGATCGATCGATGTCGTGATCCTGATCGGCCACGATCGATCTCAGACCGTGGCGATCGGTCCAATCGGCGATGATCCAATGGTTGCGATCGATCCAAGCCCTGATCCCGATCGTACACGACCGATCTCGGACCGTGGAAATCGGACCGATCGGCGTCGATCCGACGGTTGCCATCGATCACTCCTTCGGATAAGCCTTATCCAAAGCTATCTCAACAAATCCATAAATACCGGATATTTCCCTACCGAACGGTTTGCCCAACCGCCCGCCAAACTGTCCGTCCAGGCGCGCTCGGCTCTGTGCTGCCCGCACGGCCATGCACCAATGCGTCGCGGATGTGTCTGCCAGGTAGGCAGCGCGTCCGCATGATCCGCTCGAAAATCATGGGATATCCTGAAATCTCCGCTGCACTGGCTCCGCGCAACTGCCCGAAGATCTCGGCGATCCTTCAAAAATCCTGGCCCCGCTGGAACCGTGTCCATCCCGCGTGCATGCGCCCAGCAGGTCGGTTGGCTCAGCCAACGGTCGGGTCATGTGCCAGGATGGCATGCGCCCGCCTGCCGACCAACTGCCACCATCACGTGCGCCAACGGCCAACCGTCCACACCGGCCAAACTGCTGCAACCATCGCGTGCCCGCACATAGGGCTGTGCGCGTGCTCGGCGCCCAGCGCCGACACAAGCGCATGCTCGCATGTGCCCACGCAGGGCAGCGCGCGCCCAGCGACCGCCGCTGGCCCGCGCATGCCTGAGCCTGCCGCTGGCCCGCGCATCCCAGCACGCGGCCTTGCATGCCCGGCACCCAGCACCGGCTCGCGCATGTCCCCGCACGCATCAAGGGGGCTTGGCAACGTGCCAAAGCCCTATCCGCATGCCAAGGGCAGCGTGTCGTCCCTAGAGTGGCCCAGCATGTGCATGCACCAGCCACGCACCATGCAACCAAAGCCCCTTTCACCATACTTGCGCAGCATCCTGCACTGTACCACCCCGAGGGTTCTACAGAAACAAGCAGTCTTGCAGACAGGACACTGCCCATGTGTAGGGCTTGGCCTGCGCGCAACCTCACCACGCGCCGCATAGCCAAGGCCGTAACAATCCTCCCCCCATTGAAATATCGATGCCCTCATTGACCATCATGCCGCCGCGCAAAGTATCCTCCTGACGCACCTCGTCGTTGCATGCCTTGGCCCTCCTGGCTAAAGCCTCTCGAATCCAATGCGGCCACCTGCCATGCGCACCCCTAATGCCTCCTCGATTGGACATCCCACTCGCCGAGCCATCCCGCCTGCTGCCTCCTGCCGCAGGCCTCCGTGCCTAGGCTCTCCCATGCAATGCCTAAGCGTGAGGTTGTCGCACAACCTCAAGTCTATTGGTGGGGTGGTTTCTTGCCCTCACCCTTTGCAACTGTCCTACGCCATCCCTCCGCTGGAATGAAGTAAGGATGCCTACCTCTCCAGATCAAGATGCCCCTCCGATGAGGCATGACCATGGACTTACTCTTGATGAAGAAGTCCATCCCGAGTATCAGGTCGTAGTCATCGATCGCAAGACCGTCATGCTGCAACGCCCAGTCCATGAGCCCACCTCCAATGTGGCCTCCACCTGGCCCAAAGACTCCACCTCCTCGGAGTTGACAGGCTTCACCCTACAAGGCTGGGAGAGTGCTCCAAGCCCCAATCTATGCGCCGCTTCTCGGCTCACGAAATTGTGTGTCGCACCGGAATCAACCAAGGCCCGCACTATCCTCCCATTGACCCGAGCCCTCACGTACATCAAACCTTGGAGTTGGTCTCTCACGGCCAAAGTGTTGATGGACTGTAGCGGGGCCATCCTCGCTACTGGCTCCTCCTCCAAACTCTCAGATGCCCTATCTCCCTGGGCAGTGATGGCCGCTACCGCCACCTTCCGTGGACACTCCCGTGCAAGATGCGGCCCTCCGCATATGAAGCATCCAACGAAAGTCGCATGTCCCTTTGGTTTTGCTGCTACACGTGGTGGAACACTCTCCTTGCCTTTTTGACCACGCGGTGGTGATGCACTCTTGCGCTTGCCCTTGCCCTGGCCACCGCTGCCCAAAGTCGTAGCGCTGCAAAAGTCCACCAGCGCCTCTGCTGCTACGAAGGCTGAGGGAATATCCCTCACCTTCCTCTTGCGAAGCTCGGCCTGCGCCCACCCCTACAGACCGGCGAGGAAGTTAAATAACTTATCTTCCTCGGACATGTTGGACACCTCCAGAAGTAGATTGCTAAACTGCGCTACGTACTCCCGGATACTCCCTGTCTGCCGTAGCTTCCTCAGGTTCTCTTGAGCAAGCCACCCTGCATTGCTCGGCTGGAACTGAGCCTTCAGTTCCCTTTTGAAGATCTCCCAAGTCTTGATTCTAGGATGCCCTGCACGGTCATCCTCAACCGTCCTAGTCCTCCATCAGAGCTTGGCGTTCCCCTCCAGATATGTTGAGGCTCGATCCACCTGATCAGGTGCTGGGATCCTCGCCGCACAGAAGTAAGTATCCATATCCCATATGAAGTTCTCCACTTCCGTTGCACTCCTAACTCCGCCGAAGGCCTTTGGCTCCCTGACCTTCGCTTCCTTTGCCAGAGCACCCGCTATATGGACTGGACTCCGTGCCTCCTACCTCAGACGGCTCACCTCCTACTCCAAAGCAAGGATCCAAAGCTCCAATCACTCCTCTATGACCAAATCTGATCACTGCTATTGCATGCTTCGATGCTCGAGGTCGCGAAGCAGCCCCTCGTGCACCTCCATCAACTGGTTATGCGAAGCCAAAATAAAAACAACTAGCCAACTGTATGCTCAACTCTGCGCACACAGCTACTAGATTCATGGTCGATCCCTCTCCTGGATCTCCCACAATACCTTCCAAAGGGGTCATGCAGTCTTCTACCGCTCTCGCCATTTGCTTGGACTTGCTTGGAACTTGTCTTCAACCGGGCTCTGATACCAGCTCGTCACCAGGCTTTCAATTGGCACGCGCAAGCGCTCCCTATGGCCACTAGGTCCTTACGTCTACTGGTGATGGTGTTAGAGAAACCATTCCCCTAACCAGCCTTACCCTAGAACAATAAATAAAAATCCCCGAAGAACAAAGTCCCATCCAAACACCAAGATGTACGGGAAGCAAAGCCTTCCCAACCAAGAACTCCCCACTAAGTAACTTGAAAAATAATGAGGTTGCCCGAAGGCTATAAAGACACTCCTCTCTGTCCCTAACAAAGATCTCTCAAAGTGCCCGCCCCAAACTTACTCAACGAAAACTGACCTGTGGATGCCTCGCACCCGCGCACAGCCTATGCGTATCGGCCACGTCCTATGCTCGCCTAAGTCTGCCAGACTTAGACCTGCGCCGCTATGATATCCGCTGATCCAGCTGCTTGCCAACCTCACCAAGCCTCCTCTGGTCGTATGGTGGCACACCCGAACTCCACTCGGATGGTTTTCTCCCTTGAATAATTCGAGCTCCTCCTCAACCGGATTCTATATCCATGGCCTAGGGTCTGCCCAACCTTTTATAGGCCTCCCAGCCGACCTAGCCACTGCCTCATCCCTTTGGATAGGCCTTATCCAAATCACTCCTTCGGATAAGCCTTATCCAAAGCTATCTCAACAAATCCAGAAATGTTGGATGTGTCCCTGCCGAACGATCCGCCCAACCGCCTGCCAAACTGTCCGCCCAGGCGCGCGCTTGGCTCTGTGCACGCGCGCCCGCGTGCGCCCGCTGCGTGCACTCGACCATGCTATTAGGGTCCCGATCAAGGACTCCAAAATATTCATCAACTCCTCCGCGCGATCCGCTCCAACACCACAATCGATCCTCCCGAACCATTTCCAGTAACACACGAGCGTGGTAATTAGGATCTAACACACAAGAAATGAAGAATTCCTCACTGTTATTACGAAGAACGTGATCTCAGGATTATTAGTCCTTCGAACCACCAGAACACAAGAACACTCGTACAAGGGTTATTAGCCCAAGCATGCCCAAACTTAAGAGGTTATCAGCCCCCAAGTTTACTGGCATAAACTTGCCTATGCCTGGCCAACATTCATAAGCTCTCTAAGCTTACAAAACACAACTCCCCTCCTATTGCTCCTGAGGAGTGCTTATATAGGCATCCTTAGGAGCTTCCAAAATCCTACTAACCCAATCAAATCAAATCTAGATCAAATCTTCAAGATTCTAAGGAAACAATTCAAAACAATTCCTAGAATCAAGGAGATTTGACGATACATGCCTAAAACAACTTAACTGAAAAGGAAACTAATCTTCTAGAGTTTAGGAGAAACATCCTAAATCTAGAAGATATGATTTATTCAATCACTCCCCACAAGGAAATCAATCTCTGAAGATATCTCCATAATGCACTTGATCTCGCCGCCGTCCGCCGCCCTACATGGTGGCGCCGCCACCATTCTCCTCCATGGGTGGTGATGCTTCTCCAACTCCCAGGCCATGCTCGTTACATCCCGCTCAATCACTGCTAAGACTGGTGGTGCTCCGTCGCGGAGGTGGCTGCTGTGGGTATGTTAGGGGCGCCCATAAGTGTCACTGGTGCCGCATCTCGCAAATTATCCTCTCCGTCAAGGCCGTGTAGGCCATGGTCTTCGCTTGGGATCCTTTCACGTGCCGCCTGCATGACCGTGATCCAACGCGTCGCGGATGCATCTACCGGGTTGGCAGCACGTCCGCATGATCCGCTCAAAAATCATGGGATATCCCACCGAAATCTTCGCTCTGCTGGCTCCGCACAACCGCCCAAAGATCTCAGCGATCCTCCAAAAATCCTGGCCCCGCTGGCACTGCGTCCATCCCGCGTGCACACGCCTAGCAGGTCGGTTGGCCCGGCCAACGGTCGGGTCACGTGCCAGGATGGCACGAGCCCGCCTGCTGGCCAACTGCCACCATCACACACGCCAACGGCCAACCATCTGCACCGACCAAACTGCTGCAACCGTCATGGGCCCTGCGCATAGGACTGTGCACGTGCTCGGGGCCTAGCGCCGACGCATGCGCATGCTCGCGTGCGCCCTCGCAGGGCAGCACGCCCAGCGACCACCACTGGCCCACGCACGCCTGTGCCCACGCACTGCAGCGCATGCCTAGTGCTCGCCGCTAGCCCGCGCATGCCTGCGCATCCCAGCGCATGACCGTGTGCGCCCGGCGTCCAGCGCTGGCTCGCGCACGTGCCCGTGCGCATCCAAGGGGCTTGGCAACGTGCCAAAGCCCTATCCGTATGCCCAAGGGCAGCGT
This sequence comes from Calamus simplicifolius, assembly GCA_900491605.1. Classification (NCBI taxonomy): domain Eukaryota; kingdom Viridiplantae; phylum Streptophyta; class Magnoliopsida; order Arecales; family Arecaceae; genus Calamus; species Calamus simplicifolius. Next base: position 272,651 of record UESW01001508.1, read on the forward strand.
GCCATCCCTAGAGTGGCCCGGCATGTGCGTGCACCAGCCACGCACTGTGCGATCAAATCCCCTCTTACCATACTTGCGCAGCATCTTGCACTGTGCCACCCTGGAGGTTCTGCAAAAACGAGCAGCCTTGTAGATAGGACACTGCCCATGGATTTCTCTTTCGTCACTAATCCATCACAAATTAGTGACGATAGGGTAATCGTCACTAAATTAGTGACAGATTTCTTCCATCACTAATCCATCATAAATTAATGACGGATTGAGCAATCCATCACTAAATTAGTGACAGAATGTCACATCCTTCACTAAATTAGTGATGGATGAAGAAATCCGTCACTAATTTAGTGATGGATTTCCATTTCATCACTAATTCATTATAAATTAGTGATGGAAGAACAATCCGTCACTAAATTAGTGACGGATTAGTGATAGATTTCTCTTCCATCACTAATCTATCACAAATTAGTGACGGATTATCCTATCCGTCACTAATTTGAGATGGATTAGTGACAGAAGAAAAATTCATCACTAAATTAGTGACGGATTGCCCATCTAAATTTAGTTTTTTTTTAAAAAAAAATTGTGACAAAAAAAGCTGAGTCCGCATGTGCCAGTTACGTACGCCGCATATTATGCGTGTCCCAGCCACGTGTCTACCTCTCGACGCGCGCCATACGCATCTGCTACTCAGCATACGCGCGCGCCTGCCATAGCTCATGCGCGTTTGCACCAATTATCCTGTCTCTTTGGCCACATAACCTTGCCTGTGTTCGGTGCCCCTTGCGCCGTGTCTGTGCATATCCAGTGCCATGTCTGCACATGCATGTGCCTGTGCGTGACTGTACTTGGCTGCACGCGCATTATTAATTTAGTGATAAATTGCGCTTTTCATCACTAAACCATCACAAAATTAGTGATAGATAGGACAGTCCGTCACTAATTTAGTGACGGACAAGGTTATCCATCACTAATTTAGTGATGGATTGCCTTCCGTCACTAATCCGTCACAAAATTAGTGATGAAAAAAGCAATCCATCATTAATTTAGTGATGGATTGTGCTTCCGTCACTAATCCGTTACTAAATTAGTAACGGAAGAGCAATCTGTTACTAAATTCCGTCACTAATTTAGTAACGGAAGAGCTGTTCGTCACTAAATTAGTGACGAATTAGTGACGGATTGGTCATCCGTCACTAAATTTATACTCTATTTTTTTAAAAAAAATTGTAACAAAAAAAGCCGCGTTCGCATGTGTCCACCAGCATGGCAATGGATAGGCTCCACCCCATGATTTTCATAGCAAATCTCAGAATGATCCGTCGACCTTAGTGCGCGCGCCCTCTCGCATATTGCACGCACACCTCCCCAGTGCGCGCCATGCGCGTCTGCTACTCGCTTGCCCGCGCGCGCCTGCCCTAGCCCACGTTCGTTTGCACCAATCAACTTGTTCCTTCGGCTGCATAACCTCGCTTGTGTCCAACGTCCCTTGCGCCTTGTCTGTGCGTACCCAGCGCCCTATATCGGTCATTGGCGCACGCTTGTGCGTATCCCTAATTTCATAACAGATTGCTCTTCCGTCACTAAATTTATATTCTAATTTTTTAAAAAAATATTATAAAAAAATTAATCAGTCACTAATTTAGTGACGAACTATCCCATCCATCGCTAAATGGATTAATTTTTTTATCACAATTTTTTTAAATAATTAAAATATAAATTTAATGATCAACATGACAAAATTTTTATTTTTGTCCCTAGTTTAGTTATTCCGTCACTAATTAGTGACGGAATGACACTTCCGTCACTAACATCACTAACCCGTTCTATCCTATTCTACGCTTCGCCCTTGTCTGGCTCTCCTCACCTTTCTTCTTCTCTCTCAAGGATCCACATTGACAATTCTCGCTGGATGCCAACGATGACGATGACCAGTACCTCCGCGACCTCCCCGCCCTCCTCCCCTTCCTCCTCCTCTTCCTCTCGACCATCGCCCCAGCTATCGGCTGGTGGAGGCGAGCTGGGATACGGCCGACGATGCCCTGGGTCCCCACTGTGAGAGAAGAAAGAAGAAACCCTCTCGAGCCCCCGTCATCTCATTCGCGCTTGCAGAGTCCGATTTCCCCAGATCCCTCGACGTAACTGTTCTTCCCCCAAATCCCTCATGGATTACCTTGCAAGGCTCCGGGCGATCTCCAGCTCGATGTAAGTGTCCTTCCTGCCATCAGGTTTTTGGTTTGAGCTCGATTGTTCGGGCTTCTCCTGTCCTCTTCCCACTTCCCCCTCCTCTGCTTTTCTAGTCCTAACCCTAGCTCCATCGGCCTCCTCTGCTTTTCTGATCCTAACTTTAGCTCCATTGGCGAGCAAATCCCTTGGATCTCTCCCATCCCCGATTCCCGCTGATCAGAGGACCAGCCTTATATGAACACAAATCCACAAACCTATTCCTTCTTGCTTCTCCAACATACATACTCTCGCGCTGATACTTCATCACCCTTCACCCTTGGAGAGTCGAGTAAAAGAAGGAAACCAAAAAAAAGAAAAGAGAGAGATGGAGTTGGAGCTCGGCCTCGCCCTTCCCAACAACCATTTGATGAATGGATTCGATCTCAATGATGGTGCCACTGCCGATTCATATCGGAAGACAGGTTTCGAGGAGGCATTTGAAAAAGCGATCCCCTTGTCCTCGCCGCTCCCAGAGAAGACTACTCTGCCTCTCTTCATCCACAAAAATGGCGGAGATGATCAAGACGATGAGAACGGCAGCCCACGGCTTAAGAATCCGCACGAGCTCAACAGGTAATTGTGTTTTGACTTTGGAGGAGATCTTTGCTTGCTAGTGCTACATTTTGTTCTCTTCTGATGGCTTCATGATGATCTTGCGCTGAACTGCAGTGGAAAAAGCAGAGCATTGGTTGGGTGGCCGCCGATCAAATACCCAAGGAGGAGGAGCAGAGGCAGAGGAGAAGAGGAGTGATGGAGTGAGGAGTGTGGGAGCAATAGCGAGGACGGTGGCGGTGGTAGAAGAGCCAAGTGCGTCAAGGTGAAGATGGAAGGGGTGGCAATTGGGAGGAAGGTGGACCTCTCTCAGCATGCCTCTTATGAGGAGCTCTTCCACACCCTCAACTAGATGTTCCCCAACAAGAAACATGTATCATATCACATCATGCTTCTTTCCTTCAATTCTAATTTCAATAGCATGTAAATTCTCGAGCTTGGAATTTAGAGCTGGATGTTGGATGTTGGACGTTTGTAGGGATAACTCATCATCTTCGCTTTAGAGTCACGTATGTGGATGGAGAAGGGGATTGGCTGCTGGTTGGAGACGTTCCTTGGGAGTAAGTGGATCCTCCCACTTATTTAACTTCACTATTTATTCCACACTATTTATTCCTGTGACTCTCCAGATCCGAAGGTAGATTTAGAATGCAAACTTATGAAAATAACAACTACTTATTTATTTAAATTGATATTAAACGTTCTATAAATATACGATAGATTGTTGCATTTTCTTGTCCATTTTTTACGGCAGATCGTCATGGAAGGCGGCAGCAATTTGGAACCGACTCTACTTTATAATTTGCTTATTTACGTCGGTGTTCCTCCACTCTATAAGGTAAGCCTTCCTGCATTGATCTGGCTTGCAATGGTTGTGTGATATAGGTTCTGGCAAAAGTTCTCACAAGCCATCCATAAATATCAGATTGAGCGTGGAAAGCGTGTTCATTACTGTTATGATGATTCTGAGCTCAAAATGCTCCAGAATACTTTTCCTGCAAATGCTTCATACAATATCCAAAGATTTAAAGGTAAAGAAAAAGCATAATAAATACTGTTATGACCAGTAAAGGTGTCATTATCTAGGCATTGCAATTTGATTGATATTTTATCCTTGCTTCTTATTTGTCTGTAGTACATATGTGCTAGATTGGTAAGAACTCTATAATTGGATAATGTTTTGAATGTAATTTTTGTTGCTCAATCCAATGTAGGTATTGTCATAATTCTGAAAGTCAAGGTTATCATGAGTGTGTCCAGTTGCTCCATTAATTTGGCACAAGTGATGGATTGTTTTTTCTGTACTTATGTCATTGTTCCTATGTGGCCTTTTCACTTTGTTGCATGGATCCATTATATGCCTGTTCTATCTGACTTGGCAGGACAAACTATTTTTACAAAAAATTCTGTTGTGGTTGCTAGCTGTTGCTTGAATTTTCTTTTTCTTTTTCATGGTTCTCTGCATAATCTCCTTCTTGTTAAAGAGGCTAAATTACCAAATTCCTTTGGAGGCATTGGATATCTAGACTTTGAAAAACTAACGTTTGTCCCAATTCAGTTGTTATATTTCTGTTGTCTTATGCATTCTATAATTTATGTTATTTGGCATACATTTTATAATAGTTTAATATGTTTTTGTAATTTATGTATGCTGAATTTTTGTGCTTCACCAGTTATTGCAGTGGGTTGGCAAATCCTTTGATTTTTTACTTCATGTTGTCATCACTAGGATTAGAGTTATGTTTTGAGTTAAAATTGATGGGTTATGGTGAATCAGATTGGATGGTGCTCCTAGGGAATGGTTTTCAAAAGTTGTTTCCAATATATCAAGAACAATGTCAAACTATGCCGAGTTGATGCCACCCATCTGCTTTTATATGTAGATGGTTGTCAGTAGTCACTGTTAAGCAACCAAATGCCATGGACCAATGTAACCTGTTAGACAAGTCACAACATACACTGATGTGATTCCTAAACAAATTCCAATGAGGTAGGTAGCATTCTTTTCTTATTCTTAAAATCTTTACTCAGTCACTGTTTACACCCTTCCACTTTTCCAGGATACTCTGGAATCCTGATTCCCCACCCAAAAAAAAAAAAATCTAACATTCATCATTCTTTTATATTGTATTCATCTTAACTTCTTTCATATTGCTAATATGAGATATGGTTATTTACTTGTCAGGAGCAATGCAATTAATGAAAATTTGATACTTTAACAAGATAATTTTTGTGGACATTTTGTTTGAATCATGCATTGTTTAATAACTTTTTTAGAATGTTTATTTTAATTAAGTTTTCAGGCTTGATCAAAATTTGCTTTAATTCATGTACTAAATTTACCAACTTGGAATTCATGAGACAATTATACTACTAGAACATTCATTACGTAAAATGGCACTTTCTTAAAAATAACTGAATAAACAAAAATATGTGGAATCTAAAAAGATTGTGTTTCCTTTGTACAAATATAGATCAATTTAAACCAACAAGGCCTTGGGTTTCTCCTGATTTCATGTAGTTATTGGGTTAAAATTCTTGGTATCAATATTTGTCTTGATAGTTAATCCTGTACTTGAATAAGGTTATCTTGTACTTGAATCATAGGATATAACATTGTCGAGGAAGTGTTGCATTGCAGCTGGATTCAGTGACCACTAAACAATTGGTTTAGACCATCTTGAATTCCTTTGCTTTCTAATATGGTGCATATGATACAAGAAAATATGTTCAGGTTTCATTTGACTAATGACACAACATACTGCAGTGGTTCCTATGTGATTATTTATGTGAAATAGTAACAAAGTGATATAATCTGCTGAGGATCTGCTGAGGATCAAGGTGGCTTTTGATAAATATAATTATATATATAGGGTGTTGAAGACTTCAGTTTTTTTAACTATTGTTAACCTTGATATCTGGCTCTTGTGATTAGCAGGAAAGACAAATGAACCTTCTGTGATCAGATTACCTTACAAAAAGAAAAAGAAGAACTTGATGCGCAATAACCGATTGATGGGGCACTGGAAGTTTATTGATGTCCTATTCAAATGATGCATCTGGTCATGTGAGTAGAGGTGGGAAGGAAAGCATAAAGTGCAGAAGGTTGTCTTCATCTAAGCTTGGACATGAGAGCCCAACATCTGGTGATGAAACTCTTTCAGCTCCTACATGTCTATTGATACTTAACACGGAAGTGAGGATTGCTTCAGTAGCTGCAGGTGGACGTCACACACTAGTATTATTCACTTCAGGCTACATCAGAGGGAGCCCATAAACGGTATTCAAAGGATTGCTTTAGATGTACATTTCTCAAGTGTAGAGTCCCTAAGGCAGCCGAAGACATCTTAATAATTTGATGTCTAATGTATAAAACTTTAGTATTGTTGATGTATACAGTTATATTTATCTTATTTTATGAAATATTTTTTATTCTTAAATTTGAATTTTCATCTATAAATTTCATTAGAATGCATTAAATATATTATAATTTTAAAATAATTTTAAATTTATAAGAATAAAAATTTGGTTAATTTTTTTAGGTTAATGATGGATTAGTGATGGATTTCTGATAGAAATAATAGTGACGGATTAGTGACGAAAATATTAGTGATTGATTAGTGATGGAACAATAACAAATGATTGATGGATTCTTTCGTCACTAATTCATCACTATTAGTGACGGACTAGTGACGAAAGTTTTAGTGACTAAATTTTCGTCACTAATCCGTCACTAAATTGTGATGGAATAGTGATGAAATATTTGTGATGGAATAGTGACGGAATATGCGTGATGGATAGTCCGTCACTAATCCGTCACAATTTAGTGACGGAAAATATGTTCCGTCACAAATTTTTGACGAAATATTCCGTCATAAATCCGTCACTATTATTTTGTGACGGACCTCTTTCCGTCACAAATCCGTCACGTGACGGACCTCTTTCCGTATCACTATTTTTATGACGGACCTCTTTCGGTCACTAAATTTAGTGACGGAAAAAATGATGATGATAAGATTTTCGTCACTAATCCGTCACTAAACCCAATTTGTGACGGAATAGTGATTGGAAGTTTTTGTCACTATTATACTATTTTTTGTAGTGGTCTAGTGGTTATGCGCCCACCTATCACTTACAGTGCCAATTTTAGCGGACGTGATTCAACGGTCATCTCCAAAGAGTAAGAGGGATCTTCGATCAGGTATAAAATCTTTACTCATAACGAGAAAGGGACACACATTCAAAAAACTACTAACCTTTAATGCTTTTTAGATCACTAATTAGAGCATGAAGAGTTTTCATTGAACCATGGATCCAAAACTTTTGTTGCAATTTCGACAAGAGAAAACGGTCCTGCCATCTTCTCGAAGGCTCACTGCTCTTTTTCTGCCTGACGTTGTCCGGAAGTAATTTGGCAGCAACACCGCGTTCTTAATGCGGCTTTAGGTCCTTGAAATTCTACTACAGCTGACGTAAATGTAATCGCACATAAGACCGTTGAATTCAACACTACCCAATGCTCGTATTAGTGGCGAGCCAACCACCCAAGCATCGGCCGAGCAGCCTAAACACCGCGGTTTGACCCATCTGCTCTTCTCTCTCAAGTCCCAACTCCCAAGTCCCCACCTACCCACTCCTATAAAGCCTCACCATCTTCCCTCTAGCTTTCACCCACAGCGCCCTCTCCCACCATACCAAGCCCTTCCTTTAGTGCTACTTTTTCCCTTTTTCAGCTAAATTTTGGTTCAAGAGGCCATGTCGAAGACCGTGGAGGAGATCCGTAAGGCTCAGAGGGCCGAGGGCCCGGCGACGGTGCTCGCCATTGGCACCGCCAACCCTCCTAATGCCATGTACCAGGCCGACTACCCTGATTACTATTTTCGGATCACCAACAGCGAACATCTCACCGAACTCAAGGAGAAATTTAAGAGAATGTGTAAGTCTATATATGGCCATACTATACGTACGTCTATTTATGTTCAATAATTAAGCTTGCATGCTCACGTTTTTAGTTTTAGTTGTAAAAAGAGAGATAATGAGCCTGGGGTGTAGGAGAAGTCATAAAGAGAGTGCAAATTTTTGGAGTCCATTCATTCAAGAAGCGTTCCTTTGCAACATAGATTAAGATTAAGACAAGAAACAGCATGGCTACTAGTTTTATCAGCTTTTCACACAAGTTACACTTAATTAAATAATAAAGGGATTACGACAATGTGTACTGCTAAAAAGGCAGAGGCGATTACGACAACATGAATAAAATTGTCATCCTGCTTGGATCCATAGTGAGTTGTGCATGGTCTCTAAGTTTCTTCATTATAACTGAACTTTTTTTTATATAAATGTGATTACTGAAGTTGCGATGACTTGATTTGAGGCAGGCGACAAGTCGATGATCCGCAAGCGCTACATGTACTTGACCGAGGAGATCCTGAAAGAGAATCCCAACATGTGTGCGTACATGGCACCATCGCTGGATGCCCGGCAGGACATGGTGGTCGTCGAGGTCCCCAAGCTCGGCAAGGAGGCGGCTGTCAAGGCCATCAAGGAGTGGGGCCAGCCCAAGTCCCGGATCACCCACCTCATCTTCTGCACCACCAGCGGCGTCGACATGCCCGGGGCCGACTACCAACTCACCAAGCTGCTCGGCCTTCGCCCCTCCGTCAACCGCCTCATGATGTACCAGCAGGGCTGCTTCGCCGGCGGCACCGTGCTCCGCCTCGCCAAGGACCTCGCCGAGAACAACCGCGGCGCCCGCGTTCTCGTCGTCTGCTCCGAGATCACCGCCGTCACCTTCCGAGGCCCCACTGAGACTCACCTCGACAGCCTTGTCGGCCAGGCACTCTTCGGCGATGGTGCCGCTGCCCTGATCGTCGGCGCCGACCCCGACCCAGCCATCGAGCGACCGCTCTTCCAAGTCATCTCGGCTAGCCAAACCATCCTCCCCGACTCCGAAGGCGCCATCGACGGCCACTTGAGAGAAGTGGGGCTTACCTTCCACCTGCTTAAGGACGTACCGGGGCTGATATCGAAGAACATCGAGAAGAGTTTGGTCCAGGCTCTGGGGCCGATTGGGATTAGCGACTGGAATTCCGTGTTCTGGGCGGCGCACCCAGGAGGGCCGGCAATACTGGACCAGGTGGAGGAGAAGGTGGGGCTAAAGAAGGAGAAGATGAGAGCCACAAGAGAGGTGCTGAAGGAATATGGGAACATGTCGAGCGCTTGCGTGCTGTTCATACTCGACGAGATGAGGAAGAGGTCGGCGGAGGAAGGGCTGGCGACGACCGGCGAGGGGTTGGAGTGGGGAGTGCTCTTTGGTTTCGGGCCGGGGCTGACGGTCGAGACTGTGGTACTTCACAGTATGCCCGTTGCCTCTCGCTAATATCTCTATGTTTCTTGATGAATGGGCTCTGGGCGATGCCACCTTCTGCTACGGCCTGTGCCTCACTTCTGCATGGTGCCGTGGGTGATCTCTGTATTTCATTTTAGAGTTGATATTATAATACTATATTTTGGTAAGAGACTCATGCAGTTAGTGTTAAGCACAAACTGTTGTGACAAGTATTAAATTTAATAAAATTTGTTGAGCCCGAGTGGTACTCTATGAGTTTTCTTGGTGTTTGTTCTCTGTAGTTTACTATTTAGATGGAATTTTTGGGACTCTTAATATACTGCAATACACCATCTTTATTTCAAGCTATAATGTTATCAAGGTGTGCCTGTCTTTATTTACTATAATTTATATGTTATCATAAATATCATATCATTATTTTTAATTATTATTTTAAGCTTGCATATCATTATTACAAATACTCTTCGGTTTCAAATGTATCCCTCACTAAAGCATACATACTTAAAACTATGAGTGAGGATGTATCCTTCCTATATAACCCTTGTAAAGATAGATTTTAGTATCAGTTATTAAATGATATTATAATGGACTGAGGATAATAAATTTCATCATTTTGAATTCGTTTATATCTAATCAATCTATTATTTAATTAATCTTATAGTTCCTTAGATAATTTTATGTATCTATAAAAATATCATTATTATTTATTATTTATTATATTGTTATTATTATTGGTTATTATTATTTTTAGTTTCATAATAATACAAATTTTAACTTTTACATTCTACTAATTTGAATTTGTGATTTTTCTTAATATATAATTACTTATACAGGAATTAAATAATAGTAGAATGCATTAAAAATTTAATATTTTACTATACATAATAAAGCAATAAAATATAGTTATGCAGAATGATAATAGGGCAATAATAATTTCACATTTCTATTAAAAATATCATTATTATTTAAGCTTAAAGTTAAGTAATTAAATAAATTACCAATTTATGATTAGCCTACTTATCTCCTTTGCCAACCCAAAGTGTCAACTCAATTCAAATTGCTAATTTGGAATAATTTCGAATTAAGTAATATATCTAAATTATAAAAGTAATATGAAAATGAAAAGATTTTTCTTTATTTATAATCAATGCATTTTTCAATTTATCTACTCTCAAACATATCACAATTAAATATTTTCTTATATACATGTAGCTAGCATTCTACTTATTCTCCAATATATTTCCTCCCATAATTTTTCTCATTATAGTGTTTTATCCTATTATTTGTAACATGATTTTTAATTCTTTAGATTTTTCTTTTTTTATTCTCATAAAAAATGGTGAAAGGATAATAGAGGAGAAAAAATTTATTTTCGACATGATCTTTTTGAAAAGAAATGTCTAATTAGATATTCTATATGTTTGTGATTGATTAATTTATTTTTTTTATTCATTTGTTTTCTATCACAATTTTTTGACTTGACCCTTTATATGTTTATAAATATTTTAAAATTTTTTACTTATTTTAACCAAGGCCATTTTTTTGTTTATCAATATAACTATAATTGTATAAGATTTTCATCATTTATCTTAAACTTGAATTTAGTTCTTTCTATTATGTATATGTAGCCAGAATTCTATAAATAATCTAGAAAAATGGAAGGATATTTTTGAAATAGAAATAGCTAATAGAATTGAAATAGCATATTTATAGATTTCAAAACTCTCATATTTAACATTCTGTGTGTGTATAAGATAGACTTTGCTTTTCTCAAGAAAAGAGGTTATATAGATCTTCCAAATCTAAAATCAAGATGAAGTATCTAAGTCAAAGATTTACACATTGATAATCAAAATCTACTCTAGCTAGTTAAAATGCCTAAAAACTAAAAATAATATTTTTGGTACTATCATATGATGCAAAAAATAATGGTTAAAATGATATAAAATCATGTTTTATATAATTAAAAAATAGAATCCACTAGTTTTCAATCAATATGTAATAATATATTCAAATCATTTTTAATGATGTGAATTTTAAATTTAAATATCTTAATTATCATATATTTTAGTGCAATAGTATAATAATAAAAATTGTCCATTTTTGTGTCTTTATGATGTATCATTCAGAGACCATTGAAACATAATGAATTTCTATTTCCATGCATTTCTGGTGATATATACCATGACTAATGTTATTGAACTACAAATATATCAACCAACTTCTATCCTTATCTTTATGTCCAACAAAAAAAAAAAATTGCCCTTCTTATTTTCATGAATATATCTATTATTAAAAAAAATTAAAAAATTGTATGTCCGACCACATGCATCACATGCACGAGATATTAGCGAATATAAAATTAGACTAAGTGACATAGTTCAGGTTTGACATATATTATTGTTGTGCAATGAATTTGAACATAGATAATAGTTTCAACAGCCAACATTATTCAACTCAACCGTGCCAAGAGAACATCCTAATTTGGACTTACAGCTACTTTCACGCATATCAAGCAATTTTTAACCGTTATAACGAACGGTCGCCCTAAATGTGGGACCAAATGACATGGTATTCAGCATGTAGAAATTTAGTATTGGTTGAAGCAATGCATTAGTCAAAGATGTGGTTGCTGTGTCAGAGCATCTTGTTTCCAAAAATTATGATGCCTTTAATCCAGCTTGTGCCATCCAGGAAATTTCTGCCCATCGTCGACCCTTCAAAGTAGGGTGGTAAGAGTTTGTAGTATTAGGCGACTTCAGTTGCCCATTTAAGACACATGGATCGTTAGGTGATCAAATTCAGATGGTAAGAGGAACTTACTAACCTCCTTTTAATTAATGTATGGCCAAACCCATTCCAAAGACTTTCCTTTATGATGAGCTAATTATTAAGATAAACCAGTTGATGCCTGAATCAACTATTATAGAAAATCCCTGGATCTATACTAAAAATCAACCATCAAGATAGAGAAAGAATAGGGCAGCCATCTGATTCTATGCAAGAGAGAGAAAAAGTTTTAAGAGAAAGAATGCCTAGAAGAGAGAAATTTGGAGCATAGAGAAAGAAAGGAATATCTAGAAAGATAAAGAGGCATCCAAGACCTCATGCCTCTTCCTTTCTTAGATAGAGAAATCACCGTATGCTCGGAGAGATAACAACCCACTTAAAGAGAGAAAATCGGATGAGAAAGAAAATTGATTAGAGAAAGAAAGTTGGTCAAGAGAGAGAAAAAACTTTTGCCTTCTTGGATTCACATGTCCCCTCTTATAAGAAAAGAGAAGACACCTCTAGAGAGAGAACACGTGAAGATGAGAGAGAAAAAAGTGCCCTTTCATCCTAGAGAGAGAAAGTCATGAGAAGAGAGAACCATGTGGGGGAAGAGAGAGGGGATGGTGCTAAGGTTTCCTCACATCCTAGAGAGAGAAGGGGCAATGGCTAGGGTGAGGAAAGAGAGAGAAAATAATTTGTTTTGGAAGAAGAGAACTAATGCATTTCTTTTTTTCATAAATCCTAGGGTCTTGGGTTTAAATACATGGCTCAGCTAGCTTGACCTTGACTTAGAAAAACTCCCATAGCTAACTCGATGAGATTAAGTTAACCCCAAGCCTATGTACACCCCACTACAAAAAAAGAAAGAATAACAACTCTTTTTTCCCGACGCTATGGGAAAGCGTCGGGAAAATCCGAAATCTGCCGACGCTACTAGAAAACGTCGGGCAGTTAACGACGTTTATAAGCGTCGAAAATTTAACGACGCTTTAAAGCATCGTTAAATTTAATTAAAATTTTTAATTAAATTAATTAATTTTTTTAATGAATGCCGATGCTTTTTAGCGTCCGTATCTTAATTTTTTAATACTATGCCGACGCTAAAAAGCTTCGGCATCGTATTTCAATATTCATCCCAAAAAATTTCGCCAAAAAATTTGCGCTATTCCCTCCCGCTCCTGCTTCTTTCTCTCTCATCCGAGATTTAAAATCTTTCCTCCCCACCTTGGCTTCTCTGCTTCTCCCGATCTTGACCTCCGACGGCCCCCACAGCGGACGTCCCCTCTTCTCCGGCCACCACGCCTTCGACCCCGCTGTCCACCGTTTGGCCGTGCTCCCTGCTTCTCCGACATCGAAGTCCTCACGGTCGGCCCTCACTCTTCTCCGTCGCCATCGATCTCATCTCGGTCTTCATCAACCCGCTGGTCCCTGCTTCCCAACTCGCCGTTGCAACCATCGATCTCGGCCTCTTCCTTCTTCTCTATTTCCTTCTCGACGCCGCAGAGACTCAAAGCCGTTGTCCGATCACGGCACACCTCTTCTTCTTCTCCGCCCCATCTGTCCTCTCTCTGCCCAATTCCTCTCCTCGGGCATGGTGCAAAAGGGCGAGGAGGGGGGCGAGATGGTTGCCGAGGTGGAGATAGAGCGGCTGCCGGTGGATCTCCTCGCCCATGTCTTCTCCCTCCTCTCTTCCTTCCGGAACCTCGCGTAGTGAGCACCCTTGTTCTTCTTGTTCTTCTTCTTCTTATTTTGTGTTCGGTGGTTTCGATTGAATGGTCCGGCGGTCTTATGAAATGAATGAATATTTCTTTTTTTCTTTCTTTTTTCTTTTTTGTTTTGAGGAAAAAGGGCGAGCAGAGTGTGCCGGAAGTGGCGGCAAGGGGTGGAGCAGTCTCTGGCCAGTAGGGAGCGGCTGAGCTTCGCTGGGTGGAAGATGGACGACGCTTCCACCGCCCGCCTCGTCTGCGCCGCCTACAACCTCAAGGAGCTCAACATGTATGCTTCGCTTTGCTGCAGAGAATCAGCTATGCCCAGCTTGCCAACCTGCCTCCGATCATTGGCCTCTGTAAGCCTCGTCCTCAAACTCAAACTCAATCTCCTGAATCGAATTAATGGGCACAAGTAGTAGGCTAAATTTTAATGGCAGATTCGAGCTTCGTGCCACCGCTCGTGTACTCGATTCTGGGTAGCTCCAGAGATCTCGCGGTAGGTCCGGTCTCTATTGCCTCTCTCATAATGGGGTCGATGCTGCGACAAGCTGTGAACCCGAAAACCGATCCGTATCTCTTCCTCCAGCTTGCCTTCACTTCCACTTTCTTCACTGGCATCGTCCAGGCCTCTCTCGGGATATTCAGGTAAGGTAATCAACGATCGAGTCCTCCCTCAAATTAAGCTTCCTCGATTGTGATCCGTCTCTCTTGCCATGCTGATTGTTGTCGCTCTTTTACCTCAGACTGGGCTTCATCATAGACTTCCTCTCCAAGGCTACGCTCGTCGGCTTCATGGCCAGCGCAGCCATCATAGTCTCTCTTCAGCAGCTCAAAAGCATGCTGGGGATCGTTCATTTCACCAAACAGATGGGCGTGGTTCCTGTTATGAGCTCTGTTTTTCACAAGACTGATGAGGTTGGTCAGTCATTACCACAAACAAATCAAAATAATTAAATTCTCCTCCTCCATGACTTCACAGAGTTATCCTTCAGTAATTTTAACTAGAAGAAGCTTTCTGTGGTTTTGTGCAGTGGTCATGGCAAACGGTAGTGATGGGAATTTGCTTCCTGGCCTTGCTTTTGCTGGCTAGACACGTCGTATGCTTTTCTCCTTCCCTCCTTGCTTTTGTTTCCATGTACGCGAGATTAGTTATAAAACAGAGAGGACTGGAGGCTTTGCTGTGGCGTATTCACTTGTTCTTCCATGAAGGCCTGCCATCACTTTTGATATTGTATTTCTATGATCTTTCTTTCTATCAAAAAAACAAAAGGCATTCTTTTTTTATACAAAGTAGCTGCTAAAAAAAAAAAAGGAAAGACGGCAAAGAGGAGCAAGACAGGGAGCACGGTGGTTGGGTTTCCTCCACCACTGACCACGCTGTTGGGTGACTTGAAAGAAGAAAAAGAAGAAGAAGAGAACGAAGCAGACTTGAAAGAAGAAAATGATGAGGAAACGGAGGGGATTACTTGGGTGTTGTTGGCTGCAACGGGACGGGAGGTAGCAACGCGGGGGAGGGGTACCACGGGAGAGAAGGTGAGCTGGACCTTATTTTCTTTTTAAAAAAAAAAATTATTGCCGATGCTTTAAAGCGTCGGCTAGAGCAAGAGCTGTTAAATAGCGTCAGGATAATTTATTTTGCCGACGCTTTAAAGCGTCAGCTAGATCAACTTTTACCGATGCTTTAAAGCGTCGGTAAAACACGACGCTTTGCCGACGCTTTCAAAAGCATCGGTAAATAACGTCTCCACTTCCAGCATCCCGACGCGCATAAAAGCATCGGGACAATATTGTCCGATGTTTTTAAGCGTCGGCAAATGACATTTTTAGCGTCGGTAAAGCAGGAATTTATTGTAGTGCCCATGACTTAACTCAATCTCAAAACTCTTGAACTCACATCCAACCCAATACAAGTTAGCCTCCTGAAAGCCCATAGTCCAACATGGGCCTTGAGATAATCTAAAGCCCAAAATAACTCTAGAATCCTTCATGATGCCTCATGAAGTATAGACCTTGGCCTTTCCATATTTTTCTATTCCTTGGGAGCATCACACTAGGTTCAACAATAATGTGGGATCTTACGCTGTCAACATAGACTTGGGGAAGGAGACCTACAATCACCTTTGCTAATGATGTTATTAGTTAGTACAAGCATAATTGGAATAATACCACATTACCCGAAGCAATATATTTGCAAGTATGATTTGAGAAATTGGTGGTCAATTTTCATGCAATAAAAGAAATCTGGGCATCCAATAGAGAGAGAGAGTGGTAAACCTAAGTCCATGAGTTCTTTATTCTTATTTTTCAAGATTTTATTTGTTTGATCCAACTATTCATAGGTAGTTGTTTAAAATGTTTCAAATCCTTAGAACAGTTTAAGTATAGCCAATTGAAGAAGATTTACATAATATTGGTTCTTATTGATGAGTGTGAGACATATATGTAGAGGATTAAAGCTTATCAAAGAGTTCTGTCTTTACCTAGAAGCTATCACATGGAAGCCTTCCTACTTTATATCTATTATCTTAGAGAATAGCTTTCTATCAAGCTATTTGTGAGAGATGTAGTGAACAAGAAATGACATCACTGTTTGTTTTGTGATATTAGTGATGCACCTGCATCATAATTAGTCGCATATATTAGTGACGACACTTATTGCATCGCTATTTCTTTGATTCTACGTTATTGTTTTCATTAGTATATTTTTTTATTTTTTAATTGCTATTTATACATTATACATTAAAAACCTACTTATATAATATAAAACTGTAACTAAAAACAAAAATTCACAAATAAAACATATAAATACCTTAAATTTAAAATAAAAAATAAAGTATACAAAAAAGTAAATATATAGTACTCAAAAAATATAAACATGGAGTATAAGTTTACAAGACCAAATCTAAAAATATCAATGCAGATTGTGACAATCTCATAGCTAACTGAAGCATCTTCTACAACTCATGTTTATAACGAAGGTGCTCCTCTCACTGTTCCTGTTGGATGTTCGTGATCTCGGTCCTGAACTTAGACCTAACACATTTTGTGATGGAATGCTCCAGGTCTTCATTCTCGGTGGTGTCACTTTGATGCAAGAAAAGAAACCATGTCAAGAAAGAATATAGAAGCTTTGGTGCCCGGACCGTAGACTCTACGATCCTTTAGTTGAGCCCCAATAGACTCTAAAAAGATTCAGTGGTTCTCCTGCGGTGAAAGGTCAAATGTCAACCCTCCATCCTCTGTTGGTTGTGTGCCCTGAGACATTAGCTCATCCATATGAGCCTGAAAGGAAAACATAGAAAATAATATGTAAGACATATTAAAATAAATAAATTTATAATTAACACATTATATTTTTAATGATTTACTTATTTCAAATTGCTGGGAGCAAGTGTCAACCTAAGACCCATCATTTTTTGTTTGGGTTTCCTTAAACAGCTTTTGTTCCTTTGGTTCGAGGACTTCCTTAGCCTCTAAAAAATAAAATTTCAAATATGTAATTATGCTCATTTAAATTTTTTTATCATTAATGTGTATACGAAATAAATAAATTTGTTTACTGACTAAACAACGTCGGTGGTCCTCAATGGAAATAGATCCCGTTGTGTGGCAAGAAAGATCAGTGCCTGGACAAGCCTTCTTAGATCAGCAATTCGAGCTAATTGTAGCCGACTTCTTACGCCACTCTGCATCTACCCACTTTTGTTGCTAGCCAGCCCATATTTTATCAGAGATATAAATGGGGCATTTTGACGCTCTCTGCCAAAGACATAAATTGTCAAGTAGCAGTTGCTAGTGAGTGCAGTCCAAGCCATTTTAATAAGTGGAGTCATGGCTGGATCCCACTCGAATTCCTTCTCTAAATAAAATACTAGTTAATATGCATATTATAAATATAATTCAGTATAATGAATACATTATAAATATAATTCAACATAATATGATATTATAAATTTAGTTAACCACCATGCAAATAGTATATAAATACTTTTTACATATAATTTTATCTTTAAACTTAAATATAAATCAAAATAATCAAAATGTATTTATAATAACGAACTTATAGCTAACTAATATATGAAATATACAAGTTTTAAAATAAATTGCATTTATATAAATATAACTTATGCACCTAAAACTCTATCTAATAGAACTCTCTGACCTCCTAAGTTATGTGGTCCTAATAGTAGCCCTCCGGGTCTGCATGCTTCTTAAATATATCTGCGATGCATCTTGAGACAACATATCTCTCCATAAATCTATTCAAATAGAATAGAAAATAAATGAAATTTAATCATATAACAATAGTATGAAGTAAAGAAAAAAATATGAATAAAAATATATACTTACTCGCCATCTACCAATGCAAGCCTCCTCCTCCCATTGGAGGAAGTACTCTTACCTTGCGATGGTCCGGCAGATGAACCTAGCATGTCATCTGTAGATGGCGATTGCTCAGACATGTTATGCAGATGTTGCTCCTGTGAGAAGGAGATCTCATGTGCTACATCAGAAGGGGAGTCAACATTGCCTCTGCCAGCTGAACGCCTCCCAGCTATGGATCGACCACAACCATGAGCCCTCATAGTATTATATATATAATAATTATAATGAATCATCTTGAACAATCAAAAAAGCATACACCTATAATATATGTTTATAAATATAACCACCTGTATAAATACTCTGCTACTATTATTTCATCGTCAAGGTCGGGTTCTTTGTCTGATTCTGTATCAAACTATGATTCAAATTCATCTTCTTCATCATGCAAATCCTCATTCAAATCCTCAATTTCAAGTTAAGCAGCAGTTGAATCATTATGGACTAGATCCGGATCAAGTGAATCATCTTCAATTGCATGTACTGTTGTTACATCTTCTTGAAATGCTGGGGATTCAAGTGTTTGCGTAGATGAGCTTTCAAGCATGTAAATGATTGATAGTAGATTTATTTTACTAATAGCCCACCAATCTCACCTGTCATTTCGCAGGCTTAGATATGTGGAGTATACTTGTTAAGCTTAGGATGCTAGAATAAATGATTCTATGGTTTACTTCAACAAGATTATATTCTTTATACACTTTTGTCCTCATATTTGGAGTTGGATCAAACCATTTACAGTTGAACAACACAGTACATTTAATAGGCCAACTGGGGTACTCAACTTCAATAACCTCCTTTAGTTTTTCATAATAATCTTGCTGATCTGCACCAACTATTTGTCCTTGCACACACACCCCCCAATTTTGAGTTCCTCTTGAAGAACCAAATAAATCAATCTAAAACTTGTACCCATTTACAAAATATCCATTATATGTATTCACTATAGACAATGGCCATTGTGTGAGGGATTTAATGAAAATGTTATCTATATTTGACCAAGCATCATTAGACTGCAAATCAATATGGAATAATTAGTATGTATATGGTACGTATTAGTTAACTTATAATCAATGTGTAAATTTAATACTTACATAATCGTTAAACAAATTCGTAAACTTCGTATCAAGTTTTACACCAATTTTAGTATCACTGATATAAGGATCCCATTGTCTCCACATGTCAACAAACATCCTTTATAAATAATATTTTATTTCAAGATAGTTGAATATGATATAAAGAAATAAATTTACTATAAAGTGATTCGAGGAATTATTATCTTACTCTATAACAGTTCAACTTCAGAGCAATTCATTTGAATGTAATTGTGAGCAGCTTTAAACTTTTTGCTCAATAGATATCTCCTATATTTTAGGGCAAATGGCCTACCAACAATCTTGAAAATAGAGATTCTTCCATCATCTGCATCAAATGGTTGTCCACAACCATCATCATTACATGGGACATTTTGATTCTTAGTTTGGATATGTTCCTCAAAGTAGTGCAAAAAAAAATCGATGATTCTTTACGCAAATATGCATTATATATTGACCCTTCAACCCTTGCCTTATTTTGCACTTTTTTTAAATTTCTTTAGGTACCTAAAAGTTTATATTTCCAAATAAAATAAGATAATCAATTTAGTTGAAAAAGTATAATCAAAGAGGTGTATCTAGTTAGTTACCTCTCGAATGGGTACATTCAACATTATTGCATAGGTTCAACAATTCTAGCTTCGTATGCCAAATGAATAGGTAGGTGCTCCATGCAATTAAAAAAACTTGAAAGAAAAATTCATTCTAGTTTGCATAAAATAACTGAAATTTCTTCTTCAAGTCTTGTCATGTCATAAGTTCTAATAACTCAAGCAGTTAGTTCTTTAAAAAATGAAGCCGATCTCTATTAATGCTTTCCACACATTGCTAGGCAGTAATTGATGAAATGCTATGGGCATTAATCGCTGCATATAAACATGGCAATCATGGCTTTTTATGCCAAAAACTCTTAATTATTTTATATCCACACACCTACCTATGTTTGAAGCATATCCATCAAAAAAATTTAATCCTTTCAATCATTCACATAACACTACCTTTGAATTCCTATCAAGCATGTAACTAGCCTTAGTATATTTACCATCAATAGTTGACCGTGCAAGTTCAGGACACTGATAGTGATTAAGTTCCTCTTTTGATTTAACAGAGTCTTTTGTTTTCTCTAGTATATTCATCACTATGTTAAATATGTTTTCAAAGAAATTCTTTTAAATATGCATCACATCAAGGTTGTGTCTAATAAGATTTTTACTCTAGTATGGCAACTCCTAAATTATACTTTTTTCTTCCACCCATGCTCTCTACATATGTGATCATTTATTGCATCTTTCCCCTCTTCTCAAACATTCATCAACCCCAAATACTCAATAGACTCCAATATTTCCTCCCCACTCATAATAGATGGTGCAGCTTTTTTAACCACTATTTTCTTAAAAAATATCATTATGTTTGTTCTGTAAGGGTGGCTAAATGGTAAAATCTTTATGTGATTATTAAACCATGATTGTCTACCACTTTTGGACAATGTGAAAGCATCTGGGTTCTTCATACAATAAGGGCAAGCTAAATGACCAGTACTGCTTCACCCAGAAGGCATGGCATATGTCCAAAAATCACTAATGGTCCACATAAGGGCTGCTTTCATAATGAAATTCTGCTTCATTGAAATATCATAGGTGAGAATCCCTTCTGCCCACAACAATTTTAGCACTGAAATTAGTGGTTACAAGAACATGCCTATCTTGTTTTTAGGATTTGATGGCCCAGGAGCTAACACTGTCAAAAATATAGAGGAATCTTTCATGCATAGCCAAAGAGGTAAATTATGCACAATTATAATTACTAGACAACATGGGTTTTACTATCTAGATTGCCAAAAAGGTTGGAAGCCATCTGCGTAGAGAGCAAGTCTCACATTTCTTTTCTCAAATGTAAAATCAGGATGTATATCATTAAACTACTTCCATGCTTTAGAATCTGATAGATAGCACATAACACGTTCTTCTTCTTTATGTTTTGCATGTCATCTCATATATGCAGTTGTAGCCTCTGAATGATATAATCTTTGCAACCATGGTATCAGCAAATAGTAGACATTTTTTTTTTAGCCACAGGATCCACACTTCCCCAGGCCTCCTTATATTTGAACTCCTCTGTTCAATGAACCATGGTTTTTCAAAAATTTACAAATTACCAAATCTGCATCTTCACTGAATAGAGCATGCAATTATTCTTGTAGCAGTCAATCATCTCAACAGGTAAACCAAGCCCTGCAATAGATTTTTTGTTTCATAAAATGTATCGCTGACAATATTATTAGGTAGCACTATACCTCCTTTATTAACTTGGCGATTGCATCAAATGTCGCTTCAGATAAGAGGTGTTTAGCCTTAGTGTTCAACAACCGAGATGCTATAGATAATTACAAATAGTTTTCATACCCAAGTCATAATTGTTCATTTGCAGCACGCAACATATCATAGAAATGTTGGCTTTCCGAATTTGGCTATTCATAAAATTGGCTTGAATTAAATTTCAGACCTGCTGCATCCATCACCATTTCTACATATCGATTTGTGTTCTCATATAGATATAATTCTTTGCTACCATGCCATATTTATATGCTGCCATGTTATAATTCTCTGTTGTTTCATAAATTATTTTTGCCACCTAATTGCTTGATTCTCCCATAGCCTTAGTTTTTCATGGCAGTACCATATATAGTAACCGAGCACAAACCCCTTTTTACATAGATGGATTTTAACTATTTCAACAACCCTATATGCTTTGCTCTGACACTAATTCCTCATATTACATGGGCATCTAATTGTTGGCCCATCCATCTACCCCGGTTGACTACATGCAAATGCAATAAATCCCTCTAACCCATTCAAAAATTTAGGATTAAAAAATTATTCTTAACTCTTTCATACATCCATGAGCAATCATCGCTCATTTTCAAATGATTCTGTATTTACACAAAAAATAGTATTTTAATTGAATGATTGAGTCACAAATAATGACATTAATATAAGTTCAACTTGATTTAAAGTTATGCCTTCAATATTATAATACATTTAATTTGTCTTGTTTTGATGGCTCTATATCAACTAATTCGCTATCAAAATTTCAACAAAAATTTTGGCAGAGTCTTCTCAATAAATATGATAATCCTCCATTTTATACATCATTCCGTCAACACAAACTCAAACTTGGCCCACCACAACTACAAAATTATTGCCTAGTTGAGAATCATCACCATATTATATTACTAACAATGCATTATAATTAACCTAATATATTTAATTTAAATAAACCTAATGTATATATTTTTTAAAAATATATATATATATAAATTAAATGCATTATGCAGTGCAATTTGCACTACAAAATATTCTTCATTGATTAATCAAAAAAAAGGCTAGTTTTGCAATTAGATTGCTTATAGATGGCTTGAAAATTCAGATTACCTTTTAAATTGTACATTAAATTTTATATTTAACTTGACTAACCTTAAATCATGCTGCAAATTCTTTTTTATGAACTAAATAATTAAATACTTCTTTACTAGTAACCCAATAGATATACAATTTTGGATCTAAAAATAGAAAAATAATTAAATAATAATCTTAATAGCTTAGTAAGCAATGATCCCATCTATTGGATAATGCATATAATAAGTGTATACATATTTAATCAATAATCAACACATTAATAAATCAACATATTTAATTCAAAAGATAAATAGAATGAATTATCTATATTTTTATGGGTTTTTAATTCACATTTATATCATGGTGTGAGTTTATCATAGTGCATCTTAACATCTAATATGATTATGCTTATAATCATGATAGTGTGTAGTACTCACTGCAAGGATATGGACTAATATATATCTCTTATTAACCATTAAGTATTAGTCTATAAATAGTGTATATTTAATTTAAATAAACATAATTTATATTTTTTAAAAAAATATATATTTCTAAAAAAATTAAATAGCAGTGCAAAAATGCACTGCACCAACAGTGCAATTTGCACTTGTATTAATTTTTTTTATTTTTTCACATTAAATTTAACTTTCCCTAAAATTAAACCCTAACCCTAATTCACAAAACCCTAATCACTCAAAATTATAATCTAACCCAAAAAAGGGTAAAACAATAATCTCTAACCAAATCCCATTTGATTTGATCCAGATTATCATAGCTCAATGAAATTGAGCTAACCAGCAATCGTATTACCCATTTAATCCTTCATTTAATTACTAATATTTAGCAAAAATTTGTTATCACAACTTTTGCAACGTCAAGTGTTGAATCACGCAAGTGTTGACTCATGGTGTAATGTCAATCATATTGACATTAGAGTCACAAAATGATTCACAATCATTTCTCAGTCATCAAGTCAAGAAGAAACTCCTATGGTATATGACCCTATAGGTTCGAACACTAAGCCGGTAGTACCGAAACACTTTTATTACCAATCGAAGTCGCCATCTAGCAATGGCATCTAACATCTAGATAGGTCGAAGGTTTCAAAGCAACAATCAAGAACCTCTGGCATACAATTACCATATAATTCATTTCTTTGACCCCCAATGCTTAGGATAACTTAGGGTTTAACTGCCAACCCTTAATCAACTCATCTATATAGTGTCTCAACTTCACAAGTTCTGTGACTCCTCACAAGGACTATCTTGGCTAAGGTTTTGCTAAATTGAAATACAGTGAGATATTTACTTCAAACTATTTGGAAGGCTCAATCCTATCTTGATCCACTCATTGCTCCACAAGTACTTGACTGCATCTAGAAACCTTTTGTTACTGAATTAGAAATCCAAGTAATCCGGCACCAAAGTACAGTAGATTGCTTGCAAGCTACCATAGTGATCATAGGTCAGAGGAACATTTATACATATATCTCTTCGCAAATACCTTTTAGTATAGGAGCATTCTGCAAATTGGTCACGTTCATGATGTTCTCATGGCGAATCACCCAAGGAAATAGGCTGATTTTGGCTTTGATTTCTTCACCGGCCATCACCAGATTTGATTATTAACAAGAGTTTGATAAACTCTTGATGTAGATTCTTGCCATTAAACATGGCCGTGAGGTTTGATTCCCATAAAAGAAACAGGGCATTGCTCATCCTATGACCAAACCCAATCTTCGAATGATCTTCAGCGGTCCAAGCTTGTGCAAGGATGAAGAAATAGATGAGGAAGTCAAGCCTCTTACCTACACTCATCACCGAAGAGGACATGAATGCTGGCAAGCACAAACTTTTGAAGCCTCTATTCTACCTAAAATAGAGACACCATACACCATTAGGCTATGATTTTCCCTACAAAAATCCATCATGAAACATATGATGTCATGGTTTAATAGAAGGCAAATAAGTGGTTTAGGATCTTGAGTTCTTACCTGAGTGGGATGGATCTACTCCAAAGAAGGTGATGTTTGCTCTTCTCACGGCTTCTTCCTATGGTTTCAAATAGTTGGAGAGATGAGTTTTGGAATGATTTAAAATGAACGTGCCCATGATCAATTAGGGATCATGGGGATGCAGACATTTGCTGAGTAGACGATGCAATGGCCTCCTAGCATTATGCCCATGGAAAAGTCTTCCTGCACCATGCGCTGTAGGAGTGCACGCATCGCGTGCGCTAATTGGCCATGCACACATGCAGGCTGTGTGTACAATGTATAAAAGAACAAAATTATTCTTGACAGCGCAGCTGTATGCGTATGTGGCCAATCACTGTGCACGATGCACCCAACCTGTACTATGCTTAGTGCACAAAGTCCTTTCTCTTATACCCACTAACTGCCCTTGGTTAAGCCAGATCGATTGAATGGACCAGTCTGGGTTCAACCAGATGGGCCTTATATATAACCTAATGTTTCTCATTCCCACTTCTTCCGTCCCACATCTATATCATGGAAGAATTTAAGAGTAGTCTTTGCAAGTGGAATTATAAAAGAAAGTCAAGGTTAATTAATTACTTTTGAATAGACTATATAACATAGGTTTTGCATGTTTAGTTTTAGTATAGCATATAATTTGTGTTTGCAAAAAAAGCTTCCCTACAGAAATCATATGATATTAATTTATAACGTAGTTAGTCATGAGATTGTAAATATAATTAGAAGGTATCATGTGTGTATATTATATATATAATATTATCTAAATAATAATTATGGACCATATAGAGTTGTCATGAATTACTTTTGTTTATAGAGTTAACCATTAAAAGTTTAAGTTACAAACTATGGCTTATAGTAACAAGGTATCCATTGTGACGTACAAGAGAATGAAATGATTGAAAAAAAAAAAAAAAAGAAAAAAAAAAAACACACACACACACACGTAGCTTTAAAAGTGAGCAATACAAGTGTGTATATATAGTGTATAGTGCTAATACAAGCAGTACGCAATATCAGTACTTATGATCTTATTAAAAAAAAAATTGCTCTTCTTATTCTCTTGAATATATCTATTATTAAAAAATTAAAAATTTGTATGTCCTACCGCATGTATCACATGCACGAGATATTAGCCAACATATAATTTGACTAAGTGACATAGTTCAGATTTGACAAATATTATTGTTGTGCAATGAATTTGAACATAAATAATAGTTTCAACAGCCAAGATTATTCAACTCAACCGTGCCAAGAGAACATCCTGATTTGGACTTGCAGCTACCCTCACGCATATCAAACAATTTTTGAACCGTACAATGAACGGCGGCCCTAAATGTGGGACCAAATGGCACGGTGTAGAAATTTAGTATTGCTTGAAGCAATGCATTGGTCAAAGATGTGGTGGCTTTGTGTCATAGCATCCTGTTTCCGAAAAGTATGGTGGCTTTATTCCAGTTTGTGCCATCCAGGAAATTTCTGCCCATCGTCGACCCTTCAAAGTTGGGTGGTAAGAGTTTGTGGTATTAGGCGACTTCAGTTGCCCATTTAAGATACATGGTGTTGTCGTTAGGTGATCAAATTCAGATGGTAAGAGGAGCTTACGAACCTCCTTTTAATTAATATATAATGGCCAAACCCATTCCAAAGACTTTCCTCCATGATGAGCTAATTATTCAAACAAACTACGTGATGCCTGAACCAACTATTGCAAAGAATCTACGAATCTGGACTAAAAATTAGCCATCAAGAGAAAGAATAGGGCAGTCACCTGATTCCACACAAGAGAGAAAAAGAATCATTAAGAGAGAGAATGCCTAAAAGAAAGAAACTTGGGATACAAGTTAGAGAGAGAATGAAGGACGTTTAGAGCGAGAAAGAGGCATTCCAAAACCTCATGCCTTTCCCTTTCTTAAAGAGAGAAACCACCTAGAAGAGATAACAACCCATCTAGAGAGAGAAAATTGGATGAGAGAGAAAATCATCTAGAGAGAGAAAGTTGGCCAAGAGAAAGAAAAAAACTTTTGTCTCCTTGGATTCATGTGTCCTCTCTTGTAAGAAGAGAGAAGACACCTCTAGAGAGAACACAAGAAGATGAGAGAGAAAAAAGCATCCTTTTGACTCAGAGAGAGAAAGTTGTGAGGAGAGCGAACCGTGCATGGGGAAGTGAGAGGGGGTGGCACTAGGGTTTCCTCAAATCCTAGAGAGAGAAGGGGTAGCGACTAGGGTGAGGGAAGAGAGAGAAAATAATGTCTTGGAAGAAAAGAATCAAAGCATTTCTATTTTTTTCACAAACACTAGGGTTTAGGGTTTAAATACATAGCCAAGCTAGCTTGACCGTAACTCAAAAAAACTTCCACGGCTAACTCGATGAGATTAAGTTAACCTAAAGCCTATGTACATCCATGACTTGACTCAATTTTAAAACCTTTGGGCTCACATACAGTCCAATACAAGTTAGCCTCCTCAAAGCCCATAGCCCAATATGGGCCTTGATATAATCTAAAGCCCAAAATAACTCTAGAATCCTTCATGATGCCTCATGAAGTATAGACCTTGGCCTTTCCATATTTTTCTATTCCTTGGGAGCATCACACTAGGTTCAACAATAATGTGGGATCTTACGCTGTCAACATAGACTTGGGGAAGGAGACCTACAATCACCTTTGCTAATGATGTTATTAGTTAGTACAAGCATAATTGGAATAATACCACATTACCCGAAGCAATATATTTGCAAGTATGATTTGAGAAATTGGTGGTCAATTTTCATGCAATAAAAGAAATCTGGGCATCCAATAGAGAGAGAGAGAGTGGTAAACCTAAGTCCATGAGTTCTTTATTCTTATTTTTCAAGATTTTATTTGTTTGATCCAACTATTCATAGCTAGTTGTTTAAAATGTTTCAAATCCTTAGAACAGTTTAAGTCTAGCCAATTGAAGAAGATTTACATAATATTGGTTCTTATTGAGGAGGACAATCGCAATCAAATGTGAGACATATATATAGAGGATTAAAGTTCATCAAAGAGTTATGTCTTTATCTAGAAGCTATGACATGGAAGCCTTCCTATTTTATATCTATTATCTTAGGTAGTATTTGATATAAAAAATGCTATTTCTGGATAAGTGTACGGGATAGAGTTTATCCAGGGAATAGCTGAGAAAATAATCAGCATTTTTTAATTTCAGTTTTGCCCTCAAGGGATAGTTGGGGAAATAACTAGCTATTCTTTCAGTCACTAGGGAATAAGTTCAGGGAATAACCCATAGTTAAACATCAGTTATCCCCTTTGGTTAACTTTTTTTCTAGCTATCTTTCGTAATTATGGCTTTTGGGAATAAGGATGCCCTCCCTTATTCCCTATTTCAAATACAGTCTTAGAGAATAACTTTCTATCAAGCTATTTGTAAGCGATGTGGTGAACAAATGAAATATACCACTACAAGAATCCTACGAAATAGTGACCCCAAAATGGTATCGCTAATACAAAAAAGACATTGGTAAAACATGTTAGCGACACAACAACAATGCAAAAAAATTGCTCACTAAATCGTTGGTTGCTAAGAATTAATCGATGCTGATTTGGATATTCATAATCTCGGTCCTGAACTCAAACCTAACAAGTTCCGTGATGGAATGCTCCATGTCTTCATTCTTGGCGGTGTCACCCTAACTACGAAAAAAGGAATCACGTCAGAGGAAGAATGCAAAAGCTTGGGCATCTAGACTACAAACTCTATAATCCTTTGGTTCAGCATCAATAGTCTCTAAAAAGATGCAGTAGCTCTCCTTCGATGAAAGGTCGACTGTCGAACCTTCATCCTTTGATGGTTCTGTGGCCTGAGACATTAGCTCATCCACATAAGCTTGCAAGGAATACATCACTACAACAATTCTTTTATATAACAATGCTAAAAAAGGTCATAGCATCAAAAAAAGATATCCCGATGCTTTTAAAAGTATCAGCAAAGTAGGAGTGGATAGAAATTTGCCCAACACTTTTTAAAAGCATCAGAATAGAATAACTTTTCAATGCTAATAAGGGTTGATAAGTGCAAGAGAGGAGAGAGAGAGAGAGAGAGGGTGTGGTATGGTGGTACCTTGGATGCAGCGAAGGGAGTAGTCTCCTAGGAATCGAAGGCCTCAGCCTTGCCGAAATCCGATGAACGGACAATCATGAATGCCCCATCATCGAGACCGCTCAACACCTAGTGCACTACCCTGAGGCACAGCGTTGTTGCCACTACCGCATCAACTGCATGCCTATCGGCCTTCAGCACCCCGACCCTGATCTCTGAGCACCTCCCATCATCCGCTGCCACCACACCCACCTTCGATTCCACCACCTCAGGCCCGTCCATGCTCCCCCACCACTCCCATCTTCCTTCTAACCTCAACTTCACTTGATCGCTGCCAAATTCATCGAAGATGACAAGGAGAGGCCCATGACTGCCATGTAAAAGAGAAGAAATCGGTTCAGAGGTTAAAAAAGAATGGGAAAACAATCGGGGATGGAAGAGACAGAAGGAAAGGTCATTTTTCCTACCGACGAGAGCTGCCATGGCGGCGGCGATCTGCTAGCAGGTGGGGGTCCAAGATGGCACACAAAAGCCAAGCAGGCGGATTCGATATTATCGTGTGCCGACATCGGTCGAGTGAGGAGAGAAATTTGGGAGGAAAGGCATGGTATCAGAGAGGATTATGGGTGGATGATTTATGGCAGCAATCAAAGCGGGTTAGTATGGAAAATTATGGAAAATCATTTGATAAGGAAATGGAAAGCAACTCACCTCCAATCGAAAGATCTCGGTATCAAGAAAGACCACCAAAAACCCTAGGTCCCTTCGGATCGAGACAGACAATAGAAGATGAGGCATGGAAAGATGGGGGGGGGGGGGGGGACATGGCAGAGGAGATCGAAAGATCTGAGGGGGAGGATCAAGGCAGAGGAGATCGAGGGGGTCCTTGGGCAGAGGGGGAGATTGGGAGAGATCGAGAGAGAGGGGGGGGCAAGGGGGTGTTAAGGTTAGGCTTTCATCCCGGTGCTTATAAGCATCGATAAGTTTCCTCAACTACCAATGCTTCTCATAAGCGTCGGCAAACTATGAAAATTTTTGACGCTCCCCTATATCATCGAAAAAAAATAGTTGCTGTAGTTAAATTTTATTATAGTGCATAGAAAATAATATGTAAGTTATATTAAAATAAATAAATTTAAAATTATCACATTATATTTTTAATAATTTAATTACGTCAACTTGCTAGGAGCGAGTGTTAACCTAAGACCCATCTTTTTTTGTGTGGGTTGCCTTAAACACCTTCCATTCCCTTGGTTCGATGCCTTCCTTTAGCCTCTGAAAAATAAAATATCAAATATGTAATTATGCTTATTTTAAAAAAATTATCTCATTGATACGTATGCAAAAAAAATAAATTTATTTACTTACTAAATGACGTCGATGCTCCTTAGCAGAAATGGATCCCGCTATGTGGCAAGAAAGACTAGTGCTTGGACTAGCCTTCTCAAATTGACGATTCGAGCTAGTTGTAGCTGACTTCTTACACAACTCTGGATCCACCCACTTCTATTGCCAGCCAGCCCATATTTCATCAAAGATATGAATTGGGCATTTTGATGCTCTCTGTCAGTGACATAAATTGTTAGAGCAGCGGCTGCTAGTGAGTGCATTCCAAGCCATTTTAATAAGAGGAGACATGGTTGGATTCCACTCAAATTCCTTCTGTAAATAGAATACTAGTTAATATGCATATTATAAATATAATTCAACATAATCTGACATTATAAATTCAGTTAACCACCATACAAATAGTATATAAATACTTTTTACATATAATTTTATCTTTCAACTTAAAAACAAATCAAAATAATCAAAATGTATTTATAATAATGAACTTAGCTAGCTAATATATAAAATGTACAAGTTTCAAAGTAAATTGTATTTATATAAATATAAGTTATGTACCTGAAACTCTATCCAATAGAACTCCCTGACCTCTTGAGTCATGTGGTCCTAACAGTAGCCCGCCGGGTCTGCATGCTTCTTAAATATATCTGTGATGCATCTGAGACAACATATCTCTCTATAAATCTATTTAAATAAAATAAAAAGTAAATAAAATTTAATCATATAACAATATGAATTAACAAAAAAATATGAATAAAAATATACACTTACTCGCCATCTATCAATACAAGCCTCCTTCTCCCGTTAGAGGAAGAACTCTCACCTTGCGATGGTCCGATAGATGAACCTAGCATGTCATCTACAGATGGCGATTGCTTAGACAAGTTATGCAGATGTTGCTCCTGTGCGGAGGAGCTCTCATATGTTATATCATAAGGGGAGTCGCCGCTGCCCCTACCAACTGAATGCCTCCCAGCTATAGATCGACCATGACCACGGCCCTTCATAGTACTATATATACAAAAGAATTATTATAAATCATCATGAACAATCAAAAAAACATACAACATTAATATATGTTTATAAATATAATCGCCTGTATAAATACTCATCTACTATCATTTCTATCATCAAGCTCTGGTTCTTTGTTTGATTCTGTATCGGACTGTGACTCAAATTCATCTTCTTCATCATTCGAATCCTCATTCACATCCGTAATTTTAAGTAAAGCAGCAATTGGATCATTATGGACTCGATCTAGATCAAGCGAGTCATCTTCAATTGCATGTACTGTCATTACATCTTCTTGAAATGCTAGGGATTCAATTATTTGCATAGAAGAGCTTTCAAGCATGCAAATGATCGATTGTGGCTTTATTTTACTAACAACCCATCAATCTCGCCTGTCATTTCACAGGCTTTGATATGTGTAGTAGTATACTTGTTGAGCTTGGGATGCTAGAATAAATGATTCATATTTGTGTAGCTTTCCTCTATGGTTTACTTCAATAAGATTATATTCTTTATGCCCTTTTGTTCCCACATTTAAAGTTGGATCAAACCATTTGCAGTTGAACAATACAATGCGTTTAATAGGCCAAACAGCGTACTCAACTTCAACAACCTCCTTTAGCTTTCCATAAAAATTTTGCTGATCTGTACCAACCATTTCTCCTTGCACACACACCACTCAATTTTAAGTTCCTCTTGAAGAACCTAATAAATCAATCTAAAACTTGTACCGTTCATAAAAAATCCGGTGTATATATTCACTATAGACAATGGCCATCGTGCAAGGGATTTAATGAAAATGTTATTTACATTCAACTAAGCATTATTAGACTGCAAATCAATATGGCATAATTAGTATGTATATGGTATGTATTAGTTAACTTGCAACCCATGTGTAAATTTAATACTTACATAATCATTAAACCAATTTGCAAACTCCATATCAAGTTTTACACCAATTTCAATATCACTGATGTAAGGATCCCGTTATCTCCACATATCATAAAACATCCTTTATAAATAACATTTTATTTCTAGTTAGTTGAAAATGATATAAAGAAATAAATTTACCATAAAGTGATTAAAAGAATTATTATCTTACTCTATGAACGGTTCATCTTCATAGCAATTCATTAGAATGTAATTGTGAGTAGCTTTAAACTCTTCTCTTAATAGATATCTCATATTTTTTAGGTCAAATGAGCTACCAACGGTCATGAAAATAGAGATTTTTTCATCATCTACTTTAAATGGCTGTCCACAACCATCATCATTACGTGGGATGTTTCAATTCTTAGTTTGGACATGATCTTCAAAGTAGTGTGAAAAAAATTCAATAATTTTTCTATCAAATATGCATTACATATTGACCCTTCAACCCTTGCCTTATTTTGCACATTTTTAAAATTTCTTTAGGTAGTTAAAAGTTTACATTTCCAAATAAAATAAGATAATCAATTTAGTTGAAATAAATAAAATCAAAGAGGTGTATCTAGTTAGTTACCTCTCTAATGAGTACATCCAATGATTTTGCATGGGTCAAGCAATTCTAGCTTCGTATACCAAATAAACAGATAGGTGTTCCATGCAATATTTAAAAAAACTTGGAGGAAAAAATCATTTTAGTTTGCTTAAAATAATTGAAATTTCTTCTTCAAGTCTTTCCATGCCATAAGTTCTCACTACAAGGGGAAAAAAATATTGCGATGCCCAAATGCATCACAATTACGTTGCTAAACATGCTATTGTGATGCAATAGTGACGCAATGACGGTGTCCCTCAGATGTCCATCGCAATCTCCATTTATCGCAATTGCGTTGTAATATTGCGACTCTCTACGATGCAACAATGCGTCGCATTATTGCGACGCATCCAAATGCATCGTTAAATTGAAAACTAATTTTTAATATTTAAAATTATTATTAAATATTACGACGCATTCAATTACGTCGCAATATTATGACGCATTTAGTTATGTCGTAATATTTAATAATAATATTTTTGATATAATAGCAACGTAATTTGAGTCGCTAATGCGTCACCAAGAAAAAAATTTTAAAATATTGCGACGCAAGGTAAGTGCATCGCAATATTTAATAAAAATATTTTAGATATAATAGCGATACAATTTGAGTCGCTAATGCATCGCTATTAATTTTTTTTTAATTATTACGATGCCAGGTCATTACATCACAATATTTAATAATAAAATTTTAAAAATATTAGCGATGCAATTTCAGTCGCTACTGCGTCGCTAATTAAATTTTTTAAAAAATATAAAATATTAAAAATTAAAATGGTTAATACAATTTTATTACATTTAAATATTGATAGAAACATTCTTCACTCATATTGATCCAAACAATAATCATTCAATTTCTAAAAATAATTAATATATTAAAATTTTAAAGTTTTCATGTACAACATATAAAAAGAAAAAAAAATACATCAAAATCTGAGCGATCACGTGGAGGCTGGAGACCCTGCGACAAGCGGCTAACCATATCCTGCAAATGACGCATCTGATCTCGCACGTCTGCAAGCTCCTGATCCTGGCTTGCATACACTGCTCGAACTCGTGCTCGACCTCCTACCGAACCTCCTAACGAACGTCCTGCCGAACCTCCTCCGCAATAGATTTCTGAATGTCGTCTAAACGCTCGGTAGGAATATCACCAGAAAATCACGAGATGGAGGCCTGATGGAGAAAATATGCAGAAGCTCTAGTGCCCAGACCATAGACCCTGCGGTCTCACGGCTGGGCACCAACAGCCTCCAAAAATACACGCCGACTCTCCTCTGCTGAGAGTTCGATGGGCGTCTTCCCATCAGTGGAGTCGACCTGCGATGCCTAGGAGCAAAGCTCCTTGACTTGTGTCTTTGAATTATAAAATCAACAATAAATAAGTTAATAAATTTCTTGAAATAAAATTTTAAAAATTAAACAGATACTACATAAAGCTAATTTCTTACCGCAACCTTCCGTGATCACGTGTCGACCCAGGAACCGTCCTCCTGGTGTGTGTTGCCCTGAATAGATGAAACTCACAAAGATCTCCGCCCTCCTGCTCAGACTATAACAATAAAAAAATTAATATTAATACAAATATTTATAAATAACTAAATTAGTAATTAAATTATTTATATTTTCTTACCATACGGCGTCTGTGCTTCTAAATCGAAATGGAGCCTGAAGTATGGCGGGAGAGACCCGTGCTAGGACTGCCCTTCTCGGATCGGCGATTTGTGCTGGCTGATGCGTACCTCCTGCGCCAGCCATCGGACTGCCAGGCCTGCTGCCACTCATGCCAAATACCCTCTGGCATATGTGCAGGACGCTGATCCGATGACCTCCAACGATGAAGCATGTCGGAGTATCGGCGTCCCGTAAGAGCCTCCCATGCTGCCCTAATGGCATCATGGCTGGCAGGGTCCCACGTAAACTTTTTCTGTATTAAAATAAATAGTTAGTTTCAGAATTTATTAAGACTAAGAAATTTTATATCAGTGATAAATTATATTTAATAAGTTTACCTGAAACACAGAAAAATAAAACTCCCTCGTGGCTGAAGATACGTGGCGCCAATCGTAGCCACTGGGATCTGCATGCCTATAAAATACGGCGCTGATGTGGCTGGCACTACAAGATTTTTGCCTTTCAGCAATGAATTTTTTTGCAATAATTTTAAAATTCATTGATGAAAGTGAATATTTGCAATGAATACAAATATTCGTTGCTGAAAATTCGTAATTAATTAGGAAGGACTTCATTGCCATCATCATTGATCCAGGTATGCATCTCTTAACCAAACCGAGTTATCTAGTTTTTCTTCTATCCTAGGTTTTGTTTTATCTAGTTTTTCTTCTATCCTAGTTTTTGTTTAAAACAATCCTAACCCTAGTCTTCTACTATAAACTCCCGGTCCCAGACGTGGTTGCATTGGGGGGGAGGTGTGGGGGGGCTTGATGGCTTTTGGAGGGGGTGTGAGGGGAGGAACAGATCCGTGCGTGTTGGTGGGGGGTGGGGTGGGGGGGGGGGGGGGGGAGGAACAGATCCGTGCGTGTTGTGTGTGGGAAAGGGGGGGGGGGTGAGGAACAGATCCGTGCGTGTTGGTGTGTTTGGGAAGGGAGGGGGGGTGATCGTTGGTGTGTTGGAGGCGGAGGGGGGGGGGGGGGGCTTATCGTTGGTGTGTTTGGGGGGGGGGGGGGGGGGGGGGGGAGGAGCAGATCGTGTTGGTGTGTGTGGGGGGGGAAAGAAGAAGATCGTGGGGCTTGGTGGCTTTTGGAGGGGGGAGGGCGTGGGGGGAAGGAGCAGATCGGTGTTGAGCAGATCTGTGTTGTGGGGGGGGGGTGATCGTTGGTGTGTTGGGGTGGGGGGAGAGGCGGGTGGAGGAGCAGATCGTATTGGTGAGAGGAATAGATCGTTGGTGTGGGAGGGCTTGGTGGCTTTTGGGGGTGGGGGAGGAACAGATCCAGGCTTGGGGAAAAAAACAGAGAGCTGGTCGTGGCTTTGGGGGGGGAGAGAAACAGATCCAGGCTTGGGGAAAAAAACGTTGATGGTGTTGAGGTAGATTTTAATCAAGGCAAAACATCCCAAGACATTGATCAGCCATGATTTTCTCATGGTAAATATTAGCAGCATCCAAGATGTATCTAGTTAATACACAGGTAAATATGCAAGTTATTTTAATACATTACTATGTATTACTTGATTGTGATAAGAAAATCAAGTGTATTGTTTTAATATGAAATTGTGTAACCTACAGTTTGCTATATTCTAACATGATATGACACGTTTTGACATGATATGATATATTTTGATATGATATAATATGACATAATGTCATAATATGATATGGTGACATGATGATATGATGACATGTAAATATGAAACTAGTAATTGAATTGTTCAGTTGGATTGATATCCTGCAGAAATGGATCGTAGTTGGATTCATGAAATAAATCGTGTGTCACAACGTTTCAAGGATGGAGTTATCCAATTCCTAGACGTAGCACGTAACTGCTTGAATTCAAATGGTGAAACATTATGTCCTTGCCGCAAATGTGTAAATATACTCATGCAAACCTTGCTGCCATTCAAGCTCACATTTGTACTTATGGTTTCCTCTCAACTTATATCATTTGGAATAAACATGGCGAGCTTGGACATGTAGCAGTAGAATATTCTGACTCATCCTCAGAATCTGAAGGCATCGAAGCAGCAATCCATGATGCAGTTGGGCCAAACTATGTCCATGTGGAGAATGCAACCAATGTTGCTTTTGAGGAGATGAACGATGGTGATCAGAGAAGGTATGATAAGATGTTCGAAGAACTTAATTGTGGGTTATATGAAGGGTGCACAAATTCTCCTCTTTGGAGTTTATAATTAAACTCATGCATATAAAAGTCTTAAACAAGTGGTCTGACCACTCGTTTAATATGCTTCTGGAACTATTAGCTGATGCATTTCCCACAAATAATCGATTGCCAAGAAAGTTAGGGGAAGTGAAGCGTTTGTTGGTTAATGTAGGCTTGGGTTATCAAACTTATGATGTGTGCAAATATGATTGTTTTGTATTCATGGGTGAAGATGCTGGAAAAGAAGAATGTCCTGTGTGTCATGAACCTCGTTATGTACGTAAGAATGAGAAAACGAAGGTGCCTCACAAAAGACTATTTCACTTTCCAATTACTCCTAGATTGAAGAGGTTGTTTGCTTCACGAAAGACTGCAAAAGACATGCGTTGGCATCATGATTGTCATGATGATGATGGAGACTTGTCTCATCCATCCGATGCTGAAGCATGGAAGCATGTTGACAACTTGTATCCTGACTTTGCAGCTGATTGCTGGAATGTACGACTAGCTCTTGCTTCTGATGGTTTTAATCCATTTGGTCAGATGAGTAGTAAATATAGTGTTTGGCCAGTCATTCTAACACCATACAATATACCAACATAGAAGCTTATGAAACAATCTTTCATGTTTTTGAGTTTGCTAATTCCTGGGCCTAAATCTCCAGGAAAGGACTTTGATGTTTTTATGCGTCCTTTGATTAAGGAGTTGAAGGAGTTATGGGATGTTGGAGTAACGACCTATGATGCATACAAAAAGAGATCTTCAACCTCCGTGCCATGGTTATATGGACTATCAGTGATTTTCCTGCTCTAGCTTATTTGTCAGGGTGGTCAACTAGCGGGTACAAGGCTTGTCTTATTTGTGGTGATGACACACCGTCTGTTGGCATTACTTGTAAACGATGCTACATTGGTGCTCGTCGTTGGTTGGAACCAAATCATAGGTGGCGCAATAGCAAAGAATTTGATGGGTTTCCAGAAACTCGTGGTCCACCAGTCGAACTCTCTGGAAAGGAGATTATTTCTCGATTAAACAACTTACATCGTTGTTGCCCAGGAAAACACCCAAACAATCCAGATAGGAAGAGAAAGCGAACAGAGGCAGAGTCCAACTGGACGAAGAAGAGTATATTGTTTGAGCTACCATATTGGTCCAAGCTACTATTACGGCACAACTTGGATGTCATGCATATTGAAAAAAACGTGTGTGATAACATCCTTGCTACACTTCTTAACATCCCTAAAAAGACAAAAGATAATGAGAATGCTCGTAAAGACTTGGAAAATATGGGCATACGCAAGGAGTTATGGTTGGTGCGACGACCTTCAAGACCTAATGCATTGCCACAAGCTTCATTTGTTTTGACTAAGTCCGAGAAAGACAAGTTCTTTGAGTTCATGAGGGACGTCAAACTTCCTGATGGGTATGCTTCCAATGTCAAGCGTTATTTTACTGAAGATAAGAAGTTATTTGGTATGAAGACACACGATTGTCATGTTGTCTTGCAAAAGTTGCTGCCTGTTGGGTTGTTGAATTTTTTTACAAAGGACATTCGAGCCACATTGATTGATTTATGTTTATTCTTCCAAAAAATATGTTCTAAAAAGTTAGTGAGGACTGAATTAAAGGAGTTGGAAAGAGGGATTGTTATAATTTTATGCAAGTTTGAGAGAATTTTTCCTCCTGCCTTTTTTGATGTTATGTTGCATCTTTGCATACATTTGCCTCAACAAGCCTTACTTGGTGGACCAGTTGGTGATAGATGGATGTATGGGGTGGAGAGATGCTTGGGTACTTATAAGCAATATGTAAGGAATAAGGCACGACCTGAAGGTTCTATTGCTCAAGCTTATGTGGTCGATGAAGCGTTATCATATTGCTCAATGTATATGTCAGAGATAGAAACTAAGTTCAGCAGGCCTGAACGCAATGTTGATGTGTCAGAGGTACCTCAAGAATCAAAGGTTGGGGTTTTTAAACAACCGGTTCGATGTTTTGGAGGAAAAAAGTATATCGATATTGCTGAAACAAAACTTCAGCTTCATTGGTATATACTCAACAATGCCAATATTCAAGAATTTTTTGAGTAAGTATAATAAATTGCTTACTACTTCTATCTATTACATTTGCTCATCTCAACATGTATACTAATATTGTACTTGTTATTGTAGTGAGCATATGTGGATCCTCCGTAATGAAGGTCATGCCAATCCCTCAATGGAACTACAACAAAGAACGTTCCCTGTTTGGTTTCGATCTAAGGTGATGATTTGATATTTTTCTTCATTAATCACTTTCTTAATCAAATATATGGTTAATATGATGAAATTGCATATGGAGATCTTGAGATCATCTGGGTCACCTCGAGCAACTGATGAGCTTTACTCATTGGCATTAGGCCCGAAGGATGTTTATAAGTCTTGGAGTAGTTGTGTGGTCAATGGAGTCCGATTCCATTGCAAGGATCGTGACGAAAAAAGGATGACACAAAATTGTGGGATCACTACTAAGTCTTTTCATAATGGTACAGAAGTTGATTTCTACGGGTGCTTGTTCGAGATTTTGGAACTTGATTATTTATATGGTAATAAAGTCTACCTTTTTAAATGTACATGGTATAATACTGATACTGCTGGAAGAACAAAAAAAGTTGAAAAGGTTCATGGCTTTACTTGCATTAGAATAACCTCGGAGTGGTATAAGAATGACCCTTTCATTTTGGCGACCCAAGCAAAACAAGTGGTCTACCTTCCTGATTTGAAATATGGAAAAGATTGGGGGTTGTTCAACATTTTCCACACCGACACATATGGGATATGCCTAAAATAACCGAAGTTGATGAAGTGGTTGAGGAAGAGGTGTTGCAGGAGGATCATGTGTCCAATATACCCCTTATGGTTGAGGATAACGAAATCAGTAGTCATGAATTGGTTTGAAATGACCTACCACCAATTATTATTGACAATGATGTTGCCAACAAACCTACAAATGAAGATGACGATAATAGTTCGAATACTGATGAGTTTATTGATGATGATGAAGATGATTTCTCCGAATGAATAAGTAATTATGTAATATGTTATATTTCTTTAAGTTCTTATTATCCATAATCATGCATGATTTCTAACATATCATATATTTCTTTACTTCAACAGAGGATGTCGAGTGGGAGCACTGTTATTCCTTCAGAATCTTCACAAGGTATATAAATAGTATTACTTTTTTTTTGAAATAAACAATATCCTAACTATCTTATATTCTTTGTAGGTACTGCTCCTTCGAAGAATGGTCGCAAATGCAGTAGAAATTTGAAAGTCATTGCTGCTCGAGAAGTTGCAAAGCAAGCTAAGTTGCCTCTTAGGTTTGAGTTCGGCATTCGCCAGGCGCTTGGTGACAATGCAGTCCAATTCAACAATTGCTGTGGGATTGTTGCTCGACAAGAAGCATCTTTTCAGTATCGCGAGTGGAGGAACATTCCTGAGCATGAAAAACAAACACTACGTGAAAAGGCAGCAGTATGTCCTTTTACTTTAAAAGTCCTAATTTCTTATAATATCGTTTGAATGTGGATGAGATCTGTAATGTACTACAACTTTTAGAAAATGACATTTTATATATCTACTTTCAGAAAAAATCGATTTTAGTAGTATAAGAAAGAAAAAAATTGTTGATTTGCTTACATAGTTAACTTTTGATTCAGTTCCAGAAGGGATACTATTGCATGTAAAAGATGGGACTTTCTATGATTTAAAAGTTGTTGTTTGTGATTAGAATGGACTTTCATCATTTAGCATATGCAGTTCATTTTGTTTGTTAACATGGGAAAAAACCATTTGTTGGTAACACATTCAATTAAACTTGAGTCTCAAGTTGAGTCAATGGATGATGTACTTAGGTGTCACTTTGAGAATCCCATGCTCCATAGAAAGTTGTATTTTCATATTTGATGTATCATGATCATCTTCAAGGTTTCATTTTCCAAGCATATAGTGTGTTGCAGCAGGGTTTCATTTTTCAAGCGTATAGTGCTAATGAAGAGGTGGGTTGCATTCTGAAAAGTTTTATTTAAAGTTGGTTTGTAATGTTAAAGTATGTTTGGATGTGATAAGATATACTCTTCTCATAAATTAATTTAATTTTTTTCTAGGATGATTGGGATATTGATCTGACAGATAAAAGGATAAGAGATATTATTGACAAGCAATTAAACGAGGCTTGGAAGCAACAAAAGCACAGGTTTTATGCTTGGTACTTGCAAAAGGAGATGGACAAGCTCTCAGATGCAGATGCTTACGCAAAGCCTCATCCATATTGTAAACCTGAAGATTGGAAGTTCTTAGTCAAAAATTGGAGGTCAAAAGAATGGCAGGTATGATTATTTGATTACATTGTTTTATTGAGTCATGAATTTCTTATGTGTTCATTTGCTAGATTTTCATGCTTCAAAGTTATTAGTTATCTCTTTTCTTATTATAGGAAAGGCGAGAGAAGAATATTAAGAACCTCCGCAATAGAAAGACAAAGACTAAGAATGGATCAGTGACAACAGCAAACCATCATGTTCGTCGCAATAGGAATGTCGCTGTTGATAATATCAAAAGTTGGAAGGAGCTTCGTCATGACGAGAAGACGGACAAGTGGACATCCGACATATGTCGAGACCAATATGTAAGTATTTAATTCTAAATTATAATGTTTTGTCCATATTATTGTTATGGAAATGATATCTTTTTTTATTTCATATTTTTCTCTGATAGGCCCAGATGATGACATATAAGAATGACTCAGAGAACCAGCTCACTGACCTTCAAATTATGGAGAAGGTTTTGGGGCCTCGATCAGCATATGCTCCAGGATGGTCGCGTATTCAAACTAGTCGTCAATTAGGGGAGAGACAGTTTGTTGAATCTTCTACAATCCACAATGTTAATCGACCCTCTTATGATGAGCTTGTTCAGCAGCTTCAGCAAGCCAACGAAAAGATCGGCACCATGTCCTCAGTGCTAGAGAATGTTATGGCCCGCATGACTGCGATTGAGACTTCACAGGTTACATCGTCGAGCAACCCTCCACCTTCATCTTCCGCTGACATCTTGGATGAGAGAGATTGAGTTGTATCTTCCACTGACATCTTGGATGAGAGAGATTGAGTTGTCTATGCATTGTTCACTCTTTTATCTTTTTTTTTAAGCTGATATCAAATACTTTACTTTGGTTTAAAACATTTCGGTTGTATTTTGGATTTTGAACTTTGTTGATGTATTTATTAATGCTATTTAGTTTCATGAACTTTAATTTAGAGTCATTCATAACTAATTTGGCTTTCCATAATGAATTTAATATTAGGAACAAGTTAATTGCAATAATTTTAAATGAATTTGCAACGAAAATAAATTTATTTAGCAACGATCTCTTTTCCGCAATGAAACTAAGTTCGTTGCAGAAACTCATATTCAGTAACAAATTAGACTAAAAAAAACATTCGTTGCAGCAAACATTTAGCAACGAATTTTGTTTCAGCAACCAAAATAAATTTGTTGCAGAAACTCGACTTCAGTAACGAATTATTGTGTTTTTTTTGAAAGTAGTAGCAACGAATTTTCTAGATTCCGCAACGAAATATTTTCATTGCAAAAGGTAGACTTTCTGTAACGAATTGTATTCGTTGCTAAAAGTAGTGATTTGAGCTTTAGCAACCAACTTTCTATAACGAATGGTAACGAATATAAATTCATTGCGAAAAGTTTTTCGCAACGATTTTAGCACTTTCAGCAATGAAAAAAATTCATTGTTGAAAGCCAAAAATCTTATAGTGTGGATACATGATGCTGCTCAATAAATCTATTAAAAAATGCATGTTTATAAGTAATTGACTTAAAAACATAAACATATATTTTTAATTAGTATATACTTACAGCCCATGAGCATCAAGTCGAAGTATGGTGCGGCTGATGATGGAAGAACTCTCGGAGGTATGTGCCGATCGGCTGGATGGTAATACCAATGCAGGATCACCGCCGACTGCTAGAGAGATCGAAGGCTGTGCGATGTGTGGAGATCCAAACTCTCCATCTCCAAAGCTCATGTGATCTGATGCAGCAGAGCTACGTCCCTGCTCACTCCGTATGTCATTGGTAGATCAACCTATGCCTGTCATACTAAAAATACTAAAGATTCATGCAACTAAATTACGATTAATGATTGACTATGTAAAAATTTACCACTTATAAAATAAAGTTGAATTTAAAAAACCTCTATGTTAATTGGTGTCATTTGTTTCGTGAAATATTGGTTCAACATCCGATGCCGTATCGGACTGCGATTTAGTTTCATTATCATTGGAAGGAAACCAAACATTTGCATCCGTAATTTCTTGGACATCACCATTTGGATCTCTAAGTGATGTTTCAGGAGCCCTTGTGTCCTCCTCAATTGCATGCATTTCCATCTCATCCTCTTGAAATGCAGGGCACTCGGCTGATTGACTTGATGAACTCTCCTCTAATATGATTGTTGAACATGTGACGATTTTAGAAACAGCCCACCAATCTCGCTTGTCGTTGCGCAAACTTGGATATCCGCAGTAAAACACTTGCTGAGCTTGGGATGCAAGGATGAATGGGTCATATTTCTGCAATCTTCGTCGATGGTTCACTTCAACCAAATTGTAGTCGTTATGAACCCTTTTGCCCACAGGAACTGTCGGATCGAACCAATCGCAACGAAACAATACGGTTTGTTTTATAGGCCAACCGGGATATTCAACTTCAACCACCTCTACTAACTTTCCGTAATAATCCTGCATATTTGCTCCAACACTTTCTCCTTTAACACACGCCCCAGTTCTGCGTGCCTCTTGAAGCTGCTAATCATTCAATCTGAAATTTGTACCCAT
Organism: Calamus simplicifolius; assembly: GCA_900491605.1. Classification (NCBI taxonomy): domain Eukaryota; kingdom Viridiplantae; phylum Streptophyta; class Magnoliopsida; order Arecales; family Arecaceae; genus Calamus; species Calamus simplicifolius. The sequence continues at coordinate 315,818 of UESW01001508.1, forward strand.
TAACAAAATAGCCAGTAGAGGTTGTTACGGTCTTCAATGGCCATTCCGATAGACATTTAATGAAAATATTATCGGTTGGGGACCATGGACCGTTTACCTATAAATTAATAAGCTATTCACAACCAATTCAAAAAATTAAAGCCATTACTGAAATTGATTGAGTGATACTACTCACAAATTCATAAAACCAGTAAGCGAACTCCGTTTCTAACTTCTGTCCAATTGCAACTTGACTGATGTCGGGATTCATCTGTCATTGTCTATCACAATACATCCTTATGGGATGATAAGAATTAAAATTGATGTTAGCAATTAAATATTGTGGTATATTGTAATTTAAATTAGAAGTTCCAATTAAGCATTGAAGTATACACTTACTCAATATATGGATCGACTTCTCTATAGTTCGTTAGGATATAATAATGTGCTGCATTATACTCCATATCGCTAAGATTTCTTGACTTCTGCCCCCAAATGAACGGCCGATACCTTTAAAAATTGATATTCTATCGTCATTAGGTTCTCCTTCGTCCACACATACGTCATCGTTACGACCAAGATTTTGGCTCATCGTGTGGACGTGACCCTCAAAGTAATGCGAGGCAAAAGCTGAAACTTCTTCGACCAAGTGTGCATTGCATATAGAACCTTCAACCCTTGCCTTATTACGCACATTATTTTTTAACTTCTTAAGGTACCTATATGTAAAGTTGAGACAAAAAATTAACCAATTTTCTCGCAATGAAATAATATTTGAAATGTCAATATGTCTTAATGATGTATATATTTACCTCTCGAAAGGATACATCCAGCAATACTGCACGGGACCAGCTATGCTCGCTTTGTATGGCAAGTGAACCGATAAATGCTCCACTGAATCAAAAAAACTGGAGGAAATATTCGCTCTAGCTTGCATAAAATAATTGGAATTTCCTCCTTAAGCCTTGCCATGGATGCAGAAGTAATGACTGTGGCAGACAACTCCTTGAAGAACAAGCTGAGCTCTGTCAATGCCTTTCCAGACATGTTGCGGAAGCAACTCACGAAAAGCTATAGGCAATAACCGTTGCATGAAAACATGACAGTCATGACTCTTCATGCCGAACAACTTGAGCTTATGCATGTCCACACACCTACCGATATTTGAGGCATAACCATCTGGAAATTTTAACCCTCCAAGCCAGTTACATAAAACTTCTCGTGAATTTCTATCAAGAGTGTAACAGGCTTTAGGATAGGTCCCGTCGGTACTCCTCCTCAAATCACCTCTTCTGCAATACTGATTAAGTTCTTCTCTTGACTTTGCAGTGTCTTTTGTTTTTCTCGGGATGTTTAGCACCGTGTTAAATATGTTATCAAAAATTTTTTCTTGATATGCATAACATCCAAGTTGTGCCGGATGAGATTTGTGCTCCAATAAGGCAAATCCCAAAATATACTCTGTTTCTTCTAGTTATGTTCTTTACATATACGGCCATTTATTCTATCTGCATCTGGTTCCCAAGCATACCTCAACCCCAAATGCTCTATAGTATCAAATATATCCGTGCCGGACCTAACCGGTTCGGCGAATTTTGTGACTGCTTTGTTTTTCCAGAAGGCGATCAAGTTACGCCTGTAAGGATGATTTGGGGCAAGAACTTCCTATGATTATCAAACCATGACTGCTTACCACTCTTCTGCAATGTAAATGCATCCGAATCATACATGCAATGAGGGCATGCCAGACGTCTAGCAGTGCTCCAACCAGACAACATTGCATATGCCGGGAAGTCACTTATTGTCCACATCAAAGCAACTCTCATGATGAAATTCTGTTTCATAGAAATGTCGTAGGCTACGACTCCTGTTTCCCACAACATTTTTAATTCGGCCACCAACGGTTGCAGGAAGACATCAATCTTTTCCTTTGGATTTGATGGTCCTGGAACCAAAACTGTCAAAAACATTGCAGTCTCTTTCATGCACTTCCATGGAGGAAGGTTATATACAGTCAGTATCACAAGCCAACATGAATACTGTTGCCCCGCTTGACCGAATGGTTGGAAGCCATCGGTACAAAGACCTAATCTGACATTCCTATATCTTCAGCGAAATCAGGATGATTTTCATTGAAATGCTTCCAAGCTTTTGAATCTGATGGATGCCGCATTTCATCCTCTTTAGATTCATGTTCGGCATGCCATCTCATATCAGCAGCTGTAGCCTCAGATCTGTATAATCTCTGCAGGCGTGGAGTAAGAGGAAAGTAATGCATCCTCTTGTAAGGAACACTTTTCTCCTACTTGTACTAGCTCCCCCTTCGCCATTTTTGTACCTCGATTGCCCATAAATCTTACACCATCTCAGCTCCGAGTCTTCACCCCAATATATCATACAATTGTTCAAGCAACAATCGATCTTATTAACCAGGAGCCCAAGCCCACGCAACAACTTCTTCGTTGAGTAAAAACTGTCTGCTACAACATTATCATTTGGCAAAATTTCCTTGATTAACCCAGCTACAGAATTAAATGCCTTTTCTGATAATCGATGTTCTGCCTTAATATTCACAACCGAGCAGCCGTAGACAACTGGGAATGACCCTCACAACCAGGATACAATTCTTGATTTGCAGCACGCAACATATCATAAAATTGCTGTGCATCTGGATTTGGTTCTTCCATAAATGTATTCTGATTGAATTCATTACCCGATGCATTCATCACCATTTCTTCATATGTGTTTAGATTCACAAATGGTTCATCAACGGGAATTGACACTTGTTGGCTTGTAACAACTGCTGGAATTTCCTCTGGTTCACCATGATAGTACCAAACATCGTAATCAGGAACAAACCCTTTTTACACAGATGCACCTTAACAGTTTTGACATCTCTGTAGGCTTTATTCTGACACCTGTGATAGTTGCATGGGCACCTAATCCTAGGCCCATCCATCCATTCAGGTTGGCTACATGCAAATGCGATAAATTCTTCCAATCCATTCAGAAAATCTGGATTAAGCAAGCCATCTTTTATCCTTGCATACATCCACGAGCGAGCCCCGCTCATTTTTGACCGACTTATACAATTTCTGGTAAACCATTAAAGGAAACCACATTATAAAACTATATTAGCATTACTAAATATATAACTAAACCAATTTTTTTTAGACAACTAAGGTCCCTACCCTGCAAGGCCCGGCCACGGCTACGATCCTTGGCGTGCTAGCAAGGACCGAGGCACAGGTTCATGCCAGGCTAATGCTAGGGCTTGAGTTCGGGTCGGGCCGCAAGGCGGTCCGTTTAATCATGAGACTTCACAAGCATTCAAGTGTCCTAAATTAATTCACCTTCACTCCATGTCTAAAAGGTAAGGCCCTATCCCATTCAAGAATATTTTTTGTGATATGTTATTCTGCTATTAATTATCATCGATCGGTTACGTTGAAATTTCAGCAGCATTTCCCCATATGTTCTCCTAAATGTGTGGCATATATGCCACACTAGGAGAACGTATGAGCAAATACAAACCGCAATCTCACCAACGATGATTAATAGCAGACTAACATATCGCAAAAAATATTCTCAAACTGTCCACCAGGACAATTTGAGAATTTGCAAGACTAAGTCTTACAAATTCTCAAACGGGTCTAAAGGTTATAGTGCTGTGATTAATAATATGAAAATCTGAAGACAATCGAACTTATGCTTGTTATTTTTAATTCTTGTCAATTATACATATATAGGAATAGTGTTCTATATATAGTCACTGACTTCTTAAGATTATTATGTCGAATATAAATGTTTGTGAAGACTAAAATATAAATCATTGAAACTACTAATTTGTTGCTAAAAATTAAATAATAATACAACAAGACTTTCTATCTAGCATTACATAATTTAATGCATCATTCAATTTGAAGCAGAATGTAAATAATCAAGACATAACAATTGTAAATAACTACAAATGCACAAATATTATTGCATAAATAGCTATAAAGAAATGAAAAGCTATGACTGCAATTTTGAAATTACCTAATCTAAAGAGTTATGGTTAATGAGCTAAATTAGTTGACCTAAATAGCTAAGCTAATTCAGCTCGACCTATCTAAAGAGTTTTGATTGATGATCTAAAGAGATAAGGTTGATGGTCTAAAATCAGCTTACTTGAGAAGTTAAAACTGATAAGCTAAATTAATTGACCTAAATAGCTATGATTTATGAGTTTAATCAGTTGATTGAAAAAGAGTCATGATTGATGAGCTAAATCAGTCTATCCAAAGAGCTCCGACTAATGACATAAATTAATTAATTTATAACTAATCTAATAAAAAATTAGATTCGTAGTAACATTTTTTTAATATTTATCATCAAATTATTTAAAAATATTTTTAAAAATAATAAAATATAATAGAATCTAAATTTTTTGTGTTAATTTTTTTTCATGAGTGTTAATATTTTTTTTTTGAAGGGGCCGGGGGGTGGGGAAAACCCCCCTAGCTGTTACTTTAAAAAAAAAATTAAGTTGCCCATGTTTTAAAAATATATTTATATTTTTTATATTTGTCATCAAATTATTTGAAAATATTTTTAAAAAATAAAATATGATAGAATCTAATTTTTTTTGTTAATTTTTTTATGAGTGTTAATTTTTTTTTTAATTGAAGGGGCCGGGGATGGGGAAAAGCCCCCTAGCTGTTATTATTTTTTTTTTGGTCTGGCCACCATGGCCGGAGAAGACGAACGGGAGGGGGGGTTCCCCACTATTTTTTTTTCCGGTGGCCTGGCCGTGGCCAGGCCACGGCCACAGCGGCCGTGGCCGTAGAAGACGAAGGGGGGGGGGTGGGGAAACCCCCCCCCCCAAACTGTAATATTTTTTTTTGGCCTGGCCACCGTGGCCAGGCCACGGCCGGCCGCGGCAGCGGCCGTGGCCGGAGAAGATGAACGGGAGGGGGGGTGGGGAAACCCCCCCCCCATTAATATTTTTTTTCGATGGCCTGGCTACCGTGGCCAAGCCACAGCCGGCCACGGCCAGAGAAGACGGCCATTGCCATGGCCGTGGCCGTAGAAGACGAAGGGGGGTGGGGAAAACCGCCCCCAAAACTGTAAATTTTTTTGGTGGCCTGGCCATCGTGGCCAGGCCAAGGCAGCGACCGTGGCCGGAGATGACGGCCACAGCCGTGGCCGTGGCCGGAGAAGACAAAGGGGGGTGGGGAAAACCCCCCCAAATAGTTTTTTTTTTTTGGTGGCCTGGCCACCGTGGCCAGGCCACGGCCGGCCACGGCAGCGGTCGTGGCTGGAGAAGACGGCCACGGCCGTGGCCGTGGCTGGACCCTATTTAAAAAAAAAAATAGAAGGAGGATGGGCTTACCTTGGTCGCGAGGGGACGCCGCCGGAGTGGGGGGAGCTTCCATCGGGAGAGGACGGGGGCAGCCGGAGGAGCGGATGAACAGCTGCGGCTAGGGTAGGAATAGGAAGAAGAAGAGAAGGGAAGCGGGGGGGCTGGCCCGACCAAGCCTTAAATATATATTGCGTCACTAATCACTCGCAATTTTATTATTATTATTATGGATTAGCGACGCAATAATGCGTCGCTAATCCATCGCTACTTTGGCTTTTTTATTTTTTATGCAAAACTTAGCGACGCAACTAATTGCATCGCTAATGAGTCGCTAACTTGGCGCCAATGTCTGGCAGGAAAATAATTTTTATTTTCTAGGAAATTGCATCGCAAATGCGTCGCAATATTTTTTAAATATTTATAACTGATAAAAATTATATTTTTTGAAAATAATTGCGTCGCATATATTGTGTCATAATATTTTTTTAATTTTTTGATTACATTTATTTTTTAAAAAACATTGCGACGTAATAAATGGTCGCAATATTAAAAATTATTTTCTCTGAGAAAATTATTTTATTTTCTAGAAAAGTGTGTCGCAAATACATCGCAATATTTTTTAAATATTATAACTGATAAAAATTATATTTTCTGAAAATAATTGTGATGCATATATTGCGTCACAATATTTTTTTATTTTTTTTATTGCATTTATTTTTCTTAAAAACATTACGACGCAATAAGTGTGTCGCAATATTAAAAATTATTTTCTGAAAAAATTATTTTTATTTTCTAGAAATTACGTCGCAAATGCATCATAATATTTTTAAATATTTATAATTGATAAAATATAATTTTTCTAAAAAATTATGTCGCAAATGCGTGCAATATTTTTTAAATATTTATAACTAATAAAATTTATATTTTCTAAAAATAATTGTGATGCAAATAATGTGTCGCAATGTTTTTTTTAAAATTTTTTAATTACATTTATTTTTCTAAAAAACATTGCGACGCAATACATGCATCGCAATATTAAAAATTATTTTTTCTAGAAAAATTATTTTTTAGGAAAATGTGTCGCTAATGCATCGCAATATTTTTTTAATAATTATAACTGATAAAAATTATATTTTCTAAAAATAATTGCGATGCACATATTGCGTCGCAATGTTTTTTTTAATTTTTTTATTACTATTATTTTTCTTAAAAACATTGTGACGCAATAAATGCATCGTAATATTAAAAATTATTTTATCTGGGAAAGTTATTTTTATTTTCTTGAAAATTGCATCGATCGATCGGACCGATCGGCGACGATCCAACGGTTGCGATCGATCCAAACTGTGATCCCGATCGGCCACAATCGATCTCGGACCGTTGCAATCCGTCGAGATCGGCGACGATCCGACAGTTGCGATCGATCGAAGCCGTGATCCCGATCAGCCACAACCGATCGGACCGTGGCGATCGATCCGATCGGCGACGATCCGACGGTTGCGATCGATCCAAGCCCTGATCCTGATCGGCCACGATCGATCCCGGACCGTTGCGATCGGTCCGAGATCGCTGATGATCTGATAGTTGCGATCGATCGAAGCCCTGATCCCGATCGGCCACGACCGATCTCGGACCGTGGCGATCGATCCGATCACCGACGATCCGACGGTTGCGATCGATCCAAGCCATGATCCCGATCAGCCACGACCGATCTCGGACCGTGGCGATCGGTCCGATCGGCGATGATCTGACAGTTGCGATCGATCCAAGCCCTGATCCCGATCGGTCACGACCAATCTCGGACCGTGGCAATCGGTCCGATTGCGACGATCCGATGGTTGCGATCGATCCAAGCCCTGATCGATCCCGATCGGCGATGAACGATCTCGGACCGTCGCGATCGATCCGATAGGCGACGATCTGATGGTTGCAATCGATCCAAGCTGTGATCCCGATCGGCCACGATCGATCCCGAACCATTGCAATCAGTCCTAGATCGGCGACGATCCGACGGTTGCGATCGATCGAAGCCGTGATCCGATCGGCCATGACCGATCTCGGACCATGGCGATCGGTCCGATCGGTGATGATCCGACAGTTGTGATCGATCCAAGCCCTGATCCCGATCGGCCACGACCGATCCCGAACCGTTGCGATCAGTTTGAGATCGCTGACGATCCGACGGTTGCGATCGATCCAAGCCCTGATCCTGATCGGCCACGACCGATCTTGGACCGTGGCGATCGGTCCGATCGCCGACGATCCGATGGTTGCGATCGATCCAAGCCCTGATCCCGATTGGCCACGACCAATCCTGGACCGTTGCGATCGGTCCGAGATTGCTGATGATCCGATGGTTGCGATCGATTCAAGCCCTGATCCCGATCGGCCACGACCGATCTCGGACTGTGGCGATCGATCTGATCACGACGATCTGACGGTTGCGATCGATCCAAGCCGTGATCCCGATCGGCCATGACCGATCTCGAACTATGGCGATCGGTCCAATCGGTGACGATCCAACGGTTGCGATCGATCCAATCCCTGATCGATCCTGGTCGGCGATGAATGATCTCGGACCGTTGCGATCGATCCGATAGGCGACGATCTGATGTTTCGATCGATCCAAGCCATGATCCCGATCGCCCACGACCGATCTCGGACCGTTGCAATCCATCGAGATCACCGACAATCCGTCGGTTGCGATCGATCGAAGCCGTGATCCCAATCGGCCATGACGATCTCGGACCGTAACGATCGGTCCAATCAGCGATGATCCGACGGTTACGATCGATCCAAGCCCTGATCGATCCTGGTCGGCGATGAACTATCTCGTACCATCGTGATCGATGATAGGCGACGATCCGACGGTTGCGATCGATCCAAGCCATGATCCCGATCGGCCATGACCGATCTCGGACCATTGCAATCCATCCGAGATCAGCGATGATCCGACGATTGCAATCGATCGAAGCCGTGATCCCGATCGGCCACGATCGATCTCGGCCGTGGCGATCGTCTGATCAGCAACGATCCGACGGTTGCGATTGATCCAAGCCCTGATCCCGATCGGCCACGACCGATCTCGGACCGTGGTGATCGATCCGATTGCCGACGATCCGACGGCTACGATCGATCCTAGCCATGATCCCGATCGGCCACGACCGATCTCGAACCGTGGCGATCGGTCCAATCGGTGACGATCCGATGGTTGCGATCGATCCAAGCCCTGATCCCGATTGGCCACGAACGATCTCGGACCGTGGCGATCGATCGATCGCCGACGATCCGATGGTTGCGATCGATCCAAGCCCTGATCAATCCCGGTCGGCGATGAACAATCTTGGACCGTCGCGATCGATCTGATAGGCGATGATCCGACGATTGCGATCGATCCAAGCCCTGATCCCGATCGGCCATGACCGATCTCGGACCGTGGCGATCATCCGATGACGACGATCCGACGGCTGTGATTGATCCAAGCCGTGATCCCGATCGGCCACGATCAATCTCGGACCGTGGCGATCGGTCCGATCGGTGACGATCCATGGTTGCGATCGATCCAAGCCCTGATCCTGATCGGCCACGATCGATCCCAGACCGTTGCAATCAGTCCAAGATCGGTGACGATCCGACGACTGCGATCGATCGAAGCCATGATCCCGATCGGCCACGACCGATCTCGACCGTGGCGATCGGTCCAATCGGCGATGATCCGACAGTTGCGATCGATCGAAGCCCTGATCCCGATCGGCCACAACAATCTGGACCGTTGCGATCGGTCCGAGATCGCTGACGATCCGACGGTTGTGATCGATCCAAGCCCTAATCCCGATTGGCCACGATCGATCTCGACCGTGGTGATCGGTCCGATCGCCGATGATCCGACGGTTGCGATCGATCGAAGCCATGATCCCGATCGGCCATGACCGATCTTGACAGTGGCGATCGGTCCAATCAGCGATGATCCAACGGTTGCGATCGATCCAAGCCCTGATCCTGATCATCCACGATCGATCTTGGACCGTGGCGATCAACCGATTGGTGTTGATCCGACAGTTGCCATCGATCCCAGCCTTGATCGGCCACGATCGATCTTGGACCGCAGCGATCGATCCGATCGGCGATGATTGACGGTTGCGATCGATCCAAGCCCTGATTCTGATCGGCCACGACCGATCTCGGACCGATCGCTATTTAACATAATTAATTTTTTAAAAACATTGCGATGCAAAGGGTTGCGTCGTAATTTTTTAATATGATAATTATATTATATAAAAATTAATTTTATTTAAAATAATTGCGACGCAACAAGTGCATCGCTAAATTAAAACATAATTTTCCTAATTTTCTGGTTTATTGCGTCACTATTTAACATAATTAATTTTTTTTAAAATATTGCGACGCACTGAATTGCGTCGCAATATTTTTTTCTCATAATTATATTTTATAAAAATTTATTTTATTTAAAATAATTGCGATGCAATTATTGCATCGCTAAATTAAAAATAATTTTTTTAATTTTTTGATTTATTGCGTCGCTAATGCGTCGCTATTTAATATAATTAATTTTTAAAAAATATTGCGACGCATTGTGTTGCATCGCAATTATTTTTTTTCATATTTATACTTTATAAAAATTAATTTTATTTAAAATAATTATGACGCAGTTATTGCATCACTAAATTAAAAAATAATTTTTCTAATTTTTGGTTTATTGCGTCGCTAATGCGTCGCTATTTAACATATTTAATTTTTTTAAAAACATTGCGACGCACTGAGTTATCGTAATATTTTTTTCTAATATTTATATTTTATATAAATTAATTTTACTTAAATTATTTGCGACGCAATTGGTGCATCGTTAAATTAAAAATAATTTTTCTAATTTTTTGATTTATTGCGTCGCTAAAGCGTCGCTATTTAACATATTTAATTCTTTTAAAAACATTGCGATGCACTGAGTTGCGTCGCAATATTTTTTTTCATATTTATATTTTATAAAAAATTAATTTAAAAATATTGTAATGCATTATTTGCATCGCTAAATAAAAAAATTAATTTTTTTGATTTTCTGGTTTATTGAGTAGCTAATGCGTCGCTAATTGCGTCGCAATGTTTTGTTATCACGGAGGCATTGCAAAGTGGTCGCAATTAGCGACGTAATGATGCGTCGCTAAATTTATGTATGTATATATATAATATTATCTATATAATAATTTATGTGTGTATATTATTATATAATATTATCTATATAATAAATTTATGTGTGTATTATATATAGAATATTATCCAGTTTGTGCCATCCAGGAAATTTCTGCCCATCGTCGACCCTTCAAAGTTGGGTGGTAAGAGTTTGTGGTATTAGGCGACTTCAGTTGCCCATTTAAGATACATGGTGTTGTCGTTAGGTGATCAAATTCAGATGATAAGAGGAGCTTACGAACCTCCTTTTAATAATATATAATGGCCAAACCCATTCCAAAGACTTTCCTCCATGATGAGCTAATTATTCAAACAAACTACTTGATGCCTAACCAACTATTGCAAAGAATCTACGAATCTGGACTAAAAATTAGCCATCAAGAGAAAGAATAGGGCAGTCACCTGATTCCACACAAGAGAGAAAAAGAATCATTAAGAGAGAGAATGCCTAAAAGAAAGAAACTTGGGATACAAGTTAGAGAGAGAATGAAGGACGTTTAGAGCGAGAAAGAGGCATTCCAAAACCTCATGCCTTTCCCTTTCTTAAAGAGAGAAACCACCTAAAAGAGATAACAACCCATCTAGAGAGAGAAAATTGGATGAGAGAGAAAATCATCTAGAGAGAGAAAGTTGGCCAAGAGAAAGAAAAAACTTTTGTCTCCTTGGATTCATGTGTCCTCTCTTGTAAGAAGAGAGAAGACACCTCTAGAGAGAGAACACAAGAAGATGAGAGAGAAAAAAGCACCCTTTTGACTCAGAGAGAGAAAGTTGTGATGAGAGCGAACCGTGCATGGGGAAGTGAGAGGGGGTGGCACTAGGGTTTCCTCAAATCCTAGAGAGAGAAGGGGTAGCGACTAGGGTGAGGGAAGAGAGAGAAAATAATGTCTTGGAAGAAAAGAATCAATGCATTTCTATTTTTTTCACAAACACTAGGGTTTAGGGTTTAAATACATAGCCAAGCTAGCTTGACCCTAACTCAAAAAAACTTCCACGGCTAACTCAATGAGATTAAGCTAACCTAAAGCCTATGTACATCCATGACTTGACTCAATTTTAAAACCTTTGGGCTCACATACAGTCCAATACAAGTTAGCCTCCTCAAAGCCCATAGCCCAATATGGGCCTTGATATAATCTAAAGCCCAAAATAACTCTAGAATCCTTCATGATGCCTCATGAAGTATAGACCTTGGCCTTTCCATATTTTCTATTCATTGGGAGCATCACACTAGGTTCAACAATAATGTGGGATCTTACGCTGTCAACATAGACTTGGGGAAGGAGACCTACAATCACCTTTGCTAATGATGTTATTAGTTAGTACAAGCATAATTGGAATAATACCACATTACCCGAAGCAATATATTTGCAAGTATGATTTGAGAAATTGGTGGTCAATTTTCATGCAATAAAAGAAATCTGGGCATCCAATAGAGAGAGAGAGAGTGGTAAACCTAAGTCCATGAGTTCTTTATTCTTATTTTTCAAGATTTTATTTGTTTGATCCAACTATTCATAGCTAGTTGTTTAAAATGTTTCAAATCCTTAGAACAGTTTAAGTCTAGCCAATTGAAGAAGATTTACATAATATTGGTTCTTATTGAGGAGGACAATCGCAATCAAATGTGAGACATATATATAGAGGATTAAAGTTCATCAAAGAGTTATGTCTTTATCTAGAAGCTATGACATGGAAGCCTTCCTATTTTATATCTATTATCTTAGGTAGTATTTGATATAAAAAATGCTATTTCTGGATAAGTGTACGGGATAGAGTTTATCCGGGGAATAGCTGAGAAAATAATCAGCATTTTTTAATTACAGTTTTGCCCTCAAAGGATAGTTGGGGAAATAACTAGCTATTCTTTTAGTCACTAGGGAATAAGTTCAGGGAATAACCCATGATTAAACATCAGTTATCCCCTTTGGTTAACTTTTTTTCCAGCTATCTTTCGTAATTATGGCTTTTGGGAATAAGGATGCCCCCCTTATTCCCTATTTCAAATACAGTCTTAGAGAATAGCTTTCTATCAAGCTATTTGTAAGCGATGTGGTGAACAAATGAAATATACCACTACAAGAATCCTACGAAATAGCGACCCCAAAATGGTATCGCTAATACAAAAAAGACATTGGTAAAACATGTTAGCGACACAACAACAATGCAAAAAAATTGCTCACTAAATCGTTGGTTGCTAAGGAATTAATCGATGCCGATTTGGATGTTCATAATCTCGGTCCTGAACTCAAACCTAACAAGTTCCGTGATGGAATGCTCCATGTCTTCATTCTTGGCGGTGTCACCCTAACTACGAAAAAAGGAATCACGTCGGAGGAAGAATGCAAAAGCTTGGGCATCTAGACTACAAACTCTATAATCCTTTGGTTCAGCATCAATAGTCTCTAAAAAGATGCAGTAGCTCTCCTTCGATGAAAGGTCGACTGTCGAACCTTCATCCTTTGATGGTTCTGTGGCCTGAGACATTAGCTCATCCACATAAGCTTGCAAGGAATACATCACTACAACAATTCTTTTATATAACAATGCTAAAAAAGGTCATAGCATCAAAAAAAGATATCCCGATGCTTTTAAAAGTATCAGCAAAGTAGGAGTGGATAGAAATTTTCCCAACACTTTTTAAAAGCATCAGAATAGAATAACTTTTCAATGTTAATAAGGGTTGAGAAGTGCAAGAGAGGGGGAGAGAGAGAGAGAGAGGGTGTGGTATGGTGGTACCTTGGATGCAGCGAAGGGAGTAGTCTCCTAGGAATCGAAGGCCTCAGCCTTGCCGAAATCCGATGAACGGACAATCATGAATGCCCCATCGTCGAGACCGCTCAACACCTAGTGCACTACCCTGAGGCACAGCGTTGTTGCCACTACTGCATCAACTGCATGCCTATCGGCCTTCAGCACCCCGACCCTGATCTCTGAGCACCTCCCATCATCCGCTGCCACCACACCCACCTTGGATTCCACCACCTCAGGCCCGTCCATGCTCCCCCACCACTCCCATCTTCCTTCTAACCTCAACTTCACTTGATCGCTGCCAAATTCATCGAAGATGACAAGGAGAGGCCCATGACTGCCATGTAAAAGAGAAGAAATCGGTTCAGAGGTTAAAAAAGAATGGGAAAACAATCGGGGATGGAAGAGACAGAAGGAAAGGTCATTTTTCCTACCGACGAGAGCTGCCATGGCGGCGGCGATTTGCTGGCAGGTGGGGGTCCAAGATGGCACACAATAGCCAAGCAGGGTGGATTCGATATTATCGTGTGCCGACATCGATCGAGTGAGGAGAGAAATTTGGGAGGAAAGGCATGGTATCAGAGAGGATTATGGGTGGATGATTTATGGCAGCAATCAAAGCGGGTTAGTATGGAAAATTATGGAAAATCATTTGATAAGGAAATGAAAAGCAACTCACCTTCAATCGAAAGATCTCGGTATCAAGAAAGACCACCAAAAACCCTAGGTCCCTCCGGATCGAGACAGACAATAGAAGATGAGGCATGGAAAGATGGGGGGGGGGGACATGGCAGAGGAGATCGAAAGATCTGAGGGGGAGGATCAAGGCAGAGGAGATCGAGGGGGTCCTTCGGGCGGAGGGGGAGATTGGGAGAGATCGAGAGAGAGGGGGGGGCAAGGGGGTGTTAAGGTTAGGCTTTCATCCCGATGCTTATAAGCATCGATAAGTTTCCTCAACTACCAATGCTTCTCATAAGCGTCGGCAAACTATGAAAATTTTCGACGCTCCCCTATATCATCGAAAAAAAATAGTTGCTGTAGTTAAATTTTATTATAGTGCATAGAAAATAATATGTAAGTTATATTAAAATAAATAAATTTAAAATTATCACATTATATTTTTAATAATTTAATTACGTCAACTTGTTAGGAGCGAGTGTTAACCTAAGACCCATCTTTTTTTGTGTGGGTTGCCTTAAACACCTTCCATTCCCTTGGTTCGATGCCTTCCTTTAGCCTCTGAAAAATAAAATATCAAATATGTAATTATACTTATTTTAAAAAAATTATCTCATTGATACGTATGCAAAAAAAATAAATTTATTTACTTACTAAACGATGTCGATGCTCCTTAGCAAAAATGGATCCTGCTATGTGGCAAGAAAGACTAGTGCTTGGACTAGCCTTCTCAAATTGACGATTCGAGCTAGTTGTAGCTGACTTCTTACACCACTCTGGACCCGTCCACTTCTATTGCCAGCCAGCCCATATTTCATCAAAGATATGAATTGGGCATTTTGATGCTCTCTATCAATGACATAAATTGTTAGAGCAGCGGCTGCTAGTGAGTGCATTCCAAGCCATTTTAATAAGAGGAGACATGGTTGGATTCCACTCAAATTCCTTCTGTAAATAGAATACTAGTTAATATGCATATTATAAATATAATTCAACATAATCTGACATTATAAATTCAGTTAACCACCATACAAATAGTATATAAATACTTTTACATATAATTTTATCTTTCAACTTAAAAACAAATCAAAATAATCAAAATGTATTATACTAATGAACTTAGCTAGCTAATATATAAAATGTACAAGTTTCAAAGTAAATTGTATTTATATAAATATAAGTTATGTACCTGAAACTCTATCCAATAGAACTCCCTGACCTCTTGAGTCATGTGGTCCTAACAGTAGCCCGCCGGGTCTGCATGCTTCTTAAATATATCTGTGATGCATCTGAGACAACATATCTCTCTATAAATCTATTTAAATAAAATAAAAAGTAAATAAAATTTAATCATATGACAATATGAATTAACAAAAAATATGAATAAAAATATACACTTACTCGCCATCTATCAATACAAGCCTCCTTCTCCCGTTAGAGGAAGAACTCTCACCTTGCGATGGTCCGATAGATGAACCTAGCATGTCATCTATAGATGGCGATTGCTTAGACAAGTTATGCAGATGTTGCTCCTGTGCGGAGGAGCTCTCATATGTTATATCATAAGGGGAGTCGCCGCTGCCCCTACCAACTGAATGCCTCCCAGCTATAGATCGACCATGACCACGGCCCTTCATAGTACTATATATACAAAAGAATTATTATAAATCATCATGAACAATCAAAAAAACACACAACATTAATATATGTTTATAAATATAATCGCCTGTATAAATACTCATCTACTATCATTTCTATAATCAAGCTCTGGTTCTTTGTTTGATTCTGTATTGGACTGTGACTCAAATTCATCTTCTTCATCATTCGAATCCTCATTCACATCCTTAATTTTAAGTAAAGCAGCAATTGGATCATTATGGACTCGATCTAGATCAAGCGAATCATCTTCAATTGCATGTACTGTCATTACATCTTCTTGAAATGCTACAGATTCAATTATTTGCATAGAAGAGCTTTCAAGCATGCAAATGATCGATTGTGGCTTTATTTTACTAACAACCCATCAATCTCGCCTGTCATTTCACAGGCTTTGATATGTGTAGTAGTATACTTGTTGAGCTTGGGATGCTAGAATAAATGATTCATATTTGTGTAGCTTTCCTCTATGGTTTACTTCAATAAGATTATATTCTTTATGCACTTTTGTTCCCACATTTGAAGTTGGATCAAACCATTTGCAGTTGAACAATACAATGCGTTTAATAGGCCAAACAGCATACTCAACTTCAACAACCTCCTTTAGCTTTCATAATAATTTTGCTGATCTGTACCAACCATTTCTCCTTGCACACACACCACCCAATTTTAAGTTCCTCTTGAAGAACCTAATAAATCAATCTAAAACTTGTACCGTTCATAAAAAATCCGGTGTATATATTCACTATAGACAATGGCCATCGTGCAAGGGATTTAATGAAAATGTTATTTACATTCAACTAAGCATTATTAGACTGCAAATCAATATGGCATAATTAGTATGTATATGGTATGTACTAGTTAACTTGCAACCCATGTGTAAATTTAATACTTACATAATCATTAAACCAATTTGCAAACTCCATATCAAGTTTTACACCAATTTCAATATCACTGATGTAAGGATCCCGTTATCTCCACATATCATAAAACATCCTTTATAAATAACATTTTATTTCTAGTTAGTTGAAAATGATATAAAGAAATAAATTTACCATAAAGTGATTAAAAGAATTATTATCTTACTCTATGAATGGTTCATCTTCAGAGCAATTCATTAGAATGTAATTGTGAGTAGCTTTAAACTCTTCTCTTAATAGATATCTCATATTTTTTAGGTCAAATGAGCTACCAACGGTCATGAAAATAGAGATTTTTTCATCATCTACTTTAAATGGCTGTCAACAACCATCATCATTACGTGGGATGTTTCAATTCTTAGTTTGGACATGATCTTCAAAGTAGTGTGAAAAAAAATTCAATAATTTTTCTATCAAATATGCATTACATATTGACCCTTCAACCCTTGCCTTATTTTGCACACACTACAAGAAAATAATGAAATAGCGACATAATTTTAGCAACGCAAAGATGCGTCGCTAAAATTACGACTACATTGCGATGCCTCCGCGTCAAAAAAATATTGCGACGTAAATAGCGACACATTAGCGACTCAATAAACCATAAAATTAAAAAAAATAATTTTTAAATTTAGCGACGCAAAAATGCATCGTAATATTTATAAATATATATTTTTTAAATATTATTAAAGGAATAAAATATTGCGACGCAGCTAAGTGCATCGTAATATTTTTAAAAAATTTAATTATGTTAAATAGCGACGCATTAGTGACGCAATAAACATAAAATGAGAAAAAATATATTTAATATACCGATGCAAAAATTGTGTCACAAATATTAATAAAAAATTGATTTTTATAAAATATAATTATAAAATAAAAATATTGTAACGCAACTCAGTGCGTCGCAATATATTTAAAAAATATAATAATTTTAAATAGCAACGCATTAGCGATGCAATAGACTAAAAAATTATAAAAATTAATTTTAATTTAGCGACGCACTAATTGCATTGCAATTATTTTAAATAAGATTAATTTTTATAAATATTAATATAAAAAAAATATTGTGATGCAAAACAGTGCGTCGCAATGTTTTTAAAAAACTTAATTATTTTAAATAGCAACGCAATAAACCAAAAAAATATAAAAATTATTTTTAAATTTAGCGACACAATAATTGCATCGCAATTAATTTAAATAAAATTTATTTTAAAAAAATAGTATTATAAAATAAAAATATTGTGACGCAATCCAGTGCATCGTAATGTTTTGTTAAAAATAAATATGTTAATTAGCGACGTAATAGCGATGCAATAAAATAGTAAAATAATAAAAAAATTTATTTAACGATGCAAATTAATGCGTCATAATATTTTAAAGAAATTCATAATGCCAAATTAGCGAGGCATTAGCGACGCAATAAATTAGAAAATATAATTAAAATTAATAATGTCCGAGATCGGTCGTCGTCGACCGTGATCGATCATGGCTTCGATCGATCGCAACCGTCGGGTCCTCGCCGATCGGATCGATCGCGACTGTCTGAGATCGGTCTTCGCCGATCGGGATCGATCATGGCTTGGATCGATGGCAATCGTTGGATCATCGCCGATCGAGATCGATCATGGCTTCGATCGATCGTAACCGTTGGATCATCACTGATCCGATCGATCGCGATAGTCCGAGATCGGTAGTCGCCGATCGGGATCGATCATGGCTTCGATCGATCGCAACCCTCGATCGTCACCGATCCAATCGATCGTGATGGTTCGAGATCGATCATCGCCGATCAGGATCGATCATGGCTTGGATCGATCGCAACCGTCGGATCATCGCCGACTGGGATCGATCATGGCTTCGATCGATCGCAACCATCGGATCGTTGCCGATCCGATCGATCGCCATGGTCCGAGATAGGTCATCGCCGACCGGGATCGATCATGGCTTGGATCAATCGCAACCATCGGATCATCGCCCACCAGGATCGATCATGGCTTGGATCGATCGCAACCGTCGGATCATCGCCGATCGGGATCGATCATGGCTTCGATCGATCACAACCGTCGGATCGTCGCCAATCCGATCGATCGCCATGGTCCGAGAGAGGTCATCACCGATCGGGATCGATCATGGCTTGGATCGATCGCAACCGTCGGATCGTTGCCGACCGGGATCGATCATGGCTTGGATCGATCGCAACCATCGGATCATCGCCGACCGGGATCGATCATGGCTTCGATCGATCGCAACCGTTGGATCATCGCCGATCCGATCGATCGCCATGGTCCGAGATAGGTCATCGCCGACCGGGATCGATCATGGCTTGGATCGATCGCAACCGTCGGATCATCACCGACCGGGATCGATCATGGCTTGGATCAATCGCAACCGTTGGATCATCGTCGATCGGGATCGGTCATGGCTTCGATCGATCGCAACCGTCGAATCGTCGCCGATCCGATCGATCGCGACGGTCCGAGATAGGTTCGAAGAAAAAAATAAACAAATATTGCGATGCAATGTATGCATCGCAATTATTTTTAGTAAATATAATTTTTATCAGTATTAATATAAAAAAATATAATATTGCGACGCATTAGTTGCGTCGCAATGTTTTTTCTATAAATATATGTTTTGCGATGCAATTGTGACAAATTGTGATTGCGACGATATTCTCAGCGACGTAGTCATTGCATCGCTAATGTGTCGCAATAGCATGTTTAGCGACGCATTAGCGACGCATTTGGGCGTCGCAATATTTTTTTTTTCTTATAGTGACATTTTTAAAATTTCTTTAGGTAGTTAAAAGTTTATATTTCCAAATAAAATAAGATAATCAATTTAGTTGAAATAAATAAAATCAAAGAGGTGTATCTAGTTAGTTACCTCTCTAATGAGTACATCCAATGATTTTGCATGGGTCAAGCAATTCTAGCTTCGTATACCAAATAAACAGATAGGTGTTCCATGCAATATTTAAAAAACTTGGAGGAAAAATTTATTTCAGTTTGCTTAAAATAACTGAAATTTCTTCTTCAAGTCTTGCCATGCCATAAGTTCTAACAACTATAGCAATTAGCTCTTTGAAAAATAAACTGATCTCTGTTAACACTTTCCACACATTGCTACTACAACAAAATATTGTTGTAGCAACTCTTTATTGAAGCGTCGGGCTAGATTGCCGATGCTTTTTGAAAGCGTTGAAAATATGGACATAATTTTACAGATGCCGACGCTTTTTAAAGCATAGGATGCCGATGCTTTTTAAAGTGAGGACATCTCGGAAATTTTTGTTGGATCTTTTGCTGACATCAGAAAATTTTTTGGTTCTCTCATATGTTGATACTTTTTTAAGCCGTTTATTTGGATTTGCTGGATACCCACGCTTAATAAATAATTTAAGGGATAGGAGATTAATGTTGTTCGTGCCCTTTGGCCTTCCCTCCCAAGCCCAAAACCGGATAAATTTTTCTTCTACCTTTCGACCTTTCATCTGTCTCCTATGGGAATAGGGAGGGTTTATCATCTATCGAGTTGCTGGAAGGAGAGGAGAAAGGAGAGAGAGGGTGGCGCTGCTACGAGAGTGCGACTCGACCTCTCTGGTGGCAGCGTTTGGAGGAGAGAAAGCAGAAAACGAAGGAGTTTGGTTTCGCTGGATTCGGTGGAATCATGACGCAAACAACTAGGAAGCTGATAAGATGTGAGCTTTCTGCCTCTTTTCCAATTTTTCTTACCTTTTTTTTCTTTTCTTTTGTTTGGTTCATCTGCTCGGATATGTTTTGTCTAATTCCTGATGTTCTCTTGGTGCTGGATTGCCTTCGTTGTGCTATTTTATATTTTTTTCTTGTTCAGTGTTCTAAAATCTACAGTTTTATGGATGGACGAGTTTTCTTTTCTAGTGCTCTAGGATTTTTTATCTATGATTTCTTGTGCTCTGAGTTTTTTTGCTTGTGATTTCTGGTGCTCTGAGATTTTTTTCCTAGGTTTTCTTTCTTGGTCTGCTTCCCTATGCCCCCTTTTTATGCCATGCTGCTAGACTAATGTTCTAGAAGATATATCCGCTCGATTCCATGGTAATATATTTTTCTTCACCTCACAACATAAAAAAAATGAAGAAGAGAGAAACAGAGAAGATCCTTTCTCTAAGATCGATCGGATTTCAAAGGTAAGTTCCTAAAAACTTAGGTTCATTTTTCTTCTCCTCAAATCCCTAATCATGTTGATCTTCGATTTGTGTTGAATCTTAGTAGGATTCAATGTTTTTAACGGGATTTTGGTTCTCTATTTCAGAGATAAGATAGAGCATTGGAAAGCAAGGGCTCATCACATTCCAGCATTTACCTACGAGCAAAAGAAAGAGGGAAAGAAGAAGAAGAGGAGGAGGAGGAGGAGAGAGAGGCGGCCAGCGATTCAAAAGAAATTTTAGCAGGAGAGAGGAAAAGAAAGCCACTCAATTTTTTATTTAAAAAAAATTCAACTTCCGACGCTTTGTTTAGCGTTGGAAAAATTTTTAGGAAAATTTTTACCTTCCGACGCTTTATAAAAGCATCGAAAAAATATCTCTCCACTTCCTTTCTAACGACGCTTTCCGACGCTTTAAAAAGCATTGAGGCAAATTCTTTCGAAAAGCGTCGGAAAAAGTTTTTTATAGCGTCGCCTCCTTTTAGATTTGTTGTAGTATAGGTAGTAATTCATGAAATGCTATGGGAATTAACCGCTGCATAAAAATATAACTTTTCATGCTAAAAACCTTCATTAATTAATCAAAAAGAATAGGTTAGTTTTGCAATTACATTGCTTACAGATGGCTTGAAAATTCAGATTACCTTTTAAATTGTACTTTAAATTTTATATTTAACTTGACTAACCTTAAATCATGCTGCAAATTCTTTTTTCCCAACTAAATAATTAAATACTTCTTTATTAGTATCCCAATAGATATATAATTTTGAATCTAAAAAGCGAAAAATAATTAAATAATGATCTTAATAGCTTAGTAGCAATGATCCCATAATGCATATAATAAGTGTACATATATTTAATCAATAATCAACACATTAATAAATCAACATATTTAATTCAAAAGATAAACAGAATGAATTATCTATATTTTTATAGGTATATTTAATTCACATTTATATCATAGTGTGAGTTTGTTATAATGCATCTTAACATCTAGTTTGATTTTGCTTATAATCATGATGATGTGTAGTACTCACTACTCGGATATGGAATAATATATTTCTCTTATTATCCATTAAATATTAGTCTATAAATCATGTATATTTAATTTAAATAAACATAATATATTTTTTTAAAAAAAAATATATTTTTGAAAAAATTAAACAGTAGCGCAGACTGCACTGCACCAACAGTGCACTTTGCAGTGCAAAATAGCAGGGCAATTTGCACTTGCATTAATTTTTTTTTTTTTTCACATTAAATTTAATTTCCCCCTAAAATTAAACCCTAACCCTAATTCACAAAACCCTAATCACTCAAAATTATAATCTAACCCCAAAAAAGGGTAAAACAATAATCCCTAAAATACCAACCTAACCCAAATTTCACAAAATTAAAATTTGACCATAATCCCTAAAATTAAAATCTAACCAAAAATCAAGAAATAATATATTTCATTTCTAAAACCAAAATCTAACCTCATTTTATCAACTATTAATTACAATTACATTTTACATAAACCAAAATCAACAAATAACACAACTAATTTCACAAAATCCCTAACAAAAAATGAAACCCTAAAATGAAAAATGATAAACACATCACAAATGCTAAGATAAATGGACATTATACCTAGAAACACAAGAAGATGTCGATTTGAAGATGAGAGATGCAGCGGTGAGCAGCGACGACCAGCGGCATCAGCGACAGCTTCAAACCAGAGAGAGAGAGAGAGAGAGAGAGAGAGAGAGAGATTGAAGTGGGGATGATGAACTTGCTGATTGTTTTTTTATTTTGAGCTGCAATTGAGAGAAATTAGGGTTTTTTGCTGCTTTCACTTGTCCGATTGCAATGGGGAAGATGGCTCATCACTGAAACAAAATGGGCGGACGAAAATAGCAAAACTAAAAATATTGAGAAACTTAAAAATTAGTAATGCGGATTGATGGCATCATAAATTAGTGACGCAAATCATGCATCACTAACTAAAACGGCCAATTAGCTATGCCTAAAATTGGCAGCATTAGCGAGAAAAGTGTCCTAGCTAGCGATGCGATGTCCACACCGCTAACTTTCTGATCAAATTTAATGACTCCAAAAATTAGCATTGCTAATTAGTGAGGATTGCCGCATCGCTAAGTGTCTTGTAATATTTGTTGCCAATTTTTGATGACAAATTTATCATTAATTAATCGCTGATTTTTTACCATGTCTTTCTATGGCCGTGGCATTGCTGTGCATATGTTTTGTCGCTATTTAGTGACGTTTACTTTTGTGTTGCTATTTTGCGTTACTAAAATGTGCAATTCTTATAGTGTATAAATTTGATTAATATTTTTCCTTCATATGTCCAATTAGTGCAACAAGTGTTAACTATATGTCTTATATACTCACATGCCAGTAAAAAAATGAATCGAGTTGCAAGCAATCTGATAAATTGAATAGATACAAGACGAAAGTATTTTGAGTTTTATATTTCATCCACACCTAACCCAGCTGATATATGCTAGTATAGTTGAGGTTTTTAGATGCTAGCCCTCTGCTATTCAAAAATAAATAAATAATTTAGATTGTTTACATAACTAAATATCAAAATAAATAATTTTTTCTCGTTCTTAATGCCGTTTTATTAGGTCCCTGGAATTCTAGTACAGCGGAAACATAAGACCGTTGAAGTCAACAATACCGGTCACCCCAATGATCGTTTTAGTGGCGGGCCATCGACCCAAGCGTCGGCCGGGCGGTCTAAGCTCCACGTTTTGACCCATCTAGTCTAATCTCTCTCAACTCCCGACCTACCCAATCTGCTCTCTCTCAACTCCCCACCTACCTTCTCCTATAAAGCCTCACCATCTTCCCTCCAGCTTTCACCCACAGCACCCTCTCCCACCATTCCAAGCTCCTCCTCTTGTACTACCTTTCCCTCTGAGCTAAATTTTGGTTCAAGAAGCCATGTCGAAAACCGTGGAGGAGATCCGTAAGGCTCAGAGGGCCGAGGGCCCGGCGACGGTGCTCGCCATTGGCACCGCCAACCCTCCTAATGCCGTGTACCAGGCCGACTACCCTGATTACTATTTTCGGATCACCAACAGCGAGCATCTCACCGAACTCAAGGAGAAATTTAAGAGAATGTGTAAGTCTATATATATATATGGCCATGTCTATTTATGTTCAATAAGCTTGCATGCTCCTATACGTTTTTAGTTTTAGTTGTAAAAAGAGAGACACACAGCGTGGGATCGAGGAGAAGTGATAAAGAGAGTGCAATTTTGTGGAGTCCATTCATTTATAACTGATTTTATATATATATAAATGTGATTACTTAAGTTGCAATGACTTGATATTTGATGCAGGCGACAAGTCGATGATCCGCAAGCGCTACATGTACTTGACCGAGGAGATCCTGAAAGAGAATCCCAACATGTGTGCGTACATGGCACCATCGCTGGATGCCCGGCAGGACATGGTGGTCGTCGAGGTCCCCAAGCTCGGCAAGGAGGCGGCTGTCAAGGCCATCAAGGAGTGGGGCCAGCCCAAGTCCCGGATCACCCACCTCATCTTCTGCACCACCAGCGGCGTCGACATGCCCGGGGCCGACTACCAGCTCACCAAGCTTCTCGGCCTTCGCCCCTCCGTCAACCGCCTCATGATGTACCAGCAGGGCTGCTTCGCCGGCGGCACCGTGCTCCGCCTCGCTAAGGACCTCGCCGAGAACAACCGCGGCGCCCGCGTTCTCGTCGTCTGCTCCGAGATCACCGCCGTCACCTTCCGAGGCCCCACTGAGACTCACCTCGACAGCCTTGTCGGCCAGGCACTCTTCGGCGATGGTGCCGCTGCCCTGATCGTCGGCGCCGACCCCGACCCAGCCATCGAGCGACCGCTCTTCCAAGTCATCTCGGCTAGCCAAACCATCCTCCCCGACTCCGAAGGCGCCATCGACGGCCACTTGAGAGAAGTGGGGCTTACCTTCCACCTGCTTAAGGACGTACCGGGGCTGATATCGAAGAACATCGAGAAGAGTTTGGTCCAGGCTCTGGGGCCGATTGGGATTAGCGACTGGAATTCCGTGTTCTGGGCGGCGCACCCAGGAGGGCCGGCAATACTGGACCAGGTGGAGGAGAAGGTGGGGCTAAAGAAGGAGAAGATGAGAGCCACAAGAGAGGTGCTGAAGGAATATGGGAACATGTCGAGCGCTTGCGTGCTGTTCATACTCGACGAGATGAGGAAGAGGTCGGCGGAGGAAGGGCTGGCGACGACCGGCGAGGGGTTGGAGTGGGGAGTGCTCTTTGGTTTCGGGCCGGGGCTGACGGTCGAGACTGTGGTACTTCACAGTATGCCCGTTGCCTCTCGCTAATATCTCTATGTTTCTTGATGAATGGGCTCTGGGCGATGCCACCTTCTGCTACGGCCTGTGCCTCACTTCTGCATGGTGCCGTGGGTGATCTCTGTATTTCATTTTAGAGTTGATATTATAATACTATATTTTGGTAAGAGACTCATGCAGTTAGTGTTAAGCACAAACTGTTGTGACAAGTATTAAATTTAATAAAATTTGTTGAGCCCGAGTGGTACTCTATGAGTTTTCTTGGTGTTTGTTCTCTGTAGTTTACTATTTAGATGGAATTTTTGGGACTCTTAATATACTGCAATACACCATCTTTATTTCAAGCTATAATGTTATCAAGGTGTGCCTGTCTTTATTTACTATAATTTATATGTTATCATAAATATCATATCATTATTTTTAATTATTATTTTAAGCTTGCATATCATTAATTACAAATACTCTTCGGTTTCAAATGTATCGATCCCTCACTAAAGCATACATACTTAAAACTATGAGTGAGGATGTATCCTTCCTATATAACCCTTGTAAAGATAGATTTTAGTATCAGTTATTAAATGATATTATAATGGACTGAGGATAATAAATTTCATCATTTTGAATTCGTTTATATCTAATCAATCTATTATTTAATTAATCTTATAGTTCCTTAGATAATTTTATGTATCTATAAAAATATCATTATTATTTATTATATTGTTATTATTATTGGTAATTATTATTTTTAGTTTCATAATAATACAAATTTTAACTTTTACATTCTACTAATTTGAATTTGTGATTTTTCTTAATATATAATTACTTATACAGGAATTAAATAATAGTAGAATGCATTAAAAATTTAATATTTTACTATACATAATAAAGCAATAAAATATAGTTATGCAGAATGATAATAGGGCAATAATAATTTCACATTTCTATTAAAAATATCATTATTATTTAAGCTTAAAGCTAAGTAATTAAATAAATTACCGATTTATGATTAGCCTACTTATCTCCTTTGCCAACCCAAAGTGTCAACTCAATTCAAATTGCTAATTTGGAATAATTTCGAATTAAGTAATATATCTAAATTATAAAAGTAATATGAAAATGAAAAGATTTTTCTTTATTTATAATCAATGCATTTTTCAATTTATCTACTCTCAAACATATCACAATTAAATATTTTCTTATATACATGTAGCTAGCATTCTACTTATTCTCCAATATATTTCCTCCCATAATTTTTCTCATTATAGTGTTTTATCCTATTATTTGTAACATGATTTTTAATTCTTTAGATTTTTCTTTTTTATTCTCAAAAAAATGGTGAAAGGATAATAGAGGAGAAAAAATTTATTTTCGACATGATCTTTTTGAAAAGAAATGTCTAATTATATATTCTATATGTTTGTGATTGATTATTTTATTTTTTTTCTTCATTTGTTTTCTATCACAATTTTTTTGACTTGACCCTTTATATGTTTATAAATATTTTAAATTTTTTACTTATTTTAACCAAGGCAATTTTTTTGTTTATCAATATAACTATAATTGTATAAGATTTTCATCATTTATCTTAAACTTGAATTTAGTTCTTTCTATTATGTATATGTAGCCAGAATTCTATAAATAATCTAGAAAAATGGAAGGATATTTTTGAAATAGAAATAGCTAATAGAATTGAAATAGCATATTTATAGATTTCAAAACTCTCATATTTAACATTCTGTGTGTATAAGATAGACTTTGCTTTTCTCAAGAAAAGAGGTTATATAGATCTTCCAAATCTAAAATCAATGATGAAGTATCTAAGTCAAAGATTTACACATTGATAATCAAAATCTACTCTAGCTAGTTAAAATGCCTAAAAACTAAAAATAATATTTTGGTACTATCATATGATGCAAAAAATAATGGTTAAAATGATATAAAATCATGTTTTATATAATTTTAAAAAAATAGAATCCACTAGTTTTCAATCAATATGTAATAATATATTCAAATCATTTTTAATGATGTAAATTTTAAATTTAAATATCTTAATTATCATATATTTTAGTGCAATACTAGTATAATAATAAAAATTGTCCATTTTTGTGTCTTTATGATGTATCATTCAGAGACCATTGAAACATAATGAATTTCTATTTCCATGCATTTCTGGTGATATATACCATGACTAATGTTATTGAACTACAAATATATCAACCAACTTCTATCCTTATCTTTATGTCCAACAAAAAAAAAAAAAAATTTGCCCTTCTTATTTTCATGAATATATCTATTATTAAAAAAAATTAAAAAATTGTATGTCCGACCACATGCATCACATGCACGAGATATTAGTGAATATAAAATTAGGCTAATTAGTGACATAGTTCAGGTTTGACATATATTATTGTTGTGCAATGAATTTGAACATAGATAATAGTTTCAACAGCCAAGATTATTCAACTCAACCGTGCCAAGAGAACATCCTAATTTGGACTTACAGCTACTTTCACGCATATCAAGCAATTTTTAACCGTTATAACGAACGGTCGCCCTAAATGTGGGACCAAATGACATGGTATTCAGCATGTAGAAATTTAGTATTGGTTGAAGCAATGCATAGTCAAAGATGTGGTTGCTGTGTCAGAGCATCTTGTTTCCAAAAATTATGATGCCTTTAATCCAGCTTGTGCCATCCAGGAAATTTCTGCCCATCGTCGACCCTTCAAAGTAGGGTGGTAAGAGTTTGTAGTATTAGCTTGTTTAGATGTTTTTGTTCAGATCAATTATCTGTGTGAACCTTCTACTTTTCTTGGAACACTATAAGAAAAATAAAATATTGCGACGCCCAAATGCGTCGCAATTGCGTCGCTAAACATGCTATTGCGACGCAATAGCGATGCAATGACGGCATCGCTCAGATGTCCGTCGCAATACCCATTTGTCGCAATTGCGTCGCAATATTGCGACGCTCTGCGACGCAACATTGCGTCGCAATATTGCGACGCATCCAAATGCTGGTTTGAAATGATTGATTTCTGGTTTTTTTCTGTATATTGAATATGATGGTTTTTGATTTCTTTATATTTGTCAAATTTATGATATTGCAATATATTCTTTTTGCCCTTTTCTTCATTTGCTGTGATATGCAAGAATTCTACTGGCTTGCAATTATTATATAGTGAAAAAAAATCAACTAATCATTTTTTTCCCAATAGTTATCATTGCATCTCAGTAATTTGAATTTTTAAGGATGAATGCTAGCTTGTGTGTTTTGATTTTGTTGATTGTGCCACAAACAAATTTATTTGGTTAAAAAAATATTAAAAAATTTGGTTTGATATGTTGCTGACCTCTTGCTCGATTGACTGTCCAGGTGAATTATAGAAATTAATGATCGAATATACTCGATTTACTCTCTCCTTATACTGATTGGAGATACCTTTTGCATTGGCAGTATCTCAAACATTACCTGCAGTAGCAGTATCCAATACATTTCTTTTGGCATGTTTTTTTTATTTATTTATTTTTATAACATTAAAATTAGAAGGTAGCTGTTTTGCAAGGCTACTGAATTGGTGCTATCTGGCTTGGACTTGTTTTGATGTGTCCTTAAATAAAAGTATATGGACTTATGGGATGTTATCAGAAGGCTCTATTAGCATTTTTCTTTTCTTCTAATAAAGTCTTTTCTCTTTTCTTTGTTGATTTTAATTTTGAATTTAATCCCTCTTTTTTCAGAACACAGGAGGTCAAGTGAAGCTAGTGAGGCAGACTCTAACCGGTGAAAGTTTTTACTCTTTTTTCTTTTAAACTAATCTTCATTTTTTTTAATTTATTTGTCCGTGCATTGCCTAGCAAGTTATTTGTCCGTGCATTGCCTAGCAAGTTATTCATACTTTCACAGAAATACTTAGCGACATGGATAAGAGTTCGATTGATTTGCCAAATAGGACGTCTACGGAATATATAGAGGGGATTAAGCAGTTCATTGCCTTCACCAATGGATTTGATAGTGAGCACATCAGTTGTCCCTGTAGAAAATGTGTGAACCGTTATTACTACACACGAGATATTGTACGAGAGCATTTGATTCTAAATGGGTTTTTGAAGAATTACAAGAATTGGACTAGACATGGGAAAGATTATGTTCCTTATTGCAGAGAGGAAAGAGTTGAGATGGAGGTCGATGTTATGACAGTTGATCCGATGATCGTGATGCTAAATGATATTGCATGCGGGTTAGCACTCGAAGATAGTTGTTGTGAGACTGATAGGGTGGGTGGGAGTAATCCTCGCTCGGGTGCAGATGAAGAATCATTAAGGTATTTTAAAATTCTGGATCATGCGCAGACCAAATTGTATCCTGGATGTACGAATTTCAGTAAATTATCTTTTATTATCGAGTTGTTACACTTGAAGGCTTTGAATCAGTGGACGGACACATCCTTCGACATGCTGCTCCAGCTATTGCACAAAGTGCTTCCATTCGGTGCAAAGCTAGTTGAGTCTTACTACCATGCTCGCAAGTTAACTGAAAACTTAGGCTTCACATATGAGACTTTCGATGCATGCCCAATAATTATATGTTGTTTAGAAATGAGAATGCCGACCTCGATACGTGTATTGTGTGTAAAACTTCAAGGTGGAAGGATGATGGGGTTGGTTAGAATCGTCAGAGTAATTCGCGAAGTGTTTCGAATCGTGGAAAGCTTGTCGCTGTAAAGCAAGTGCGATATTTTCCACTCAATCCAAGGCTAAAGAGGCTTTTTATGTCATCTAAAATTTCTAAATTGATGCGATGGCATGCAGAGCATGGTAGGGAGGATGAAAAGTTAACCCACCCAGTGGACTCCCCGGCATGGAAGGATTTCGATAAGAAACATCCTGACTTTGCCTTGGATAGTCGTAGTGTGCGGCTTGGGTTGGCTGCAGATGGTTTTAGCCCCTTCAGGTCCATGACCGAGGCAACTCATAGTACATGGCCAGTGGTGTTGGTTCTGTACAATCTTCCTCCTTGGTTATGTATGAAGCAACCTTTTCTGATCCTATCCACTCTTATTGACGGACCAAGGGGCCCTGGGGATAAAATTGACGTGTATATGCAGCCTTTAATTGACGAGTTGAATGAATTATGGGCCGAAGGTGTGATGACTTTTGATTCTGAAGGAAATGAAATGTTCAAACTTCGCGCTGCATTATTATGGACAATCAATGACTTTTCGGCATATGCGAATTTGTCAGGTTGGAGCACGAAGGGGAATTTGCCTATCCTTGTTGCAATCAGAGTAAAAAGTCAACCTGGCTAAAACATGGCAAAAAGTGGGCTTACACAGGTCACAAACGTTTTTACCTCCATTGCATAGGTTCAGAAGGGATAAAGTGTCATTCGATGGCACTCGAGAATATGGTCTAACGCCACAAATAATGACTGGGGTTGATTTGTTATCACAACTTGAACAAGAGCAAATACGCACAGTATATGATTTCCAAGATCTGTTAGCCCCTCCATTGCCTGCTATTCCTAGTGCGAACAGAAGGCACAGTCATAACTGGAAGAAGAAAAGTATTTTTTACGAGTTACCGTATTGGAAAGACAATTTATTGAGGCACAACTTGGATGTTATGCACATTGAGAAAAATGTGTGTGATAATATATTATGGACCCTTCTCGGTGTTAAGGGAAAGTCCAAAGATAGTGCCAATACACGTTGTGATTTGCAGGAAATGGGCTTGCGGAAACCACTACACTTACAGTTGATAGAGTCTAACAAGGCATACATGCCTCCTGCACAGTACACGATGAGTAAAGATGAGAAGGAGGCATTTCTTTCCATTTTGAAAGGGGTCAAGGTGCCTGACGGCTATTGTTCTAATATTTCTAAGCATGTGAATATGAAAGAAAGGACTTTACAAGGTTTGAAGAGTCATGACAATCACATTCTCATTCAACAATTAATTCCTATTGCAATCCGAAATTGTTTACCTAAGAATGTTGTTGAGCCCTTGATTGAGATGAGTAACTTCTTCAGACAACTGTGTTCAAGAGTCCATCGCACAAATGATTTAAAAAGTCTCCAGGATAGGATTGCGCTAACACTGTGTCATTTGGAGAAACTCTTTCCACCTTCATTCTTCGATGTAATGGTTCACTTGACCATACATTTAACAGGTGAAGCATTGCTTGGTGGCCCTATCCAATTTTGGTGGATGTATCCTATTGAGAGGTACCTGAATACGTTAAAAAGGTATGTGCGTAACAGAGCTCATCCAGAGGCATCAATAGCCAAGGGTTATTTAATGGAAGAGTGTACTAATTTTTGTGCTGCATATTTTAATGATGTTGAAACCAAACTTGATAGGCCCTTGCAGATTAATGATGGTCCTATTAGGGAGGGAACAACATTTGATCTAGATAACATCGACTGGATTCAAGCTCATCGATACGTGTTGTTTAACACTCCATCAGTTGTGGCATTGATTCAGTAAGTGAATGCTCATTCATATATTTAACTTGTTCGTGTTATGTCTAACTCAATCAAGCTTGTCATTAACACATGTTGTTTTGCATTATAGGACACACATTGATGAGCTCAAACGGGACATGCCTCGTGCGACAGATAATCAAATTCGGCAGTCCCATTTTCAATCATTTCACGATTGGTTCAAGAATTATGTATGTATAGATATGGTTGTATGTGTACATATGGTTGTATGTGCTTCAATTTGTTCTTATCATATTAGTTTTATGTAGCTTTATTCAATGATTACTTTAATTCTGTAGGTGTACAATTTACGACGAGCGAGTGAAGGTACAATTTAGCTTCAACGTTATTATACGATGTGTCAAATTTCTTATCCTAAAATTTCTTATCCTACGCAGGACAATTTGAGGTCATGTCCTGATGATTTTTGTCCAGTTTGCTTGGCAAAGTGTCAAAAGTTATGGAAAGACCACAAGAACAAGGTAAAGAAAGAGCATTGGGAGAAGAATGTGGATGACCCAGACCTTCTTCAGCGAGTCCCAAGGGGCATTCTCCCCGCACAGTGGCCTGAGTTGGTCCGGTACTGGTCGAGTGAGAAGGCAAGGGTGAGTAGTTCAACCTATTTTTTGTTAAATTCATATGAAATATTCGGTGTAAACTTATAAACACGACCCAAAATGAATGCAGGAAGAGGCAGAGCAAAATTCTCAAAATCGCTCGATGCAGGGCCCTACCCACAAGCTTGGGACTCAACACGTTACGCAGATCCGACACGAGGTAAACTGTCACATTAAACCATACGTATTTTGATTGTTGACGTAGTGTGTATTCATATATGTAGATGACATGATTTATCCTTCGACAGTTACGTGAGCGGGATGCACCCACCGATCGGATGTCTGTATGGATGGCGAGTCGCAGTCTCGATCATCCTGAGGTTGCAGCTCTTGTAGTAAGTATTTACCTTTACACAATACTTTTTAACCTATTATGAGATTTATTGATTTACTATTCTAATTTGGTTGCTTTCTTGCACACAGGCCCAGTTTGAGGCTCGATTGGCCGAGCTGCCAGAGGAGGAGCGACAGGTAGTTACTAGGCGGGATGAGATATTCCACACCATCATAGGCCAGGATGGGCACAGATACACACTTACATACGGCACGGGCATACCACGTTCGACTATCATGCGAGCGGAGTC
Source organism: Calamus simplicifolius (assembly GCA_900491605.1). Lineage (NCBI taxonomy): Eukaryota > Viridiplantae > Streptophyta > Magnoliopsida > Arecales > Arecaceae > Calamus > Calamus simplicifolius. Next base: position 348,543 of record UESW01001508.1, read on the forward strand.
ATCCCAGGGCTCACGCATGCGAACTGACGAGGTGGCTGAGCTGATCCAGTCTCTTCACCAGCAGATGGATGCGCGTGTCGAGGATCTTCGGGTAAGGATGCAGGTTGCGATGCAGGCCGAGGTGCAGGCTCAGGTACAGGAGCAGGTGCAGACATTTAAGGCGGAGCTACATCATCGACTAGCTCAGAGTGGTGTCCCTATAGCTGATGATTCAGATCCACCGATTCATACTCAGGTTCATAATTGAAGACATCTATATTTAAATTTAATTTAATTACTTTTAAAATATATATTATTTATTTCTGTTGTTAATTATATACTGTAATATTGTAGGCCCCAGACGCTGGCAGTGGTCACCAGGCGAGACATGAGTCAGTTGGTGAGGGCATGCTTGATCCAGTAGGCTCAAATGAACAGAATCGGGTATGAGTTTATGAATATGCTTGATCTAGTAGCATCAATTTTTCTCACTATTTCTGTAGTTGTTTTATGCTGCAAATGTTTTCTTTGGATGATGAATAAAAAAATGTAATGATAATCATGAAGCAAGTACATTGATTTCTTGAGCATGATGACCCATCGTGCTGGTTAACTTTGTTTAGTTGCTGTTTACCATTCCAACAATTACTTTACTAGTTTAGAGAATTTATATGCTACTTGTGAATTTAGATAAGTTGTATATGTCTTTAGTATGGTTTAAGATTATGACATATTAGCTTTTCATATGATTTGTTGATGAATATGCTGAAAGATCAGTTATGATAAATCAATGCTAGAAACCTATCTTGATGCCAACCCTTTGTATTGGTGCCAAATGCCTAACTAAGGCAAGTTTAGTCTATAAAGCAAGCTGCTGGGTGCTGAAACCTATCTTGTTTGTTATACAATCAAGCTTATGCAATTAGGGCGGAAGGTTTTAATCACAAAAGAAAAAATTTATGTCCTAGTATGTAGGTGAATTGGACCTGACATTATGCTAGGGTTCCATTAATAAGCCTTTAGAATTATAGTATGATGAGCTTTGTTTGTTGCATATGATTTGTAAAATGTAAACGATACTGAAACGACTTACCGACATGTTAAAACTTAGAAGGTACTAGCAACCTTCAATTTTGTTAACCAGAAATTTTTTGAAGATGAAGAGGTCACTTACTATTTTCATTTTATTTTTTTCTTGGTATAGTACATTGATAAAGGGCATTTCCAATGTAACTTAACTACAACTATTTACTTGGGACTACAAAGGACTCTTTGACTTCTCTTAATTAACACAAATGCATAGATAAACTTATAATTAAACTAATAAAAAATTGCTTCAAAATCATATTACATATCAACATTCTTCTCCTTAATATGCTGTTCTTGAACTCCAAGTAGCTCTCTAAAATGCTAAAACTTGTTTCTTGGAAATGCCTTTGTGAAGATAATTGCAATTTGTTCTTCTTTAATTATATTTTATTTTATTGACTAATAAATTTAATTTTTTGTTTCAGGTTGATTGACTGGTGCTGCATTGGGACAACTGTTTTCTTTATGTTTTTTTTGTGAAATTGTATTAGATTTTTTTTTTTGGATTGTAAATCAAAGATGTTGCAGATTTATTAATATAGATAAAATTGTTTTTTTTTAGTTTATACTTTTATTGTGTGTGTACAATTTAATTTTAATATTTAGTTTATATAATTTTGTAAAATAGGTACAGGTACCCAAACAAAAAAATCCAATAACCAAAAACAAAATGAATTAGAAAAATAATAAAATCCAGTATTAGCGACCGCTTAGGCGGTCGCAAATGGCTTAAAAGGACGTCGCCTTTGCTCCTTCAGAACAGAAAATAAAAAATAAAAAAATTAAAAATATATAGTATTAGCGACCGCCTAGGCGGTAGCTAATAGTCAGAAAATAGCAAAATAAAAAATAAAAAATATAGTATTAGCGACCGCCTAGGCGGTCGCTAATAGTCAGAAAATAGCAAATAAAAAAATAAAAATATATAGTATTAGCGACTGCCTAGGCGGTCACTAAAGGCCTTCAAGCGGTCGCTAATAGTCAAATTCTGCCCCCCCAAGCGGTCACTAATACTATAGCGACCGCCATTGGCGATCGCTAAAAGTCTTTAGCGACGAGTTTCTGGCGGCCAGCATGTGGCGGTCGCTAAAAACTATTAGCGACTGCTTTTTAACTTTTAGCGACCGCGGTCGCTAAAAATGTTTTTTCTACTAGTGGGTGATCAAATTCAGATGGTAAGAGGAACTTACGAACCTCCTTTTAATTAATGTATGGCCAAACCCATTCCAAAGACTTTCCTTTATGATGAGCTAATTATTAAGATAAACCAGTTGATGCCTCAATCAACTATTATAGAAAATCCCTGGATCTATACTAAAAATCAACCATCAAGATAGAGAAAGAATAGGGCAGCCATCTGATTCTATGCAAGAGAGAGAAAAAGTTTTAAGAGAAAGAATGCCTAGAAGAGAGAAATTTGGAGCATAGAGAAAGAAAGGAATATCTAGAGAGATAAAGAGGCATCCCAAGATCTCATGCCTCTTCCTTTCTTAGATAGAGAAATCACCGTATGCTAGGAGAGATAACAACCCACTTAAAGAGAGAAAATCGGATGAGAAAGAAAATTGCTTAGAGAAAGAAAGTTGGTCAAGAGAGAGAAAAAACTTTTGCCTTCTTGGATTCACGTGTCCCCTCTTATAAGAAAAGAGAAGACAACTCTAGAGAGAGAACACATGAAGATGAGAGAGAAAAAGTGCCCTTTCATCCTAGAGAGAGAAAGTCATGAGAAGAGAGAACCATGTGGGGGAGAGAGAGGGGACGGTGCTAAGGTTTCCTCACATCCTAGAGAGAGAAGGGGCAATGGCTAGGGTGAGGAAAGAGAGAGAAAATAATTTGTTTTGGAAGAAGAGAACTAATGCATTTCTTTTTTTCATAAACCCTAGGGTCTAGGGTTTAAATACATGGCTTAGCTAGCTTGACCCTGACTCAGAAAAACTCCCATACCTAACTCGATGAGATTAAGTTAACCCCAAGCCTATGTACACCCATGACTTAACTCAATCTCAAAACTCTTGAACTCACAGCCAACCCAATACAAGTTAGCCTCCTGGAAGCCCATAGTCCAACATGGGCCTTGAGATAATCTAAAGCCCAAAATAACTCTAGAATCCTTCATGATGCCTCATGAAGTATAGACCTTGGCCTTTCCATATTTTTCTATTCCTTGGGAGCATCACACTAGGTTCAACAATAATGTGGGATCTTACGCTGTCAACATAGACTTGGGGAAGGAGACCTACAATCACCTTTGCTAATGATGTTATTAGTTAGTACAAGCATAATTGGAATAATACCACATTACCCAAAGCAATATATTTGCAAGTATGATTTGAGAAATTGGTGGTCAATTTTCATCCAATAAAAGAAATCTGGGCATCCAATAGAGAGAGAGAGTGATAAACCTAAGTCCATGAGTTCTTTATTCTTACTTTTCAAGATGTTATTTGCTTGATCCAACTATTCATAGGTAGTTGTTTAAAAAGTTTCAAATCCATAGAACTGTTTAAGTCTAGTCAATTGAAGAAGATTTACATAATCTTGAATCTTATTGATGAGTGTGAGACATATATGTAGAGGATTAAATATTATCAAAGAGTTCTGTCTTTACCTAGAAGCTATCACATGGAAGCCTTCCTACTTTATATCTATTATCTTAGAGAATAGCTTTCTATCAAGCTATTTGTGAGAGATGTAGTGAACAAGAATGACATCGCTGTTTGTTTTGTGATATTAGTGATGCACCTGCATCATAATTAGTCACATATATTAGTGATGACACTTATTGCATCGCTATTTCTTTGATTCTACGTTGTTGTTTTCATTAGTATATTTTTTTATTTTTTAATTGCTATTTATACATTATACATTAAAAACCTACTTATATATATAAAACTGTAACTAAAAACAAAAATTCACAAATAAAACATATAAATACCTTAAATTTAAAATAAAAATAAAGTATACAAAATAGTAAAATATATAGTACTCAAAAATATAAACATGGAGTATAAGTTTACAAGACCAAATCTAAAAATATCAATGCAGACTGTGACAATCTCATAGCTAACTGAAGCATCTTCTACAACTCATGTTTATAACGAAGGTGCTCCTCTCACTATTCCTGTTGGATGTTCGTGATCTCGGTCCTGAACTCAGACCTAACACATTTTGTGATGGAATGCTCCATGTCTTCATTCTCGGTGGTGTCACTTTGACTGCAAGAAAAGAAACCATGTCGAAGAAAGAATGTAGAAGCTTTGGCGCCCAGACCGTAGACTCTACGATCCTTTAGTTGAGCCCCAATAGACTCTAAAAAGATTTGGTGGTTCTCCTGCGGTGAAAGGTCAAATGTCAACCCTCCATCCTCTGTTGGTTGTGTGCCCTGAGACATTAGCTCATCCATATGAGCCTGAAAGGAATACATAGAAAATAATATGTAAGACATATTAAAATAAATAAATTTATAATTAACACATTATATTTTTAATGATTTACTTATTTCAAATTGCTGGGAGCAAGTGTCAACCTAAGACCCATCATTTTTTGTGTGGGTTTCCTTAAACAGCTTTTGTTCCCTTGGTTCGAGGACTTCCTTAGCCTCTAAAAAATAAAATTTCAAATATGTAATTATGCTCATTTAAAAATTTTTATCATTAATGTGTATACGAAATAAATAAATTTGTTTAGTGACTAAACAACGTCGGTGGTCCTCAATGGAAATAGATCCCGTTGTGTGGCAAGAAAGATCAGTGCCTGGACAAGCCTTCTTAGATTAGCAATTCGAGCTAATTGTAGCCGACTTCTTACGCCACTCTGCATCTACCCACTTTTGTTGCTAGCCAGCCCATATTTTATCAAGATATGAATGGGGCATTTTGACGCTCTCTGCCAAAGACATAAATTGTCAAGTAGCAGCTGCTAGTGAGTGTAGTCCAAGCCATTTTAATAAGTGGAGTCAAGGCTGGATCCCACTCGAATTCCTTCTCTAAATAAAATACTAGTTAATATGCATATTATAAATATAATTCAGTATAATGAATACATTATAAATATAATTCAACATAATATGATATTATAAATTTAGTTAACCACCATGCAAATAGTATATAAATACTTTTTACATATAATTTTATCTTTAAACTTAAATACAAATCAAAATAATCAAAATGTACTATAATAACGAACTTATAGCTAACTAATATATGAAATATACAAGTTTTAAAATAAATTGCATTTATATAAATATAAGTTATGCACATAAAACTCTGTCCAATAGAACTCTCTGACCTCCTAAGTTATGTGGTCCTAATAGTAGCCCTTCGGGTCTGCATGCTTCTTAAATATATCTGCGATGCATCTTGAGACAACATATCTCTCCATAAATCTATTCAAATAGAATAGAAAATAAATGAAATTTAATCATATAACAATAGTATGAAGTAAAGAAAAAAATATGAATAAAATATATACTTACTCGCCATCTACCAATGCAAGCCTCCTCCTCCCATTGGAGGAAGTACTCTTACCTTGCGATGGTCCGGCAGATGAACCTAGCATGTCATCTGTAGATGGCGATTGCTCAGACATGTTATGCAGATGTTGCTCCTATGCGAAGGAGATATCATGTGCTACATCAGAAGGGGAGTCAACATTGCCTCTGCCAGCTGAACGCCTCCCAGCTATGGATCGACCACGACCATGAGCCCTCATAGTATTATATATAAAATAATTATAATGAATCATCTTGAACAATCAAAAAAGCATACACCTATAATATATGTTTATAAATATAACCACCTGTATAAATACTCTGCTACTATTATTTCATCATCAAGGTCGGGTTCTTTGTCTGATTCTGTATCAAACTATGATTCAAATTCATCTTCTTCATCATTCAAATCCTCATTCAAATCCTCAATTTCAAGTTAAGCAGCAGTTGAATCATTATGGACTAGATCCGGATCAAGTGAATCATCTTCAATTGCATGTACTGTTGTTACATCTTCTTGAAATGCTGGGGATTCAAGTGTTTGCGTAGATGAGCTTTCAAGCATGTAAATGATTGATAGTAGATTTATTTTACTAATAGCCCACCAATCTCGCCTGTCATTTCGCAGGCTTGGATATGTGGAGTATACTTGTTAAGCTTAGGATGCTAGAATAAATGATTCTATGGTTTACTTCAACAAGATTATATTCTTTATACACTTTTGTCCTCATATACCATTTACAGTTGAACAACACAGTGCATTTAATAGGCCAACTGGGGTACTCAACTTAATAACCTCCTTTAGTTTTTCATAATAATCTTGCTGATCTGCACCAACTATTTGTCCTTGCACACACACCCCCCAATTTTGAGTTCCTCTTGAAGAACCAAATAAATCAATCTAAAACTTGTACCCATTTACAAAATATCCATTATATGTATTCACTATAGACAATGGCCATTGTGTGAGGGATTTAATGAAAATGTTATCTATATTTGACCAAGCATCATTAGACTGCAAATCAATATGGAATAATTAGTATGTATATGGTACGTATTAGTTAACTTATAATCAATGTGTAAATTTAATACTTACATAATCGTTAAACAAATTCGTAAACTTCATATCAAGTTTTGCACCAATTTTAGTATCACTGATATAAGGATCCCGTTGTCTCCACATGTCAACAAACATCCTTTACAAATAATATTTTATTTCAAGATAGTTGAATATGATATAAAGAAATAAATTTACTATAAAGTGATTCGAGGAATTATTATCTTACTCTATAAACGATTCAACTTCAGAGCAATTCATTAGAATGTAATTGTGAGCAGCTTTAAACTTTTTGCTCAATAGATATCTCCTATATTTTAGGGCAAATGGCCTACCAACAATCTTAAAATAGAGATTCTTCCATCATCTGCATCAAATGGTTGTCCACAACTATCATCATTACGTGGGACATTTTGATTCTTAGTTTGGATATGTTCCTCATAGTAGTGCAAAAAAAAAAATCGATGATTCTTTACGCAAATATGCATTATATATTGACCCTTCAACCCTTGCCTTATTTTGCACTTTTTTTTATTTTCTCTAGGTACCTAAAAGTTTACATTTCCAAATAAAATAAGATAATCAATTTAGTTGAAAAAGTATAATCAAAGAGGTGTATCTAGTTAGTTACCTCTCGAATGGGTACATTCAACATTATTGCATAGGTTCAACAATTCTAGCTTCGTATGCCAAATGAATAGGTAGGTGCTCCATGCAATTAAAAAAACTTGAAAGAAAAATTCATTCTAGTTTGCATAAAATAACTGAAATTTCTTCTTCAAGTCTTGTCATGTCATAAGTTCTAATAACTCAAGCAGTTAGTTCTTTAAAAAATGAAGCCGAACTCTATTAATGCTTTCCACACATTGCTAGGCAGTAATTGATGAAATGCTATGGGCATTAATCGCTGCATATAAACATGGCAATCATGGCTTTTTATGCCAAAAACTCTTAATTATTTTATATCCACACACCTACCTATGTTTGAAGCATATCCATCAAAAAAATTTAATCCTTTCAATCATTCACATAACACTACCTTTGAATTCCTATCAAGCATGTAACTAGCCTTAGTATATTTACCATCAATAGTTGACCGTGCAAGTTCAGGACACTGATAGTGATTAAGTTCCTCTTTTGATTTAATAGTGTCTTTGTTTTCTCTAGTATATTCATCACTATGTTAAATATGTTTTCAAAGAAATTCTTTTAAATATGCATCACATCAAGGTTGTGTCTAATAAGATTTTTACTCTAGTATGACAACTCCTAAATTATACTTTTTTCTTCCACCCATGCTCTCTACATATGTGATCATTTATTGCATCTTTCCCCTCTTCTCAAACATTCATCAACCCCAATACTCAATAGACTCCAATATTTCCTCCCCACTCATAATAGATGGTGCAGCTTTTTTAACCACTATTTTCTTAAAAAATATCATTATGTTTGTTCTGTAAGGGTGGCTAAATGGTAAAATCTTTATGTGATTATTAAACCATGATTGTCTACCACTTTTGGACAACGTGAAAGCATCTGGGTTCTTCATACAATAAGGGCAAGCTAAATGACCAGTACTGCTTCACCCAGAAGGCATGGCATATGTCTAAAAATCACTAATGGTCCACACAAGGGCTGCTTTCATAATGAAATTCTGCTTCATTGAAATATCATAGGTGAGAATCCCTTCTGCCCACAACAATTTTAGCACTGAAATTAGTGGTTACAAGAACATGCTTATCTTGTTTTTAGGATTTGATGGTCCAGGAGCTAACACTGTCAAAAATATAGAGGAATCTTTCATGCATAGCCAAAGAGGTAAATTATGCACAATTATAATTACTAGACAACATGGGTTTTACTATCTAGATTGCCAAAAAGGTTGGAAGCCATCTGCGTAGAGAGCAAGTCTCACATTTCTTTTCTCAAATGCAAAATCAGGATGTATATCATTAAACTGCTTCCAAGCTTTAGAATCTGATGGATAGCACATAACATGTTCTTCTTCTTTATGTTTTGCATGTCATCTCATATATGCAGTTGTAGCCTCTGAATGATATAATCTTTGCAACCATGGTATCAGCAAATAGTAGACATTTTTTTTTTAGCCACAGGATCCACACTTCCCCAGGCCTCCTTATATTTGAACTCCTCCGTTCAATGAACCATGGTTTTTCAAAAAATTTACAAATTACCAAATCTGCATCTTAACTGAATAGAGCATGCAATTATTCTTGTAGCAGTCAATCATCTCAACAGGTAAACCAAGCCCTGCAATAGATTTTTTGTTTCATAAAATGTATCACTGACAATATTATTAGGTAGCACTATACCTCCTTTATTAACTTGGCGATTGCATCAAATGTCGCTTCAGATAAGAGGTGTTTAGCCTTAGTGTTCAACAACCGAGATGCTACAGATAATTACAAATAGTTTTCATACCCAAGTCATAATTGTTCATTTGCAGCACGCAACATATCATAGAAATGTTGGCTTTCCGAATTTGGCTATTCATAAAATTGGCTTGAATTAAATTTCAACCTGCTGCATCCATCACCATTTCTGCATATCGATTTGTGTTCTCATATAGATATAATTCTTTGCTACCATGCCATAATTATACGCTGCCATGTTATAATTCTCTGTTGTTTCATAAATTATTTTTGCCACCTAATTGCTTGATTCTCCCATAGCCTTAGTTTTTTCATGGCAGTACCATATATAGTAACCGAGCACAAACCCCTTTTTACATAGATGGATTTTAACTATTTCAACAACCCTATATGCTTTGCTCTGACACTAATTCCTCATATTACATGGGCATCTAATTCTTGGCCCATCCATCTACCCCGGTTGACTACATGCAAATGCAATAAATCCCTCTAACCCATTCAAAAATTTAGGATTAAAAAATTATTCTTAACTCTTTCATACATCCATGAGCAATCATCGCTCATTTTCAAATGATTCTGTATTTACACAAAAATAGTATTTTAATTGAAAGATTGAGTCACAAATAATGACATTAATATAAGTTCAACTTGATTTAAAGTTATGCCTTCAATATTATAATACATTTAATTTGTCTTCTCAATAAATATGATAATCCTCCATTTTATACATCATTCCGTCAACACAAACTCAAACTTGGCCCACCACAACTACAAAATTATTGCCTAGTTGAGAATCATCACCATATTATATTACTAACAATGCATTATAATTAACCTAATATATTTAATTTAAATAAACCTAATGTATATATTTTTTAAAAATATATATTTATAAAAAATTAAATACATTATGCAGTGCAATTTGCACTACAAAATATTCTTCATTGATTAATAAAAAAAGGCTAGTTTTGCAATTAGATTGCTTATAGATGGCTTGAAAATTCAGATTACCTTTTAAATTGTACATTAAATTTTATATTTAACTTGACTAACCTTAAATCATGCTGCAAATTCTTTTTTATGAACTAAATAATTAAATACTTCTTTACTAGTATCCCAATAGATATACAATTTTGGATCTAAAAATAGAAAAATAATTAAATAATAATCTTAATAGCTTAGTAAGCAATGATCCCATCTATTGGATAATGCATATAATAAGTGTATACATATTTAATCAATAATCAACACATTAATAAATCAACATATTTAATTCAAAATATAAATAGAATGAATTATCTATATTTTTATGGGTTTTTAATTCACATTTATATCATGGTGTGAGTTTATCATAGTGCATCTTAACATCTAATATGATTATGCTTATAATCATGATAGTGTGTAGTACTCACTGCTAGGATATGGACTAATATATATCTCTTATTAACCATTAAGTATTAGTCTATAAATAGTGTATATTTAATTTAAATAAACATAATTTATTTTTTTTAAAAAAATATATTTCTAAAAAATTAAATAGCAGTGCAAAATGCACTGCACCAACAGTGCAATTTGCACTTGTATTAATTTTTTTTATTTTTTCACATTAAATTTAACTTTCCCCTAAAATTAAACCCTAACCCTAATTCACAAAACCCTAATCACTCAAAATTATAATCTAACCCAAAAAAGGGTAAAACAATAATCTCTAACCAAATCCCATTTGATTTGATCCAGATTATCATAGCTCAATGAAATTAAGCTAACCAGCAATCGTATTACCCATTTAATCCTTCATTTAATTACTAATATTTAGCAAAAATTTGTTATCACAACTTTTGCGATGTCAAGTGTTGAATCACGCAAGTGTTGACTCATGGTGTAATGTCAATCATATTGACATTAGAGTCACAAAATGATTCACAATTATTTCTCAGTCATCAAGTCAAGAAGAAACTCCTATGGTATATGACCCTATAGGTTCGAACACTAAGCCGGTAGTACCGAAACACTTTTATTACCAATCGAAGTCGCCATCTAGCAATGGCATCTAACATCCAAATAGGTCAAAGGTTTCAAAGCAACAATCAAGAACCTCTGGCATACAGTTACCATATAATTCATTTCTTTGACCCCCCAATGCTTAGGATAACTTAGGGTTTAACTGCCAACCCTTAATTAACTCATCTATATAGTGTCTCAACTTCACAAGTTCTGTGACTCCTCACAAGGACTATCTTAGCTAAGGTTTTGCTAAATTGAAATACAGTGAGATATTTACTCCAAACTATTTGGAAGGCTCAATCCTATCTTGATCCACTCATTGCTCCACAAGTACTTGACTGCATCTAGAAACCTTTTGTTACTGAATTAGAAATCCAAGTAATCCAGCACCAAAGTACAGTAGGTTGCTTGCAAGCTACCATGGTGATCATAGGTCAAAGGAACATTTATACATATATCTCTTCGCAAATACCTTTTAGTATAGGAGCATTTTGCAAATTGGTCACGTTCATGATGTTCTCATGGCAAATCACCCAAGGAAATAGGCTGATTTTTGGCTTTGATTTCTTCACCGGCCATCACCAGATTTGATTATTAACAAGAGTTTGATAAACTCTTGATGTAGATTCTTGCCATTAAACATGGCCGTGAGGTTTGATTCCCATAAAAGAAACAGGGCATTGCTCATCCTACGATCAAACCCAATCTTCGAATGATCTTCAGCGGTCCAGCTTGTGCAAGGATGAAGAAATAGATGAGGAAGTCAAGCCTCTTACCTACACTCATCACCGAAGAGGACATGAATGCTGGCAAGCACAAACTTTTGAAGCCTATATTCTACCTAAAATAGAGACACCATACACCATTAGGCTATGATTTTCCCTACAAAAATCCATCATGAAACATATGCTGTCATGGTTTAATAGAAGGCAAATAAGTGGTTTAGGATCTTGAGTTCTTACCTGAGTGGGATGGATCTACTCCAAAGAAGGTGATGTTTGCTCTTCTCACGGCTTCTTCCTATGGTTTCAAATAGTTGGAGAGATGAGTTTTAGAATGATTTAAAATCAACGTGCCCATGATCAATTAGGGATCATGGGGATGCAGACATTTGCTGAGTAGACGATGCAATGGCCTCCTAGCATTATGCCCATGGAAAAGTCTTCCTGCACCATGCGCTGTAGGAGTGCACGCATCGCGTGCGCTAATTGGCCGTGCACACATGCGGGCTATGTGTACAATGTATAAAAGAACAAAATTATTCTTGACAGCGCAGCCGCATGCGTATGCGGCCAATCACTGTGCACGATGCACCCGACCTGTACCACGCTTAGTGCACAAAGTCCTTTCTCTTATACCCACTAACTGCCCTTGGTTAAGCCAGATCGATTGAATGGACCAGGCTTGGTTCAACCAGATGGGCCTTATATATAACCTAATGTTTCTCATTCCCACTTCTTCCGTCCCACATCTATATCATGAAAAATTTAAGAGTAGTCTTTGCAAGTGGAATTATAAAAGAAAGTCAAGGTTAATTAATTACTTTTGAATAGACTATATAACATAGGTTTTGCATGTTTAGTTTTAGTATAGCATATAATTTGTGTTTGCAAAAAAAAAAGCTTCCCTATAGAAATCATATGATATTAATTTATAACGTAGTTAGTCATGAGATTGTAAATAATTATAAGGTATCATGTGTGTATATTATATATAATATTATCTAAATAATAATTATGGACCATATAGAGTTGTCATGAATTACTTTTGTTTATAGAGTTAACCATTAAAAGTTTAAGTTACAAACTATGGCTTATAGTAACAAGGTATCCATTGTGACGTACAAGAGAATGAAATGATTGAAAAAGAAAAAAAGGAAAAAAAAAAAAACACACACACACACACGTAGCTTTAAAAGTGAGCAATACAAGTGTATATATATAGTGTATAGTGCTAATACAAGTAGTACGCAATATCAGTACTTATGATCTTATTAAAAAAAAAATTGCTCTTCTTATTCTCTTGAATATATCTATTATTAAAAAATTAAAAATTTGTATGTCCTACCGCATGTATCACATGCACGAGATATTAGCCAACATATAATTTGACTAAGTGACATAGTTCAGATTTGACAAATATTATTGTTGTGCAATGAATTTGAACATAAATAATAGTTTCAACAGCCAAGATTATTCAACTCAACCGTGCCAAGAGAACATCCTGATTTGGACTTACAGCTACCCTCACGCATATCAAACAATTTTTGAACCGTACAATGAACGGCGGCCCTAAATGTGGGACCAAATGGCACGGTATTCAGCATGCAGAAATTTAGTATTGCTTGAAGCAATGCATTGGTCAAAGATGTGGTGGCTTTGTGTCATAGCATCCTGTTTCCGAAAAGTATGGTGGCTTTTTTCCAGTTTGTGCCATCCAGGAAATTTCTGCCCATCGTCGACCCTTCAAAGTTGGGTGGTAAGAGTTTGTGGTATTAGGCGACTTCAGTTGCCCATTTAAGATACATGGTGTTGTCGTTAGGTGATCAAATTCAGATGATAAGAGGAGCTTACGAACCTCCTTTTAATTAATATATAATGGCCAAACCCATTCCAAAGACTTTCCTCCATGATGAGCTAATTATTCAAACAAACTACTTGATGCCTGAACCAACTATTGCAAAGAATCTACGAATCTGGACTAAAAATTAGCCATCAAGACAAAGAATAGGGCAGTCACCTGATTCCACACAAGAGAGAAAAAGAATCATCAAGAGAGAGAATGCCTAAAAGAAAGAAACTTGGGATACAAGTTAGAGAGAGAATGAAGGACGTTTAGAGAGAGAAAGAGGCATTCCAAAACCTCATGCCTCTCCCTTTCTTAAAGAGAGAAACCACCTAGAAGAGATAACAACCCATCTAGAGAGAAAATTGGCTGAGAGAGAAAATAATCTAGAGAGAGAAAGTTGGCCAAGAGAAAGAAAAAACTTTTGTCTCCTTGGATTCATGTGTCCTCTCTTGTAAGAAGAGAGAAGACACCTCTAGAGAGAGAACACATGAAGATGAGAGAGAAAAAAGCACCCTTTCGACTTAGAGAGAGAAAGTTGTGAGGAGAGCGAACCGTGCATGGGGAAGTGAGAGGGGGTGGCACTAGGTGTGAAGCCCCTCCTAATAGTCCCACATTGGAAAATTAGGAATTGGTTGAGTGGTTTATAACCGGTTAAGCACAAGGCACCAATTGGATCCCTTTTTGGGCTATGGTGGCCTAAGTTGGTGTGGACCTTGTCCGTCTTGCTTTCTTGTAACGAAACGGGCCCGTGGGCCCGGGTCGTTACAATTATGGTATCAGAGCCTCGCACCAGTCGGAAGTGCAGGAGCTAAGTGCCACACAGGACAAAGTGCTACATCCATAGGGGATGGGAGCCACCTCTTGAACCTGTGGGGGCCACCTCTAGAATCCTGCCTGCCTGGTGGTTATGATCAATTGCCTCTGGCGACGAGGACGTCGCCTCTATAAGGGGGGTAGATTGTGATGCCCCTCCTAATAGTCCCACATTGGAAAATTAGGAATTGGTTGAGTGGTTTATAACCGGTTAAGCAAGAAGGACAAGGCACCAATTGGATCCCTTTTTGGGCTATGGTGGCCCAAGTTGGTATGGACCTTGTCCGTCTTGCTTTCTTGTAATGAAACGGGCCCGTGGGCCCGGGTCGTTACACTAAGGTTTCCTCAAATCCTAGAGAGAGAAGGGGTAGCGACTAGGGTGAGGGAAGAGAGAGAAAATAATGTCTTGGAAGAAAAGAATCAATGCATTTCTATTTTTTTCACAAACATTAGGGTTTAGGGTTTAAATACATAGCCAAGCTAGCTTGACCCTAACTTAAAAAAACTTCCACGGCTAACTCAATGAGATTAAGTTAACCTAAAGCCTATGTACATCCATGACTTGACTCAATTTCAAAACCTTTGGGCTCACATACAGTCCAATACAAGTTAGCCTCCTCAAAGCCCATAGCCCAACATGGGCCTTGATATAATCTAAAGACCAAAATAACTCTAGAATCCTTCATGATGCCTCATGAAGTATAGACCTTGGCCTTTCCATATTTTTCTATTCCTTGGGTGCATCACACTAGGTTCAACAATAATGTGGGATCTTACGCTGTCAACATAGACTTGGGGAAGGAGACCTACAATCACCTTTGCTAATGATGATATTAGTTAGTACAAGCATAATTGGAATAATACCACATTACCCGAAGAAATATATTTGCAAGTATGATTTGAGAAATTGGTGGTCAATTTTCATGCAATAAAAGAAATCTGGGCATCCAATAGAGAGAGAGAGAGTGGTAAACCTAAGTCCATGAGTTCTTTATTCTTATTTTTCAAGATTTTATTTGTTTGATCCAACTATTCATAGGTAGTTGTTTAAAATGTTTCAAATCCTTAGAAAAGTTTAAGTATAGCCAATTGAAGAAGATTTACATAATATTGGTTCTTATTGAGGAGGACAATCGCAATCAAATGTGAGACATATATATAGAGGATTAAAGTTCATCAAAGAGTTATGTCTTTATCTAGAAGCTATGACATGGAAGCCTTCCTATTTTATATCTATTATCTTAGGTAGTATTTGATATAAAAAATGCTATTTCTGGATAAGTGTACGGGATAGAGTTTATCTAGGAAATAGCTGAGAAAATAATCAGCATTTTTTAATTACAATTTTGCCCTCAAGGGATAGTTGGGGAAATAACTAGCTATTTTTCAGTCACTAGGGAATAAGTTCAGGGAATAACCCATGGTTAAACATCAGTTATCCCCTTTAGTTAACTTTTTTTCCAGCTATCTTTCATAATTATGGCTTTTGGGAATAAGGATGCCCCCCCTTATTCCCTATTTCAAATACAGTCTTAGAGAATAGCTTTCTATCAAGCTATTTGTAAGCGATGTGGTGAACAAATGAAATATACCACTACAAGAATCCTACGAAATAGCGACCCCAAAATGGTATCGCTAATACAAAAAAGACATTGGTAAAACATGTTAGCGACACAACAACAATGCAAAAAAATTGCTCACTAAATCGTTGGTTGCTAAGGAATTAATCGATGCCGATTTGGATGTTCATAATCTCAGTCCTGAACTCAAACCTAACAAGTTCCGTGATGGAATGCTCCATGTCTTCATTCTTGGGGTGTCACCCTAACTACGAAAAAAGGAATCACGTCGGAGGAAGAATGCAAAAGCTTGGGCATCTAGACTGCAAACTCTATAATCCTTTGGTTCAGCATCAATAGTCTCTAAAAAGATGCAGTAGCTCTCCTTCGATGAAAGGTCGACTGTCGAACCTTCATCCTTTGATGGTTCTGTGGCTTGAGACATTAGCTCATCCACATAAGCTTGCAAGGAATACATCACTACAACAATTCTTTTATATAACAACGCTAAAAAAGGTCATAGCATCAAAAAAAGATATCCCGATGCTTTTAAAAGTATCAGTAAAGTAGGAGTGGATAGAAATTTGCCCAACACTTTTTAAAAGCATCAGAATAGAATAACTTTTCAATGCTAATAAGGGTTGAGAAGTGCAAGAGAGGGAGAGAGAGAGAGAGAGGGTGTGGTATGGTGGTACCTTGGATGCAGCGAAGGGAGTAGTCTCCTAGGAATCGAAGGCCTCGGCCTTGCCGAAATCCGATGAACGGACAATCATGAATGCCCCATCGTCGAGACTGCTCAACACCTAGTGCACTACCCTGAGGCACAGCGTTGTTGCCACTACCGCATCAACTGCATGCCTATCAGCCTTCAGCACCCCGACCCTGATCTCTGAGCACCTCCCATCATCCGCTACCACACCCACCTTCGATTACACCACCTCAGGCCCGTCCGTGCTCCCCCACCACTCCCATCTTCCTTCTAACCTCAACTTCACCTGATCGCTGCCAAATTCATCGAAGATGACAAGGAGAGGCCCATGACTGCCATGTAAAAGAGAGGAAATCGGTTCAGAGGTTAAAAAAGAATGGGAAAACAATCGGGGATGGAAGAGACAGAAGGAAAGGTCATTTTTCCTACCGACGAGAGCTGCCATGGCGGCGGCGATCTGCTGGCAGGTGGGGGTCCAAGATGGCACACAATAGCCAAGCAGGGCGGATTCGATATTATCGTGTGCCGACATCGGTCAAGTGAGGAGAGAAATTTGGGAGGAAAGGCATGGTATCAGAGAGGATTATGGGTGGATGATTTATGGCAGCAATCAGAGCGGGTTAGTATGGAAAATTATGGAAAATCATTTGATAAGGAAATGGAAAGCAACTCACCTCCAATCGAAAGATCTCGGTATCAAGAAAGACCACCGAAAACCCTAGGTCCCTCCGGATCGAGACAGACAACAGAAGATGAGGCATGGAAAGATGGGGGGGGACATGGCAGAGGAGATCGAAAGATCTGAGGGGGAGGATCAAGGCAGAGGAGATCGAGGGGGTCCTTTGGGCGGAGGGAGAGATTGGGAGAGATCGAGAGATGGGGGGGGGCGCAAGGGGTGTTAAGGTTAGGCTTTCATCCCGGCGCTTATAAGCATCGATAAGTTTCCTCAACTACCAATGCTTCTCATAAGTGTTGGCAAACTATGAAAATTTTTGATGCTCCCCTATATCATCGAAAAAAATAGTTGCTATAGTTAAATTTTATTATAGTGCATAGAAAATAATATGTAAGTTATATTAAAATAAATAAATTTAAAATTATCACATTATATTTTTAATAATTTAATTACATCAACTTGCTAGGAGCGAGTGTTAACCTAAGACCCATATTTTTTTGTGTGGGTTGCCTTAAACAACTTCCATTCCCCTGGTTCGATGCCTTCCTTTAGCCTCTGAAAAATAAAATATCAAATATGTAATTATGCTCATTTTAAAAAAATTATCTCATTGATACGTATGCAAAAAAAAATAAATTTATTTACTTACTAAACGACATCGATGCTCCTCAGCAGAAATGGATCCCGCTATGTGGCAAGAAAGACTAGTGCTTGGACTAGCCTTCTCAAATTGACGATTCGAGCTAGTTGTAGCTGACTTCTTACACCACTCTGGACCCACCCACTTCTATTGCCAGCCAGCCCATATTTCATCAAAGATATGAATTGGGCATTTTGATGCTCTTGTCAGTGACATAAATTGTCAGAGCAGCGGCTGCTAGTGAGTGCATTCCAAGCCATTTTAATAAGAGGAGACATGGTTGGATTCCACTCAAATTCCTCCTGTAAATAGAATACTAGTTAATATGCATATTATAAATATAATTCAACATATTATGACATTATAAATTCAGTTAACCACCATAAAAATAGTATATAAATACTTTTTACATATAATTTTATCTTTCAACTTAAAAACAAATCAAAATAATCAAAATGTATTTATAATAATGAACTTAGCTAGCTAATATATAAAATGTACAAGTTTCAAAGTAAATTGTATTTATATAAATATAAGTTATGTACCTGAAACTCTATCCAATAGAACTCCCTGACCTCTTGAGTCATGTGGTCCTAACAGTAGCCCGCCGGGTCTGCATGCTTCTTAAATATATCTGTGATGCATCTGAGACAACATATCTCTCTATAAATCTATTTAAATAAAATAAAAAGTAAATAAAATTTAATCATATAACAATATGAATTAACAAAAAAATATGAATAAAAATATACACTTACTCGCCATCTATCAATACAAGCCTCTTTCTCATGTTAGAGGAAGAACTCTCACCTTGCGATGGTCCGATAGATGAACCTAGCATGTCATCTACAGATGGCGATTGCTTAGACAAGTTATGCAGATGTTGATCCTGTGCGGAGGAGCTCTCATATGTTATATCATAAGGGGAGTCGCCGCTGCCCCTACCAACTGAATGCCTCCCAGCTATAGATCGACCATGACCACGGCCCTTCATAGTACTATATATACAAAAGAATTATTATAAATCATCATGAACAATCAAAAAAACATACAACATTAATATATGTTTATAAATATAATCGCCTGTATAAATACTCATCTACTATCATTTCTATCATCAAGCTCTGGTTCTTTGTTTGATTCTGTATCGGACTGTGACTCAAATTCATCTTCTTCATCATTCGAATCCTCATTCACATCCGTAATTTTAAGTAAAGCAGCAATTGGATCATTATGGACTCGATCTAGATCAAGCGAATCATCT
The DNA here is from genome assembly GCA_900491605.1 of Calamus simplicifolius. NCBI lineage: Eukaryota > Viridiplantae > Streptophyta > Magnoliopsida > Arecales > Arecaceae > Calamus > Calamus simplicifolius. Next base: position 367,783 of record UESW01001508.1, read on the forward strand.
TCAATTGCATGTACTGTCATTACATCTTCTTGAAATGCTAGGGATTCAATTATTTGCATAGAAGAGCTTTCAAGCATGCAAATGATCGATTGTGGCTTTATTTTACTAACAACCCATCAATCTCGCATGTCATTTCATAGGCTTTGATATGTGTAGTAGTATACTTGTTGAGCTTGGGATGCTAGAATAAATGATTCATATTTGTGTAGCCTTCCTCTATGGTTTACTTCAATAAGATTATATTCTTTATGCACTTTTGTTCCCACATTTGAAGTTGGATCAAACCATTTGCAGTTGAACAATACAATGCATTTAATAGGCTAAACAGGGTACTCAACTTCAACAACCTCCTTTAGCTTTCCATAATAATTTTGCTGATCTGTACCAACCATTTCTTCTTGCACACACACCACCCAATTTTAAGTTCCTCTTGAAGAACCTAATAAATCAATCTAAAACTTGTACCGTTCATAAAAAATCCGGTGTATTTATTCACTATAGACAATGGCCATCGTGCAAGGGATTTAATGAAAATGTTATTTACATTCAACTAAGCATTATTAGACTGCAAATCAATATGGCATAATTAGTATGTATATGGTATGTTCTAGTTAACTTGCAACCCATGTGTAAATTTCATACTTACATAATCATTAAACCAATTTGCAAACTCCATATCAAGTTTTACACCAATTTCAATATCACTGATGTAAGGATCCTGTTATCTCCACATATCATAAAACATCCTTTATAAATAACATTTTATTTCTAGTTAGTTGAAAATGATATAAAGAAATAAATTTACCATAAAGTGATTAAAAGAATTATTATCTTACTCTATGAATGGTTCATCTTCAGAGCAATTCATTAGAATGTAATTGTGAGTAGCTTTAAACTCTTCTCTTAATAGATATCTCATATTTTTTAGGTCAAATGAGCTACCAACGGTCATGAAAATAGAGATTTTTTCATCATCTACTTTAAATGGCTGTCCACAACCATCATCATTACATGGGATGTTTCAATTCTTAGTTTGGACATGATCTTCAAAGTACTGTGAAAAAAATTCAATAATTTTTCTATCAAATATGCATTACATATTAACCCTTCAACCCTTGCCTTATTTTGCACATTTTTAAAATTTCTTTAGGTAGTTAAAAGTTTACATTTCCAAATAAAATAAGATAATCAATTTAGTTGAAATAAATAAAATCAAAGAGGTGTATCTAGTTAGTTACCTCTCTAATGAGTACATCCAATGATTTTGCATGGGTCAAGCAATTCTATCTTCGTATACCAAATAAACAGATAGGTGTTCCATGCAATATTTAAAAAAACTTGGAGGAAAAATTCATTTTAGTTTGCTTAAAATAATTGAAATTTCTTCTTCAAGTCTTGCCATGCCATAAGTTCTCACTACAAGGAGAAAAAATATTGTGATGCCCAAATGCATCGCAATTGCGTCACTAAACATGCTATTGCGACGCAATAGCGACGCAATGACGGCGTCGCTCAGATGTCCGTCGCAATCTCCATTTGTCGCAATTGCGTCGCAATATTGCGACTCTCTGCGATGCAACAATGCGTCGCAATATTGCGACGCATCCAAATGCGTCGCTAAATTTAAAACTAATTTTTAATATTTAAAATTATTATTAAATATTACGATGCATTCAATTGCGTCGCAATATTGCGATGCATTTAGTTGCATCGCAATATTTAATAATAATATTTTTGATATAATAGCGACGCAATTTGAGTCGCTAATGCATCGCCAAAAAATTTTTTTAAAATATTACGACAAGGTCATTGCATCGCAATATTTAATAATAATATTTTAGATATAATAGCGATGCAATTTGAGTCGCTAATGCGTCGCTATTAAATTTTTTTTAAATTATTGCGACGCCAGGTCATTATCAATATTTAATAATAATATTTTAAAAATATTAGCGATGCAATTTCAGTCGCTAATGCATCGCTAATTAAATTTTTTAAAAATATAAAATATTAAAAATTAAAACGGTTAATACAATTTCATTACATTTAAATATTGATAGAAACATTCTTCACTCATATTGATCCAAACAATAATCATTCAATTTCCAAAAATAATTAATATATTAAAATTTTGAAGTTTTCATGTACAACATATAAAAAGAAAAAAAAATACATCAAGAATCTGAGCGATCACGTGGAGGCTGGAGACCCTGCGACAAGCGGCTAACCATATCCTGCAAATGACGCATCTGATCTCGCACGTCTGCAAGCTCCTGATGGCCTCGCATACGCTGCTCGAACTCTGCTCGACCTCCTCTGAACCTCCTGTCGAACCTCCTGACGAACGTCCTGCCGAACCTCCTCCGCAATAGATCTCCGAATGTCGTCTAAACGCTCGGCAGGAATATCACCAGAAAATCGCGAGCTGGAGGCCTGATGGGGAAAATATGCAGAAGCTCTAGTGCCCAGACCATAGACCCTGCGGTCTCGCGGCTGGGCACCAACAGCCTCCAAAAACACACGCCGACTCTCCTCTGCTGAGAGTTCGACGGGCGTCTCCCCATCAGTGGAGTCGACCTGCGATGCCTGGGAGCGAAGCTCCTCGACTCGTGTCTTTGAATTATAAAATCAACAATAAATGAGTTAATAAATTTCTCTAAATAAAATTTTAGAAATTAAACAGATACTACATAAAGCTAATTTCTTACCGCAACCTCCCGTGATCGCGTGTCGACCCAGGAACCGTCCCTCCTGGTGTGTGTCGCCCTGAATAGACGAAACTCACCAGGATCTCCGCCCTCCTGCTCAGACTATAACAATAAAAAAATTGATATTAATACAAATATTTGTAAATAACTAAATTAGTAATTAAATTATTTATGTTTTCTTACCATACGGCGTCTGTGCTCCTGAATCGAAATGGAGCCCGAAGTATGGCGGGAGAGACCCGTGCCAGGACCGCCCTTCTCGGATCGGCGGTTCGTGCTGGCTGATGCGGACCTCCTGCGCCAGCCATCGGACTGCCAGGCCTGCTGCCACTCGTGCCAAATACCCTCTGGCACATGCGCAGGATGCTGACCCGATGACCTCCAACGATGAAGCATGTCGGAGTATCGGCGTCCCGTAAGAGCCTCCCATGCTGCCCTAATGGCATCATGGCTGGCAGGGTCCCACGTAAACTTTTTCTGCATTAAAATAAACAGTTAGTTTCAGAATTTATTAAGATTAAGAAATTTTATATCAGTGATAAATTGTATTTAATAAGTTTACCTGAAACTTAAAAATAAAACTCCCTCGTGGCTGGAGATACGTGGCGCCAATCGTAGCCACTGGGATCTGCACGCCTCTGAAATACGGAGCTGATGTGGCTGGATACATGATGCTGCTCAATAAATCTGTTAAAAAAATGCATGTTTATAAGTAATTGACTTAAAAACATAAACATATATTTTTAATTAGTATATACTTACAGCCCATGAGCATCAAGTCGAAGTACGGTGCGGCCGATGGTGGAAGAACTCTCGGAGGTATGTGCCGATCGGCTGGATGGTAATACCAATGCAGGATCACCGCCGACTGCTGGAGAGATCGAAGGCTGTGCGATGTGTGGAGATCCGAACTCTCCATCTCCAAAGCTCATGTGATCTGATGCAGCAGGGCTACGTCCCTGCTCACTCCGTATGTCGTCGGTAGATCTACCTCTGCCCGTCATACTGAAAATACTAAAGATTCATGCAATTAAATTACGATTAATGATTGACTATGTAAAAATTTAACACTTATAAAATAAAGTTGAATTTAAAAAAACCTCTATGTTTAATCGGTGTCATTTGTTTCGTGAAATGTTGGTTCAACATCCGATGCCGTATCGGACTGCGATTCAGTTTCATTATCATCGGAAGGAAACCGAACATTTGCATCCGCAATTTCTTGGACATCACCATTTGGATCTCTAAGTGATGTTTCAGGAGCCCTTGTGTCGTCCTCAATTGCATGCATTTCCATCTCATCCTCTTGAAATGCAGGGCACTCGGCTGATTGACTTGATGAACTCTCCTCTAATAAGATTGTTGAACGTGGGACGATTTTAGAAACAGCCCACCAATCTCGCTTGTCGTTGCGCAAACTTGGATATCCGCAGTAAAACACTTGCTGAGCTTGGGATGCAAGGATGAATGGGTCATATTTCTGCAATCTTCGTCGATGGTTCACTTCAACCAAATTGTAGTCGTTATGAACCCTTTTGCCCACAGGAACTGTCGGATCGAACCAATCGCAACGAAACAATACGGTTCGTTTCATAGGCCAACCGGGATATTCAACTTCAACCACCTCTACTAACTTTCCGTAATAATCCTGCATATTTGCTCCAACACTTTCTCCTTTAACACACACGCCCCAGTTCTGCGTGCCTCTTGAAGCTGCTAATCGTTCAATCTGAAATTTGTACCCATTAACAAAATAGCCAGTAGAGGTTGTTACGGTCTTCAATGGCCATTGCGATAGACATTTAATGAAAATATTATCGGTTGTGGACCATGGACCGTTTACCTATAAATTAATAAGCTATTCACAACCAATTCAAAAATTAAAGCCATTATTGAAATTGATTGAGTGATACTACTCACAAATTCATAAAACCAGTAAGCGAACTCCGTTTCTAACTTCTGTCCAATTGCAACTTGACTGATGTCGGGATTCATCTGTCGTTGTCTATCACAATACATCCTTATGGGATGATAAGGATTAAAACTGATGTTAGCAATTAAATATTATGGTATATTGTAATTTAAATTAGAAGTTCCAATTAAGCATTGAAGTATACACTTACTCAATATATGGATCGACTTCTCTACAGTTCATTAGGATGTAATAATGTGCTGCATTATACTCCATATCGCTAAGATTTCTTGACTTCTGCCCCCCAAATGAACGGCCGATACCTTTAAAAATTGATATTCTACCGTCATTAGGTTCTCCTTCGTCCACACATACGTCATCGTTACGACCAAGATTTTGGCTCCTCGTGTGGACGTGACCCTCAAAGTAATGCGAGGCAAAAGCTGAAACTTCTTCGACCAAGTGTGCATTGCATATAGAACCTTCAACCCTTGCCTTATTACGCACATTATTTTTTAACTTCTTAAGGTACCTATATGTAAAGTTGAGACAAAAAATTAACCAATTTTCTCGCAATGAAATAATATTTGAAATGTCAACATGTCTTAATGATGTATATATTTACCTCTCGAAAGGATACATCCAGCGATACTGCACGGGACCAGCTATGCTCGCTTCGTATGGCAAGTGAACCGGTAAATGCTCCATTGAGTCAAAAAAACTGGGAGGAAATATTCGCTCCAGCTTGCATAAAATAATTGAATTTCCTCCTCAAGCCTTGCCATGGATGCAGAAGTAATGACTGTGGCAGACAACTCCTTGAAGAACAAGCTGAGCTCTGTCAATGCCTTCCAGACATGTTGCGGAAGCAACTCACGAAAAGCTATAGGCAATAACCGTTGCATGAAAACATGGCAGTCGTGACTCTTCATGCCGAACAACTTGAGCTTATGCATGTCCACACACCTACCGATATTTGAGGCATAACCATCTGGAAATTTTAACCCTCTAAGCCAGTTACATAAAACTTCTCGTGAATTTCTGTCAAGAGTGTAACAGGCTTTAGGATAGGTCCCGTCGGCACTCCTCCTCAAATCACCTCTTCTGCAATACTGATTAAGTTCTTCTCTTGACTTTGCAGTGTCTTTGGTTTTTCCCGGGATGTTTAGCACCGTGTTAAATATGTTATCAAAATTTTTTTCGATATGCATAACATCCAAGTTGTGCCGGATGAGATTTGTGCTCCAATAAGGCAAATCCCAAAATATACTCCGCTTCTTCCAGTTATGTTCTTTACATATACGGCCATTTATTCTATCTGCATCTGGTTCCCAAGCATACCTCAACCCCAAATGCTCTATAGTATCAAATATATCCGTGCCGGACCTAACCGGTTCGGCGAATTTTGTGACTGCTTTGTTCTTCCGGAAGGCGATCAAGTTACGCCTGTAAGGATGATTTGGGGGCAAGAACTTCCTATGATTATCAAACCATGACTGCTTACCACTCTTCTGCAATGTAAATGCATCCGAATCATACATGCAATGAGGGCATGCCAGACGTCCAGCAGTGCTCCAACCAGACAACATTGCATATGCCGGGAAGTCACTTATTGTCCACATCAAAGCAGCTCTCATGATGAAATTCTGTTTCATAGAAATGTCGTAGGCTACGACTCCTGTTTCCCACAACATTTTCAATTCGGCCACCAACGGTTGCAGGAAGACATCAATCTTTTCCTTTGGATTTGATGGTCCTGGAACCAAAACTGTCAAAAACATTGCAGTATCTTTCATGCACTTCCATGGAGGAAGGTTATATACAGTCAGTATCACAGGCCAACATGAATACTGTTGCCCCGCTTGACCGAATGGTTGGAAGCCATCGGTACAAAGACCTAATCTCACATTCCTTATATCTTCAGCGAAATCAGGATGATTTTCATTGAAATGCTTCCAAGCTTTTGAATCTGATGGATGCCGCATTTCATCCTTTAGATTCATGTTCGGCATGCCATCTCATATCAGCAGCTGTAGCCTCAGATCTGTATAATCTCTGCAGGCATGGAGTAAGAGGAAAGTAATGCATCCTCTTGTAAGGAACACTTTTCCTCCTACTTGTACTAGCTCCCCCTTCGCCGTTTTTGTACCTCGATTGCCCACAAATCTTACACCATCTCAGCTCTGAGTCTTCACCCCAATATATCATACAATTGTTCAAGCAACAATCGATCTTATTAACCGGGAGCCCAAGCCCACGCAACAACTTCTTCGTTGAGTAAAAACTGTCTGCTACAACATTATCATTTGGCAAAATTTCCTTGATTAACCCAGCTACAGAATTAAACGCCTTTTCTGATAATCGATGTTCTGCCTTAATATTCAACAACCGAGCAGCCGTAGACAACTGGGAATGACCCTCACAACCAGGATACAATTCTTGATTTGCAGCACGCAACATATCATAAAATTGCTGTGCATCTGGATTTGGTTCTTCCATAAATGTATTCTGATTGAATTCATTACCCGATGCATTCATCACCATTTCTTCATATGTGTTTAAATTCACAAATGGTTCATCAACGGGAATTGACACTTGTTGGCTTGTAACAACTGCTGGAATTTCCTCTGGTTCACCATGACAGTACCAAACATCGTAATCAGGAACAAACCCCTTTTTACACAGATGCACCTTAACAGTTTCAACATCTCTGTAGGCTTTATTCTGACACCTGTGATAGTTGCATGGGCACCTAATCCTAGGCCCATCCATCCATTCAGGTTGGCTACATGCAAATGCGATAAATTCTTCCAATCCATTCAGAAAATCTGGATTAAGCAAGCCATCTTTTATCCTTGCATACATCCACGAGCGAGCCCCGCTCATTTTTGACCGACTTATACAATTTCTGGTAAACCATTAAAGGAAACCACATTATAAAACTATATTAGCATTACTAAATATTTATAACTAAACCAATTTTTTTTAGACAACTAAGGTCCCTACCCTGCAAGGCCCGGCCACGGCTACGATCCTTGGCGTGCTAGCAAGGACCGAGGCACAGGTTCATGCCAGGCTAATGCTAGGGCTTGAGTTCGGGTCGGGCCGCAAGGCGGTCCGTTTAATCATGAGACTTCACAAGCATTCAAGTGTCCTAAATTAATTCCACCTTCACTCCATGTCTAAAAGGTAAGGCCCTATCCCATTCAAGAATATTTTTTGTGATATGTTATTCTGCTATTAATTATCATCGATCGGTTACGTTGAAATTTCAGCAGCATTTCCCCATATGTTCTCCTAAATGTGTGGCATATATGCCACACTAGGAGAACGTATGAGCAAATACAAACCGCAATCTCAACCAACGATGATTAATAGCAGACTAACATATCGCAAAAAATATTCTCAAACTGTCCACCAGGACAATTTGAGAATTTGCAAGACTAAGTCTTACAAATTCTCAAACGGGTCTAAAGGTTATAGTGCTGTGATTAATAATATGGAAATCCGAAGACAATCGAACTTATGCTTGTTATTCTTAACTTCTTGTCAATTATACATATATAGGAATAGTGTTCTATATATAGTCACTGACTTCTTAAGATTATTATGTCGAATATAAATGTTTGTGAAGACTAAAATATAAATCATTGAAACTACTAATTTGTTGCTGAAAATTAAATAATAATACAACAAGACTTTCTATCTAGCATTACATAATTTAATGCATCATTCAATTTGAAGCAGAATGTAAATAATCAAGACATAACAATTGTAAATAACTACAAATGCACAAATATTATTGCATAAACAGCTATAAAGAAATGAAAAGCTACGACTGCAATTTTGAAATTAGCTAATCTAAAGAGTTATGGTTAATGAGCTAAATTAGTTGACCTAAATAGCTAAGCTAATTCAGCTCGACCTATCTAAAGAGTTTTGATTGATGATCTAAAGAGACAAGGTTGATGGTCTAAAATCAGCTTACTTGAGAAGTTAAAACTGATAAGCTAAATTAATTGACCTAAATAGCTACGATTTATGAGTTTAATCAGTTGATTAAAGAGTCATGATTGATGAGCTAAATCAGTCTATCCAAAGAGCTCCGACTAATGACATAAATTAATTAATTTATAACTAATCTAATAAAAAATTAGATTAGTAGTCACATTTTTTTAATATTTATCATCAAATTATTTGAAAATATTTTTAAAATAATAAAATATAATAGAATCTAAATTTTTTGTGTTAATTTTTTTTCATGAGTGTTAAAAAAAAATTTTTGAAGGGGCCGGGGGTGGGAAAACCCCCCTAGCTGTTACTTTTTTTAAAAAAAAATTAAGTTGCCCATGTTTTAAAAATATATTTATATTTTTTATATTTATCATCAAATTATTTGAAAATATTTTTAAAAAATAAAATATGATAGAATCTAATTTTTTGTTAATTTTTTTATGAGTGTTTTTTTTTTTTAATTGAAGGGGCCGGGGTGGGGAAAAGCCCCCTAGCTGTTACTTTTTTTTTATTTTTTTTGGTCTGGCCACCGTGGCCGGAGAAGACGAACGGGAGGGGGGGGTCCCCCCATAACTGTTTTTTTTTTGGCCTGGTGGCCAGGCCACGGCCGGCCACGGCCGGCCACGGGCTGGCCCTGGCCGTGGAGAGGACGAACGGGAGGGGGGTGGGGAAAACCCCCCCCCCCCATTAATTTTTTTTTCGGTGGCCTGGCCACCGTGGCCAGGCCACGGCAGCGGCCATGGCCGGAGAAGAGGCCACGGCCGTGGCCGTGGCCGTAGAAGACGAAGGGGGGTGGGGAAACCCCCCCCCCCCAAACTGTAAATTTTTTTTGTGGCCTGGCCACCGTGGCCAGGCCACGGGCCACGGCCATGGCCGGAGAAGACGGCCACGGCAGAGAGACGGCCACGTGGCCGGAGAAGACGAAAGGGGGGGGTGGGGAAAACCCCCCCCAAACAGTAAATTTTTTTTTGGTGGCCTGGCCACCGTGGCCAGGCCACGGCAGCGGCCATGGCCGGAGAAGACGGCTACGGCCGTTGCCGTGGCCGGACCCTATTTAAAAAAAAAATAGGAGGATGGGCTTACATCGGTCGCGAGGGGACGCCGCCGGAGTGGGGGAGCTTCCGCCGGGGAGAGGACGGGGCAGCCGGAGGAGCGGACGGACGGCGGCGGCTAGGGTAGGAATAGGAAGAAGAAGAGAAGGGAAGCGGGGGGGCCGGCCCGACCAAGCCTTAAATAGTGGTGATTAGCGACGCAATATATGCGTCGCTAATCACTCGCTATTTTTTATTATTATTATGGATTAGCGACGCAACTAATTACGTCGCTAATGAGTCGCTAACTTGGCGCCAATATCCGACGGAAAATAATTTTTATTTTCTAGAAAATTGTATCGCAAATGCGTCGCAATATTTTTTAAATATTTATAACTGATAAAAATTATATTTTTGAAAATAATTGCGACGCATATATTGCGTCACAATTTTTTTTTTAATTTTTTATTACATTTATTTTCTTAAAAACATTGCGACGCAATAAATGCGTCGCAATATTAAAAATTATTTTCTCTGAGAAAATTATTTTTATTTTCTAGGAAATTATGTCGCAAATGCATCGCAATATTTTTTAAATATTTATAACTGATAAAAATTATATTTTCTAAAATAATTGCGACGCATATATTGCGTCGCAATATTTTTTTATTTTTTTATTACATTTATTTTTCTTAAAAACATTATGACGCAATAATGCGATGCAATATTAAAAATTGTTTTCTCTGGGAAAAATATTTTATTTTCTAGGAAATTGCATCGCAAATGCGTTGCAATATTTTTAAATATTTATAATTGATAAAATTTATTTTCTCAAAAATTGCATCGTAAATGCGTCGCAATATTTTTAAATATTTATAACTAATAAAATTTATATTTTTTGAAAATAATTGCGACGCAAATAATGCGTTGCAATGTTTTTTTAAAATTTTTTAATTACATTTATTTTTCTAAAAAATATTGCGACGCAATACATGCATCGCAATATTAAAAATTTTTTTTTGAAAAAATTATTTTTAGGAAAATGCATTGCTAATGCGTCGTAATATTTTTTTTAATTTTTTTATTACTATTATTTTTCTTAAAAATATTGTGACGCAATAAATGCGTCGCAATATTAAAAATTGTTTTATCTGGAAAAATTATTTTTATTTTCTTGAAAATTGCATCGACCGATTGGACCGATCGGCGACGATCCGACGATTGGAATCGATCCAAGCCGTGATCCTGATCGGCCACGACTGATCTCGAACCGTTGCAATCCGTCCGAGATTGGCGACGATCTGACAGTTGCGATCGATCGAAGCCGTGATCCCGATCGGCCACGACCGATCTCTGACCGTGGCGATCGATCCGATCAGCGACGATCCGACGGTTGCGATCGATCCAAGCCCTGATCCCGATCGGCCACGACCGATCCTGGACCATTTCGATCGGTCCAAGATCGCTGACGATCCGACGGTTGCAATCGATCCAAGCCCTGATCCCGATCGGCCACGACCGATCTCAGATCGTGGCGATCGATCCGATCACCGACGATCCGATGGTTGCGATCGATCCAAGCCGTGATCCGGATCGGCCACGACCGATCTCAGACCATGGCGATCAGTCCAATCGGCGACGATCCGACGGTTGCGATCGATCCAAGCCCTGATCCCGATCGGCCACGACCGATCTCGGACCGTTGCGATCAGACCGATCACCGACGATCCGACGGTTGCGATCGATCCAAGCCATGATCAATCCCGATCGGCGATGAACGATCTCGGACCGTCGCATTCGATCCGATAGGCGATGATCTGACGGTTACGATCGATCCAAGCCATGATCCCGATTGGCCACGATCGATCCCGGACCATTGTGATCGGTCCGAGATCGCTGATGATCTGACGGTTGCGATCGATCAAAGCCCTGATCCCGATCGGCCACGATCGATCTCGGACCGTGGCGATCGGTCTGATCATCGACGATCCGACGGTTGCGATCGATCCAAGCCCTGATCCCGATCGGCCACAACCGATCTCGGACCGTTGCGATCGGTCCGATATCGCTAATGATCCGACGGTTGCGATCGATCCAAGCCCTGATCCCGATCGGCCATGACCGATCTCGGACCGTGGCGATCGAACCGATCGCCGACGATCCGACAGTTGCGATCGATCCAAGTCGTGATCCCGATCGGCCATGACCAATCTCGACCGTGGCGATCGGTCCAATCGACGACGATTCGACGGTTGTGATCGATCCAAGCCCTGATCGATCCCGGTCGGCGATGAACGATCTCGGACCGTCGCGATCGATCCGATAGGCGAGGATCTGATGGTTGCGATCGATCCAAGCTGTGATCTCGATCGGCCATGACCGATCTTGGACCGTTGCAATCCGTTCGAGATCGCCGATGATTCGACGGTTGCGATCGATCGAAGCCGTGATCCCAATCGGCCATGACCGATCTTGGACCGTGGCAATCGGTCCAATCGGCAACAATCCGATGGTTGCGATCGATCCAAGCCCTGATCGATCCCGGTCGGCGATGAACGATCTCGGACCGTCGCGATTGATCCGATAGGCGATGATCCGATGGTTGCGATCGATCCAAGCCGTAATCCCGATCGGCCACGACCGATCTCGAACCGTTGCAATCCGTCCGAGATCTGAGATGATCTGATGGTTGCAATCGATCGAAGCTGTGATCCCGATCGGCCACGACCGATCTCGGACTATGGGATCGGTCCAATCGGCGATGATCCGACTGTTGCGATCGATCCAAGCCCTAATCCCGATAGGCCACGATCGATCCTGGACCGTTGCGATCGGTTCGAGATCGCTGACGATCTGACGGTTGCGATCGATCCAAGCCCTGATTCCGATCGGTCATGAACGATCTCGGACCGTGGCGATCGATCCGATCGTCGATGATCTGACGGTTGCGATCGATCCAAGCCATGATCCCGATCGGCCACGATTGATCTCGGACCATGGCGATCGGTCCGATCGGCGACGATTCGATGGTTGCGATCGATCCAAGCCCTGATCCTGATCGGCCACGATCGATCTCGGACTGTGGCGATCGGTCTGATCGCCGATGATCCGACGGTTGCAATCGATCCAAGCACTGATCGATCCCGGTCGGCAATGAACGATCTTGGACCATCGCGATCGATTCGATAGGTGACGATCTGACGGTTGCGATCGATCCAAGCCATGATCCCGATCAGCCACAACCGATCCCAGACCATTGCAATCAGTCCGAGATCGGCGATGATCCGACGGTTGCAATCGATCGAAGCCGTGATCCCGATCGGCCAGACCGATCTCGGATCGTGGTGATTGGTCCGATCGGCGATGATCCGACGGTTGCAATCGATCCAAGCCCTGATCCCAATCGGCCATGACCAATCCCGGATCATTGCGATCGGTCTGAGATCGCTGACGATCCGATGGTTGCGATCGATCGAAGCCGTGATCCCGATCGGCCACGACCGATCTCGAACCGTGGCGATCAGTCCGATCGGCAATGATCCAATGATTGCGATCGATCCAAGCCCTGATCCTGATCGGCCATGACCGATCCTGGACCGTTGCGATCGGTCCGAGATCGCTGATGATCCGATGGTTGCGATCGATCCAAGCCCTGATCCCGATCGGCCATGACCGATCTCGGACCGTGGTGATCGGTCCGATCACTGACGATCTGACCGTTGCGATCGATTGAAGCAGTGATTCTGATCGGCCACGACTGATCTCGGACAGTGGCGATCGGTCCAATCAGCGATGATCCGACGTTTGCGATCGATCCAAGCCCTGATCCCGATCGTCCACGACCGATCTCGGACCGTGGCGATCGGACCGATCGGCGTCGATCCGATAGTTGCCATCGATCACTCCTTCGGATAAGTTTTATCCAAAGCTATCTCAACAAATCCATAAATGCTGGATGTGTCCCTACCGAACGGTTTGCCCAACCGCCCGCCAAACTGTCCGTCCAGGCATGCGCCCGGCTCTGTGCTGCCCGCACGGCCACGCGCCAATGCGTCGCAGATGTGTCTACCAGGCAGGCAGTGCGTCCGCGTGATCCGCTCGAAAATCATGGGATATCCCGCTGAAATCTCTGCTGCACTGGCTCCGCGCAACTGCCCGAAGATCTCGGCGATCCTTCAAAAATCCCGGCCCCGCTGGAACCGTGTCCATCCCGCGTGCATGCGCCCAGCAGGTCGGTTGGCTCGGCCAACGGCCGAGTCATGTGCCAGGATGGCATGCGCCCGCCTGCCGACCAACTGCCACCATCACATGCACCAACGGCCAACCGTCCACACTGGCCAAACTGCTGCAACCATCGCACGCCCGCGCATAGGACCATGCGCGTGCTCGGCGCCCAGCACCGACACAAGCGCATGCTCGCATGTGCCCACCCAGGGCAGTGCGTGCCCAGCGACCGCCGCTGGCCCGCACATGCCTGAGCCTGCCACTGGCCCGCGCATCCCAGCACACGGCCTTGCTCGCCCAGCACCCAGCACCGGCTCGCGCATGTGCCCGCGCGCATCAAGGGGGCTTGGCAACGTGCCAAAGCCCTATCCGCATGCCCAAGGGCAGCGTGTCGTCCCTAGAGTGGCCCAGCATGTGCGTGCACCAGCCACGCACCATGCGACCAAAGCCCCTCTCACCATACTTGCGCAGCATCCTGTACTGTGCCACCCCGAGGGTTCTACAGAAACAAGCAGTCTTGCAGATAGGACACTGCCCATGTGCAGGGCTTGGCCTGCGCGCAACCTCACCACGCGCCGCATATCCATGGCCGTAACAATCCTCCCTCCATTGAAATATCGATGCCCTCATCGACCATCATTCCGCCGCGCAAAGTATCCTCCTGACGCACCTCGTCGTTGCATGCCTTGGCCCTCCTGGCCAAAGCCTCCCGAGTCCCAACGCGGCCACCTGCCATGCGCACCGCTGATGCCTCCTCGATTGGACATCCCACTCGCCGAGCCATCCCGCCTGCCACCTCCTGCTGCAGGCCTCCATGCCTAGGCTCTCCCGTGCAATGCCTAGGTGTGAGGTTGTCGCACAACCTCAAGTCTATTGGTGGGGCGGTTTCTTGCCCTCACCCTTCGCAACTGTCCTACGCCATCCCTCCGCTGGAATGAAGTAAGGACGCCTACCTCTCCGGATCAAGATGCCCCTCCGATGAGGCATGACCATGGACTTACTCTTGATGAAGAAGTCCATCCCGAGTATCAGGTCGTAGTCGTCGATCGGCAAGACCGTCATGCTGCAACGCCCAGTCCATGAGCCCACCTCCAATGTGGCCTCCACTTGGCCCAAAGACTCCACCTCCTCGGAGTTGACAGGCTTCACCCTACAAGGCTGGGAGAGTGCTCCAAGCCCCAATCTATGCGCCGCTTCTCGGCTCACGAAATTGTCTGTCGCGCCGGAATCAACCAAGGCCCACACTGTCCTCCCATTGACCCGAGCCCTCACGTACATCAAACCTTGGAGTTGGTCTCTCGCGGCCAAAGTGTTGATGGACTGTAGCGGGGCCATCCTCGCTACTGGCTCCTCCTCCAAACTCTCAGATGCCCTATCTCCCTGGGTAGTGATGGCCGCTACCGCCACCTTCCGTGGACACTCCCGTGCAAGATGCGGCCCTCAGCATATGAAGCATCCAGCGAAAGTTGCATGTCCCTTTGGTTTTGCTGCTACACGTGGTGGAACACTCTCCTTGCCTTCTTGACCATGCGGTGGTGACGCACTCTTGCGCTTACCCTTGCCCTGGCCACCGCTGCCCAAAGTCATAGCGCTGCAAAAGTCCACCAGTGCCTCTGCTGCTACGAAGGCCGAGGGAATATCCCTCACCTCCCTCTTGCGAAGCTCGGCCTGCGCCTACCCCTACAGACCGGCGAGGAAGTTAAATAACTTATCTTCCTCGGACATGTTGGATACCTCTAGAAGTAGATTGCTGAACTGCGCTACGTACTCCCGGATGCTCCCTGTCTGCCGCAGCTTCCTCATGGTTCTCTTGAGCAAGCCACCCTGCGTTGCTCAGCTAGAACTGAGCCTTCAGTTCCCTTTTGAAGATCTCCCAAGTCTCGATTCTAGGATGCCCTGTACGGTCATCCTCAGCCATCCTAGTCCTCCACCAGAGCTTGGCGTTCCCCTTCAGATATGTTGAGGCTCGATCCACCTGATCAGGTGCTGGGATCTTCGCCGTACGGAAGTAAGTCTCCATATCCCATATGAAGTTCTCCACTTCCGTTGTGCTCTTGACTCCGCCGAAGGCCTTTGGCTCCCTAACCTTCGCTTCCTTCGCCAGAGCACCCGCTATATGGACTGGACTCCATGCCTCCTGCCTCAGACGGCTCACCTCCTGCTCCAAAGCAAGGATCCGAAGCTCCAATCGCTCCTCCATGGCCAAATCTGATCACTGCTGTTGCATGCTTCGATGCTCGAGGTCGCGAAGCAGCCCCTCGTGCACCTCCATCAACTGGTTATGCGAAGCCAAAATAAAAACAACTAGCCAACTGTATGCTCAACTCTGCGCACACAGCTACTAGATTCATGGTCATCCCTCTCCTGGATCTCCCATAATCCCTCTCCTGGATCTCCCACGAAATAAATGCGTCGCAATATTAAAAATTATTTTCTCTGAAAAAATTATTTTTATTTCTAGGAAATTATGTCGCAAATGCGTCGCAATATTTAAAATATTTATAACTGATAAAAATTATATTTCTGAAAATAATTGCGACGCATATATTGCATCGCAATATTTTTTTATTTTTTTATTACATTTATTTTTCTTAAAAACATTATGACGCAATAAGTGTGATGTAATATTAAAAATTGTTTTCTAATGGAAAAATACTTTTATTTTCTAGGAAATTGCATCGCAAATGCGTTGCAATATTTTTAAATATTTATAACTGATAAAATTTATATTTTCTCAAAAATTGCATCGTAAATGCATCGCAATATTTTTTAAATATTTATAACTAATAAAATTTATATTTTTTGAAAATAATTGTGACGCAAATAATGCGTTGCAATATTTTTTTCAAAATTTTTTAATTACATTTATTTTTCTAAAAAATATTGCGACGCAATACATGCGTCGCAATATTAAAAATTATTTTTTTTGAAAAAATTATTTTTTAGGAAAATGCATTGCTAATGCGTCGTAATATTTTTTTAATTTTTTTATTACTATTATTTTTCTTAAAAACATTGTGATGCAATAAATGCGTCGCAATATTAAAAATTGTTTTATCTGGAAAAATTATTTTTATTTTCTTGAAAATTGCATCGACCGATCGGACTGATTGGCGACGATCCGACGATTACAATCGATCCAAGCCGTGATCCTGATCGGCCACGACTGATCTCGAACCGTTGCAATCCGTCCGAGATTGGCGACGATCCGACAGTTGCGATCGATCGAAGCCATGATCCCGATCGGCCACGACCGATCTCTGACCGTGGCGATCGATCCGATCAGCGACGATCCGACGGTTGCGATCGATCCAAGCCCTGATCCCGATCGGCCACGACCGATCCTGGACCATTTCGATCGGTCCGAGATCACTGACGATCTGACGGTTGCAATCGATCCAAGCCCTGATCCTGATCGGCCACGATCGATCTCAGATTGTGGCGATCGATCCGATCACCGACGATCCGATGGTTGCGATCGATCCAAGCCGTGATCCCGATCGGCCACGACCGATCTCAGACCGTGGCGATCAGTCCAATCGGCGACGATCCGACGGTTGCGATCGATCCAAGCCCTGATCCCGATCGGCCACGACCGATCTCGGACCGTGGCGATCGGACCGATCACCGACGATCCGACGGTTGCGATCGATCCAAGCCATGATCGATCCCGGTCGGCGATGAACGATCTCGGACCGTCGCGTTCAATCCGATAGGCGATGATCTGACGATTACGATCGATCCAAGCCGTGATCCCGATCGGCCACGATCGATCCCGGACCATTGTGATCGGTCCGAGATCGCTGATGATCCAACGGTTGCGATCGATCAAAGCCCTGATCCCGATCGGCCACGATCGATCTCGGACCGTGGCGATCGGTCCGATCGTCGACGATCCGACGGTTGTGATCGATCCAAGCCCTGATCCCGATTGGCCACGACCGATCCCGGACCGTTGCAATCGATCCGATATTGCTAATGATCCGACGGTTGCGATCGATCCAAGCCCTGATCCCGATCGGCCACAACCGATCTCGGACCGTGGTGATCGATCCGATCCCCGATGATCTGACAGTTGTGATCGATCCAAGCCGTGATCCCGATCGGCCATGACCAATTTCGGACCGTGGCGATCGGTCCAATCGACGACGATTCGACGGTTGCGATCGATCCAAGCCCTGATCGATCTCGATCGGCGATGAATGATCTCAGACCATCGCGATCGATCCGATAGGTGAGGATCTGATGGTTGCGATCGATCCAAGCTGTGATCTCGATCGGCCATGACCGATCTTGAACCGTTGCAATCCGTTCGAGATCGCCGATGATTCGACGGTTGCGATCGATCAAAGCCGTGATCCCAATCGGCCACGACCGATCTCAGACCGTGGCAATCGGTCCAATCGGCAACAATCTGACGATTGCGATCGATCCAAGCCCTGATCGATCCCGGTCGGTGATGAACGATCTTGGACCGTCGCGATCGATCCGATAGACGATGATCCGACGGTTGCGATCGATCCAAGCCATGATCCCGATCGGCCACGACCGATCTGAACCGTTGCAATCCGTCCGAGATCTGCGATGATCCGACGGTTGCAATCGATCGAAGCTGTGATCCCGATCGGCCACGACCGATCTCGGACTATGGCGATCGGTCCGATCGGTGATGATCCGACTGTTGCGATCGATCCAAGCCCTAATCCCGATAGGCCACGATCGATCCTGGACCGTTGTGATTGGTTCGAGATCGCTGACGATCTGATGGTTATGATCGATCCAAGCCCTGATTCCGATCGGCCATGAACGATCTCGGACCGTGGCGATCGATCCAATCGCCGACGATCTGACGGTTGCGATCGATCCAAGCCGTGATCCCCATCGGCCATGATCGATCTCGGACCGTGGCGATCGGTCCGATCGGCGACGATTCGATGATTGCGATCGATCCAAGCCCTGATCCTGATCGGCCACGATCGATCTCGGACTGTGGCGATCGGTTCGATCGCCGACGATCCGACGGTTGCGATCGATCCAAGCCCTGATCGATCCCGGTCGGCAATGAACGATCTCGGACCATCGCGATCGATTCGATAGGTGACGATCTGACGTTGCGATCGATCCAAGCCATGATCCCGATAGGCCACAATCGATCCCAGACCATTGCAATCAGTCCGAGATCGGCGATGATCCGACGGTTGCAATCGATCGAAGCCGTGATCCCGATCGGCCAGACCGATCTCAGATCGTGGCAATTGGTCCGATCGGCGACGATCCGACGGTTGCAATCGATCCAAGCCCTGATCCCAATCGGCCACGACCGATCCCGGACCATTGCGATCGGTCCGAGATCGCTGACGATTTGATGGTTGCGATCGATCGAAGCCGTGATCCTGATCGGCCATGACCGATCTCGAACCGTGGCGATCAGTCCGATCGGCAATGATTCGACGATTGCGATCGATCCAAGCCCTGATCCTGATCGGCCACGACCGATCCTGGACCGTTGCGATCGGTCCGAGATCGCTGATGATCCGATGGTTGCGATCGATCCAAGCCCTGATCCCAATCGGCCATGACCGATCTCGGACCGTGGTGATCGGTCCGATCGCTGACGATCTGACCGTTGCGATCGATTAAAGCCGTGATCCTGATCGGCCACGACTGATCTCGGACCGTGGCGATCGGTCCAATCGGCGACGATCCGACGTTTGCGATCGATCCAAGCTCTGATCTCGATCGTCCACGACCGATCTCGGACCGTGGCGATCGGACCGATCGGCGTCGATCCGATAGTTGCCATCGATCACTCCTTCGGATAAGCTTTATCCAAAGCTATCTCAACAAATCCATAAATGCTGGATGTGTCCCTACCGAATGGTTTGCCCAACCGCCCGCCAAACTGTCCGTCCAGGCGTGCGCCCGACTCTGTGCTGCCCGCACGGCAACGCGCCAATGCGTCGCAGATGTGTCTACCAAGCAGGCAGTGCGTCCGCGTGATCCGCTCGAAAATCATGGGATATCCCGCTGAAATCTCTGCTGCACTGGCTCCGCGCAACTGCTCGAAGATCTCAGCGATCCTTCAAAAATCCCGGCCCCGCTGGAACCGTGTCCATCCCGCGTCCATGCGCCCAGCAGGTCGGTTGGCTCGGCCAACGGTCGAGTCATGTGCCAGGATGGCATGCGCCCGCCTGCCGACCAACTGCCACCATCACATGCACCAACGGCCAACCGTCCACACTGGCCAAACTGCTGCAACCATCGCACGCCCGCGCATAGGACCATGCGCGTGCTCGGCGCCCAGCGCCGACACAAGCGCATGCTCGCATGTGCCCACCCAGGGCAGCGCGCGCCCAGCGACCACCGCTGGCCCGCACATGCCTGAGCCTGCCACTGGCCCGCGCATCCCAGCACATGGCCTTGCTCGCCCAGCACCCAGCACCGGCTCGCGCATGTGCCCGCGCGCATCAAGGGGGCTTGGCAACGTGCCAAAGCCCTATCCGCATGCCCAAGGGCAGCGTGTCGTCCCTAGAGTGGCCCAGCATGTGCGTGCACCAGCCACGCACCATGCGACCAAAGCCCCTCTCACCATACTTGCGCAGCATCCTGTACTGTGCCACCCCGAGGGTTCTACAGAAACAAGCAGTCTTGCAGATAGGACACTGCCCATGTGCAGGGCTTGGCCTGCGCGCAACCTCACCACGCGCCGTATATCCAAGGCCGTAACAATCCTCCCCCCATTGAAATATCGATGCCCTCATCGACCATCATTCCGCCGTGCAAAGTATCCTCCTGACGCACCTCGTCGTTGCATGCCTTGGCCCTCCTGGCCAAAGCCTCCCGAGTCCTAATGCGGCCACCTGCCACGCGCACCGCTGATGCCTCCTCGATTGGACATCCCACTCGCCGAGCCATCCCGCCTGCCGCCTCCTGCCGCAGGCCTCCATGCCTAGGCTCTCCCATGCAATGCCTAGGTGTGAGGTTGTCGCACAACCTCAAGTCTATTGGTGGGGCGGTTTCTTGCCCTCACCCTTCGCAACTGTCCTACGCCATCCCTCCGCTGGAATGAAGTAAGGATGCCTACCTCTCCGGATCAAGATGCCCCTCCGATGAGGCATGACCATGGACTTACTCTTGATGAAGAAGTCCATCCCGAGTATCAGGTCGTAGTCGTCGATCGGCAAGACCGTCATGCTGCAACGCCCAGTCCATGAGCCCACCTCCAATGTGGCCTCCACTTGGCCCAAAGACTCCACCTCCTCGGAGTTGACAGGCTTCACCCTACAAGGCTGGGAGAGTGCTCCAAGCCCCAATCTATGCGCCGCTTCTCGGCTCACAAAATTGTCTATCGCGCCGGAATCAACCAAGGCCCACACTGTCCTCCCATTGACCCGAGCCCTCACGTACATCAAACCTTGGAGTTGGTCTCTCGCGGCCAAAGTATTGATGGACTGTAGCGGGGCCATCCTCGCTACTGGCTCCTCCTCCAAACTCTCAGATGCCCTATCTCCCTGGGTAGTGATGGCCGCTACCGCCACCTTCCGTGGACACTCCCGTGCAAGATGCGGCCCTCAGCATATGAAGCATCCAGCGAAAGTTGCATGTCCCTTTGGTTTTGCTGCTACACGTGGTGGAACACTCTCCTTGCCTTTTTGACCATGCGGTGGTGACGCACTCTTGCGCTTACCCTTGCCCTGGCCACCGCTGCCCAAAGTCGTAGCGCTGCAAAAGTCCACCAGTGCCTCTGCTGCTACGAAGGCCGAGGGAATATCCCTCACCTCCCTCTTGCGAAGCTCGGCCTGCGCCTACCCCTACAGACCGGCGAGGAAGTTAAATAACTTATCTTCCTCGGACATGTTGGATACCTCTAGAAGTAGATTGCTGAACTGCGCTACGTACTCCCGGATGCTCCCTGTCTGCCGCAGCTTCCTCATGGTTCTCTTGAGCAAGCCACCCTGCGTTGCTCGGCTGGAACTGAGCCTTCAGTTCCCTTTTGAAGATCTTCCAAGTCTCGATTCTAGGATGCCCTGTACGGTCATCCTCAGCCATCCTAGTCCTCCACCAGAGCTTGGCGTTCCCCTTCAGATATGTTGAGGCTCGATCCACCTGATCAGGTGCTGGGATCTTCGCCGTACGGAAGTAAGTCTCCATATCCCATATGAAGTTCTCCACTTCCGTTGTGCTCCTGACTCCGCCGAAGGCCTTTGGCTCCCTAACCTTCGCTTCCTTCGCCAGAGCACCCGCTATATGGACTGGACTCCATGCCTCCTGCCTCAGACGGCTCACCTCCTGCTCCAAAGCAAGGATCCGAAGCTCCAATCGCTCCTCCATGGCCAAATCTGATCACTGCTGTTGCATGCTTCGATGCTCGAGGTCGCGAAGCAGCCCCTCGTGCACCTCCATCAACTGGTTATGCGAAGCCAAAATAAAAACAACTAGCCAACTGTATGCTCAACTCTGCGCACACAGCTACTAGATTCATAGTCGATCCCTCTCCTGGATCTCCCACAATACCTTCCAAAGGGGTCATGCAGTCTCTTACTGCTCTCACCATTTGCTTGGACTTGCTTGGAACTTGTCTTCAACTGGGCTCTGATACCAGCTTGTCACCAGGCTTTCAATCGGCATGCGCAAGCGCTCCCTATGGCCACTAGGTCCTTACGTCTACCGGTGATGGTGTTAGAGAAACCCTTCCCCTAACCAGCCTTACCCCAGAACAATGAATAAAAATCCCCGAAGAACAAAGTCCCATCAAACACCAAGATGTATGGGAAGCAAAGCCTTCCCAACCAAGAACTCCCCACTAAGTAACTTGGAAAATAATGAGGTTGCCCGAAGGCTATAAAGACACTCCTCTCTGTCCCTAACAAAGATCTCTCAAAGTGCCCGCCCCAACCTCACTCAACGAAAACTGACCTGTGGATGCCTCGCACCTGCGCACCGCCTATGCATATCGGCCACGTCCTATGCTCGCCTAAGTCCACCTGACTTAGACCTGCACCGCTGTGATCTCCGCTGATCCAGCTGCTTGCCAACCTCACCAAGCCTCCTCTGGTCATATGGTGGCACACCCGAACTCCACTCGGATGGTTTTCTCCCTTGAAGAATTCGAGCTCCTCCTCAACCAGATTCTATATCCATGGCCTAGGGTCTGCCCAACCTTTTATAGGCCTCCCAGCTGACCTAGCCACCGCCTCATCCCTTTGGATAGGCCTTATCCAAATCACTCCTTTGGATAAGCCTTATCCAAAGCTATCTCAACAATTCTAGAAATGCTGGATGTGTCCCTGCCGAACGATCCGCCCAACCGCCCGCCAAACTGTCCGCCCAGGCGTGCGCTCGGCTTTGTGTGCACGCGCCCGCGTGCGCCCGCTGCGCGCACTCGACCGTGTTGTTAGGGTCCCTAGTCAAGGACTCAAAAACATTCACCAACTCCTCCGCGCGATCCGCTCCAACACCACAATCGATCCTTCCAAACCGTTTTCAGTAACACACGAGCGTGGTAATTAGGATCTAACACACAAGAAATGAAGAATGCCTTACTATTATTACGAAGAACGTGATCTCAGGATTATTAGTCCTTCGAACCACCAGAACACAAGAACACTCGTACAAGGGTTATTAGCCCAAGCACGCCCAAACTTAAGAGGTTATCAGCCCCCAAGTTTACTGGCATAAACTTGCTTATGCCTGGCCAACATTCATAAGCTCTCTAAGCTTACAAAACACAACTCCCCTCCTATTGCTCCTGAGGAGTGCTTATATAGGCATCCTCAGGAGCTTCCAAAATCCTACCAACCCAATCAAATCAAATCTAGATCAAATCTTCAAGATTCTAAGGAAACAATTCCTAGAATCAAGGAGATTTGACGATACATGCCTAAAATAACTTAACTGAAAAGAAAACTAATCTTCTAGAGTTTAGGAGAAACATAAATCTAGAAGATATGATTTATTCAATCACTCCCCACAAGGAAATCAATCTCTGAAGATATCTCCATAATGCACTTGATCTCGCCGCCGTCCACCACCCTACACGGTGGCGGCACCACCATTCTTCTCCATGGGTGGTGATGCTCCTCCGACTCCTCAGGCCATGCTTGTTACATCCCGCTCGGTCAGTGCTAAGACTGGTGGTGCTCCGTCGCCGGAGGTGGCTGCTGTGGGTATGTTAGGGGCGCCCATAAGTGTCACTGGAGCCGCATCTCGCAACTTATCCTTCCCGTCGTGGCCGTGTAGGCCATGGTCTTCGCTTGGGATCTTTCACGTGCCGCCTGCACGACCACGAGCCAACGCGTCGCGGATGCATCTGCCGGGTTGGCAGCACATCCGCATGATCCACCCAAAAATCATGGGATATCCCACCAAAATCTTTGCTCTGCTGGCTCCGCACAACCGCCCAAAGATCTCAGCGATCCTCCAAAAATCCTGGCCCCACTGGCACTGCGTCCATCCCGCGTGCACACGCCTAGCGGGTCGGTTGGCCCGACCAATGGTCGGGTCACGTGCCAGGATGGCACGAGCCCACCTGCTGGCCAACTGCCACCATCACACGCGCCAACGGCCAACCGTCTGCACTGGCCAAACTGCTGCAACCATCGTGGGCCTGCGCATAGGACTGTGCGCGTGCTCGGTGCCTAGCGCCGACGCATGCGCATGCTCACGTGCACCCTCGCAGGGCAGCGCACCCAGCGACTGCCACTGGCCCGTGTGTGCCTGTGCCCACACCTGCAGCGCGTGCCTAGTGCCCGCCGCTGGCCCGCGCATGCCTGCGCATCCCAGCGCGCGGCCGTGTGCGCCCGGTGCCCAGCGCTGGCTCGCGCACGTGCCCCCGCGCATCCAAGGGGCTTGGCAACGTGCCAAAGCCCTATCCACATGCCCAAGGGCAGCGTGCCATCCCTAGAGTGGCCCGGCATGTGCGTGCACCAGCCACGCACCGTGCGACCAAAGCCCCTCTTACCATACTTGCGCAGCATCTTGCACTGTGCCACCTCGGGGTTCTGCAGAAACGAGCAGCCTTGTAGATAGGACACTGCCCATGGATTTCTCTTCCATCACTAATCCATCATAAATTAGTGACGATAGGGTAATCCGTCACTAAATTAGTGACAGATTTCTTCCATCACTAATCCATCACAAATTAATGATGGATTAAGCAATCCATCACTAAATTAGTGACAGAATGTCACATCCTTCACTAAATTAGTGACGGATGAAGAAATCCGTAACTAATTTAGTGATGGATTTCTATTTCGTCACTAATCCATCATAAATTAGTGATGGAAGAATAATCCGTCACTAAATTAGTGACGGATTAGTGACAGATTTCTCTTCCATCACTAATCCATCACAAATTAGTGATGGATTATCCTATCCGTCACTAATTTGGGATGGATTAGTGACGGAAGGAAAATTCATCACTAAATTAGTGACGGATTGCCTATCTAAATTTAGTTTTTTTAAAAAAAAATTATGACAAAAAAAGCCGAATCCGCATGTGCCAGTTACGTGCGCCGCATATTATGCGCGTCCCAGCCACGTGTCTACCTCTCGACGCGCGCCATGCGCATCTCTACTCAGCATACGCGCGCGCCTGCCATAGCTCGCACGCGTTTGCACCAATTATCCTATCTCTTCGGCCACATAACCTTGCCTGTGTTTGGTGCCCCTTGCGCCATGTCTGTGCGTGCCCAGTGCCATGTCTGCGTGTGCATGTGCCTGTGCGTGACTGTACTTGGCTACGCGCACATTATTAATTTAGTGACAAATTGTGCTTTTCGTCACTAAACCATTACAAAATTAGTGACGGATAGGATAGTCCGTCACTAATTTAGTGACGGACAAGGTTATCCATCACTAATTTAGTGACGGATTGCCTTCCGTTACTAATCCATCACAAAATTAGTGATGGAAAAGCAATCCATCACTAATTTAGTGACGGATTGTGCTTCCGTCACTAATCGTTACTAAATTAGTGACGGAAGAGCAATCCGTCACTAAATTCTGTCACTAATTTAGTAACGAAAGAGTTGTTCGTCACTAAATTAGTGACGAATTAGTGACGGATTGGTCATCTGTCACTAAATTTATACTCTATTTTTTTAAAAAAAATTATAACAAAAAAAGCCGCGTTCGCATGTGTCCGCAGCATGGCAATGGATAGGCTCTGCCCCATGATTTTCACAGCAAATCTCAGAATGATCCGTCGACCTTAGTGCGCGTGCCCTCTCGCATACGCACGCACCTCCCCAGTGCGCGCCATGCGCGTCTGCTACTCGGCTTGCCCGCGCGCGCCTGCCCTAGCCCACGTTCGTTTGCACCAATCAACTTGTTCCTTCGGCTGCATAACCTCGCTTGTGTCCGACGTCCCTTGCGCCTTGTCTGCGCGTACCCAGCGCCCTGTATCGGTCATTGGCGCGCGCTTGCGTATCCCTAATTTCATAACAGATTGCTCTTCGTCACTAAATTTATATTCTAATTTTTTAAAAAAAATATTATAAAAAAATTAATCAGTCACTAATTTAGTGACGACTATCCCATCCATCGCTAAATGGATTAATTTTTTTATCATAATTTTTTTAAAAATTAAAATATAAATTTAATGATCAACATGATAAAATTTTTATTTTTGTCCCTAGTTTAGTTATTCCGTCACTAATTAGTGACGGAATGACACTTCCGTCACTAACATCACTAACCCATTCTATCCTATTCTACGCTTCGCCCTTGTCTGGCTCTCCTCGCCTTTCTTCTTCTCTCTCAAGGATCCACATCGACAATTCTCGTTGGATGCCAACGATGACGATGACCAGTACCTCCGCGACCTCCCCGCCCTCCTCCTCTTCCTTCTCCTCTTCCTCTCGATCATCACCCCAGCTATCGGCTGTTGGAGGCGAGCTGGGATACGGCCGACGATGCCCTGGGTCCCCGATGTGAGAGAAGAAAGAAGAAACCCTCTCGAGCCCCCGTCATCTCATTCGCTCGCAGAGTCCGATTTCCCCAGATCCCTCGACGTAAGTGTTCTTCCCCCAAATCCCTCATGGATTACCTTGCAAGGCTCCCGGGCGATCTCCAGCTCGATGTAAGTGTCCTTCCTGCCATCAGGTTTTTGGTTTGAGCTCGATTGTTTGGGCTTCTCCTGTCCTCTTCCCACTTCCCCCTCCTCTGCTTTTCTAGTCCTAACCCTAGCTCCATCAGCCTCCTCTGCTTTTCTGATCCTAACTTTAGCTCCATCGGCGAGCAAATCCCTTGGATCTCTCCCATCCCCGATTCCCGCTGATTAGAGGACCAGCCTTATATGAACACAAATCCACAAACCTATTCCTTCTTGCTTCTCGAACATACATACTCTCGCGCTGATACTTCGTCACGCTTCACCCTTGGAGAGTCGAGTAAAAGAAGGAAACCAAAAAAAAGAAAAGAGAGAGATGGAGTTGGAGCTCGGCCTCGCCCTTCCCAACAACCATTTGATGAATGGATTCGATCTCAATGATGGTGCCGCTGCCGATTCATATCGGAAGACAGGTTTCGAGGAGGCATTTGAAAAAGCGATCCCCTTGTCCTGCCGCTCCCAGAGAAGACTACTCTGCCTCTCTTCATCCACAAAAATGGCGGAGATGATCAAGACGATGAGAACGGCAGCCCACGGCTTAAGAATCCGCACGAGCTCAACAGGTAATTGTGTTTTGACTTTGGAGGAGATCTTTGCTTGCTAGTGCTACATTTTGTTCTCTTCTGATGGCTTCATGATGATCTTGCGCTGAACTGCAGCGGAAAAAGCAGAGCATTGGTGGGTGGCCGCCGATCAAATACCCAAGGAGGAGGAGCAGAGGCAGAGGAGAAGAGGAGTGATGGAGTGAGGAGTGTGGGAGCAATAGCGAGGATGGTGGCGGTGGTAGAAGAGCCAAGTGCGTCAAGGTGAAGATGGAAGGGGTGGCAATTGGGAGGAAGGTGGACCTCTCTCAGCATGCCTCTTATGAGGAGCTCTTCCACACCCTCAACCAGATGTTCCCCAACAAGAAACATGGTATCATATTACATCATGCTTCTTTCCTTCAATTCTAATTTCAATAGCATGTAAATTCTCGAGCTTGGAATTTAGAGCTGGATGTTGGATGTTGGACGTTTGTAGGGATAACTCATCATCTTCGCTTTAGAGTCACGTATGAGGATGGAGAAGGGGATTGGCTGCTGGTTGGAGACGTTCCTTGGGAGTAAGTGGATCCTCCCACTTATTTAACTTCACTATTTCTTCCACACTATTTATTCCTGACTCTCCAGATCCGAAGGTAGATTTAGAATGCAAACTTATGAAAATAACAACTACTTATTTATTTAAATTGATATTAAACGTTCTATAAATATACGATGATTGTTGCATTTTCTGTCCATTTTTTGCGGCAGATCGTCATGGAAGGCGGCAGCAATTTGGAACCGAGTCTACTTTATAATTTGCTTATTTACGTCGGTGTTCCTCCACTCTATAAGGTAAGCCTTCCTGCATTGATCTGGCTTGCAATGGTTGTGTGATATAGGTTCTGGCAAAAGTTCTCACAAGCCATCCATAAATATCAGATTGAGCGTGGAAAGCGTGTTCATTACTGTTATGATGATTCTGAGCTCAAAATGCTCCAGAATACTTTTCCTGCAAATGCTTCATACAATATCCAAAGATTTAAAGGTAAAGAAAAAGCATAATAAATACTGTTATGACCAGCAAAGGTGTCATTATCTAGGCATTGCAATTTGATTGATATTTTATCCTTGCTTCTTATTTGTCTGTAGTACATATGTGCTAGATTGGTAAGAACTCTATAATTGGATAATGTTTTGAATGTAATTTTTGTTGCTCAATCCAATGTAGGTATTGTCATAATTCTGAAAGTCAAGGTTATCATGAGTGTGTCCAGTTGCTCCATTAATTTGGCAAGTGATGGATTGTTTTTTCTGTACTTATGTCATTGTTCCTATGTGGCCTTTTCACTTTGTTGCATGGATCCATTATATGCCTGTTCTATCTGACTTGGCAGGACAAACTATTTTTACAAAAAATTCTGTTGTGGTTGCTAGCTGTTGCTTGAATTTTCTTTTTCTTTTTCATGGTTCTCTGCAGAATCTCCTTCTTGTTAAAGAGGCTAAATTACCAAATTCCTTTGGAGGCATTGGATATCTAGACTTTGAAAAACTAACGTTTGTCCCAATTCAGTTGTTATATTTCTGTTGTCTTATGCATTCTATAATCTATGTTATTTGGCATACATTTTATAATAGTTTAATATGTTTTGTAATTTATGTATGCTGAATTTTTGTGCTTCACCAGTTATTGCAGTGGGTTGGCAAATCCTTTGATTTTTTACTTCATATTGTCATCACTAGGATTAGAGTTATGTTTTGAGTTAAAATTGATGGGTTATGGTGAATCAGATTGGATGGTGCTCCTAGGGAATGGTTTTCAAAAGTTGTTTCCAATATATCAAGAACAATGTCAAACTATGCCGAGTTGATGCCACCCATCTGCTTTTATATGTAGATGGTTGTCAGTAGTCACTGTTAAGCAACCAAATGCCATGGACCAATGTAACCCTTAGAGAAGTCACAACATACACTGATGTGATTCCTAAACAAATTCCAATGAGGTAGGTAGCATTCTTTTCTTATTCTTAAAATCTTTACTCAGTACTGTTTACACCCTTCCACTTTTCCAGGATACTCTGGAATCCTGATTCCCCACCCAAAAAAAAAAAAATCTAACATTTCATCATTCTTTTATATTGTATTCATCTTAACTTCTTTCATATTGCTAATATGAGATATGGTTATTTACTTGTCAGGAGCAATGCAATTAATGAAAATTTGATACTTTAACAAGATAATTTTTGTGGACATTTTGTTTGAATCATGCATTGTTTAATAACTTTTTTAGAATGTTTATTTTAATTAAGTTTTCAGGCTTGATCAAAATTTCTTTAATTCATGTACTAAATTTACCAACTTGGAATTCATGAGACAATTATACTACTAGAACATTCATTACGTAAAATGGCACTTTCTTAAAAATAACTGAATAAACAAAAATATGTGGAATCTAAAAAGATTGTGTTTCCTTTGTACAAATATAGATCAATTTAAACCAACAAGGCCTTGGGTTTCTCCTGATTTATGTAGTTATTGGGTTAAAATTCTTGGTATCAATATTTGTCTTGATAGTTAATCCTGCACTTGAATAAGGTTATCTTGTACTTGAATCATAGGATATAACATTGTCGAGGAATGTTGTTGCAGCTGGATTCAGTGACCACTAAACAATTGGTTTAGACCATCTTGAATTCCTTTGCTTTCTAATATGGTGCATATGATACAAGAAAATATATTCAGGTTTCAGTTTGACTAATGACACAACATACTGCAGTGGTTCCTATGTGATTATTTATGTGAAATAGTAACAAAGTGATATAATCTGCTGAGGATCTGCTGAGGATCAAGGTGGCTTTTGATAAATATAATTATATATATAGGGTGTTGAAGACTTCAGTTTTTTAAACTATTTGTTAACCTTGATATCTGGCTCTTGTGATTAGCAGGAAAGACAAATGAACCTTCTGTGATCAGATTACCTTACAAAAAGAAAAAGAAGAACTTGATGCGCAATAACCGATTGATGGGGCACTAGAAGTTTATTGATGTCCTATTCAAATGATGCATCTGGTCATGTGAGTAGAGGTGGGAAGGAAAGCATAAAGTGCAGAAGGTTGTCTTCATCTAAGCTTGGACATGAGAGCCCAACATCTGGTGATGAAACTCTTTCAGCTCCTACATGTCTATTGATACTTAACAGAAGTGAGGATTGCTTCAGTAGCTGCAGGTGGACGTCATACACTAGTATTGTTCACTTCAGGCTACATCAGAGGGAGCCCATAAACGGTATTCAAAGGATTCTTTAGATGTACATTTCTCAAGTGTAGAGTCCCTAAGGCAGCCGAAGACATCTTAATAATTTGATGTCTAATGTATAAAACTTTAGTATTGTTGATGTATACAGTTATATTTATCTTATTTTATGAAATATATTTTTTATTCTTAAATTTGAATTTTCATCTATAAATTTCATTAGAATGCATTAAATATATTATAATTTTAAAATAATTTTAAATTTATAAGAATAAAAATTTGGTTAATTTTTTTAGGTTAATGATGGATTAGTGATGGATTTCTGATAGAAATAATAGTGACGGATTAGTGACGAAAATATTAGTGATTGATTAGTGATGGAACAATAACAAATGATTGATGGATTCTTTCGTCACTAATTCATCACTATTAGTGACGGACTAGTGACGAAAGTTTTAGTGACTAAATTTTCATCACTAATCCGTCATTAATTGTGATGGAATAGTGATGGAAATATTTGTGATGGAATAGTAACGGAATAATGCGTGATGGATAGTCCGTCACTAATCCGTCACAATTTAGTGACGGAAAATATGTTCCGTCACAAATTTTTGACGAAATATTCCGTCACAAATCCGTCACTATTATTTTGTGACGGACCTCTTTCCGTTACAAATCCGTCACTATTATTTTATGACGGACCTCTTTCGGTCACTAAATTTAGTGACGGAAAAAATGATGATGATAAGATTTTGTCACTAATCCATCACTAAACCCAATTTGTGATGGAATAGTGATTGGAAGTTTTTGTCACTATTATACTATTTTTTGTAGTGGTCTTGTGGTTATGCGCCCACCTATCACTTACAGTGCCAATTTTAGCGGACGTGATTCAACGGTCATCTCCAAAGAGTAAAAGGGATCTTCGATCAGGTATAAAATCTTTACTCATAACGAGAAAGGGACACACATTCAAAAAACTACTAACCTTTAATGCTATTCTTAGATCACTAATTAGAGCATCGAAGAGTTTTCATTGAAACCATGATCCAAAAACAAGAGAAAACGGTCCTGCCATCTTCTCGAAGGCTCACTGCTCTTTTTCTGCCTGACGTTGTCCGGAAGTAATTTGGCAGCAACACCGCGTTCTTAATGCGGCTTTAGGTCCTTGAAATTCTACTACAGCTGACGTAAATGTAATCGCACATAAGACCGTTGAATTCAACACTACCCAATGCTCGTATTAGTGGCGAGCCAACCACCCAAGCATCGGCCGAGCAGCCTAACACCGCGGTTTGACCCATCTGCTCTTCTCTCTCAAGTCCCAACTCCCAAGTCCCCACCTACCCACTCCTATAAAGCCTCACCATCTTCCCTCTAGCTTTCACCCACAGCGCCCTCTCCCACCATACCAAGCCCTTCCTTTAGTGCTACTTTTTCCCTTTTTCAGCTAAATTTTGGTTCAAGAGGCCATGTCGAACACCGTGGAGGAGATCCGTAAGGCTCAGAGGGCCGAGGGTCCGGCGACGGTGCTCGCCATTGGCACCGCCAACCCTCCTAATGCCATGTACCAGGCCGACTACCCTGATTACTATTTTCGGATCACCAACAGCGAACATCTCACCGAACTCAAGGAGAAATTTAAGAGAATGTGTAAGTCTATATATGGCCATACTATACGTACGTCTATTTATGTTCAATAATTAAGCTTGCATGCTCACGTTTTTAGTTTTAGTTGTAAAAAGAGAGATAATGAGCCTGGGGTGTAGGAGAAGTCATAAAGAGAGTGCAAATTTTTGGAGTCCATTCATTCAAGAAGCGTTCCTTTGCAACATAGATTAAGATTAAGACAAGAAACAGCATGGCTACTAGTTTTATCAGCTTTTCACACAAGTTACACTTAATTAAATAATAAAGGGATTACGACAATGTGTACTGCTAAAAAGGCAGAGGCGATTACGACAACATGAATAAAATTGTCATCCTGCTTGGATCCATAGTGAGTTGTGCATGGTCTCTAAGTTTCTTCATTATAACTGAACTTTTTTTTATATAAATGTGATTACTGAAGTTGCGATGACTTGATTTGAGGCAGGCGACAAGTCGATGATCCGCAAGCGCTACATGTACTTGACCGAGGAGATCCTGAAAGAGAATCCCAACATGTGTGCGTACATGGCACCATCGCTGGATGCCCGGCAGGACATGGTGGTCGTCGAGGTCCCCAAGCTCGGCAAGGAGGCGGCTGTCAAGGCCATCAAGGAGTGGGGCCAGCCCAAGTCCCGGATCACCCACCTCATCTTCTGCACCACCAGCGGCGTCGACATGCCGGGGCCGACTACCAACTCACCAAGCTGCTCGGCCTTCGCCCCTCCGTCAACCGCCTCATGATGTACCAGCAGGGCTGCTTCGCCGGCGGCACCGTGCTCCGCCTCGCCAAGGACCTCGCCGAGAACAACCGCGGCGCCCGCGTTCTCGTCGTCTGCTCCGAGATCACCGCCGTCACCTTCCGAGGCCCCACTGAGACTCACCTCGACAGCCTTGTCGGCCAGGCACTCTTCGGCGATGGTGCCGCTGCCCTGATCGTCGGCGCCGACCCCGACCCAGCCATCGAGCGACCGCTCTTCCAAGTCATCTCGGCTAGCCAAACCATCCTCCCCGACTCCGAAGGCGCCATCGACGGCCACTTGAGAGAAGTGGGGCTTACCTTCCACCTGCTTAAGGACGTACCGGGGCTGATATCGAAGAACATCGAGAAGAGTTTGGTCCAGGCTCTGGGGCCGATTGGGATTAGCGACTGGAATTCCGTGTTCTGGGCGGCGCACCCAGGAGGGCCGGCAATACTGGACCAGGTGGAGGAGAAGGTGGGGCTAAAGAAGGAGAAGATGAGAGCCACAAGAGAGGTGCTGAAGGAATATGGGAACATGTCGAGCGCTTGCGTGCTGTTCATACTCGACGAGATGAGGAAGAGGTCGGCGGAGGAAGGGCTGGCGACGACCGGCGAGGGGTTGGAGTGGGGAGTGCTCTTTGGTTTCGGGCCGGGGCTGACGGTCGAGACTGTGGTACTTCACAGTATGCCCGTTGCCTCTCGCTAATATCTCTATGTTTCTTGATGAATGGGCTCTGGGCGATGCACCTTCTGCTACGGCCTGTGCCTCACTTCTGCATGGTGCCGTGGGTGATCTCTGTATTTCATTTTAGAGTTGATATTATAATACTATATTTTGGTAAGAGACTAATGCAGTTAGTGTTAAGCACAAACTGTTGTGACAAGTATTAAATTTAATAAAATTTGTTGAGCCCGAGTGGTACTCTATGAGTTTTCTTGGTGTTTGTTCTCTGTAGTTTACTATTTAGATGGAATTTTTGGGACTCTTAATATACTGCAATACACCATCTTTATTTCAAGCTATAATGTTATCAAGGTGTGCCTGTCTTTATTTACTATAATTTATATGTTATCATAAATATCATATCATTATTTTTAATTATTATTTTAAGCTTGCATATCATTATTACAAATACTCTTCGGTTTCAAATGTATCCCTCACTAAAGCATACATACTTAAAACTATGAGTGAGGATGTATCCTTCCTATATAACCCTTGTAAAGATAGATTTTAGTATCAGTTATTAAATGATATTATAATGGACTGAGGATAATAAATTTCATCATTTTGAATTCGTTTATATCTAATCAATCTATTATTTAATTAATCTTATAGTTCCTTAGATAATTTTATGTATCTATAAAAATATCATTATTATTTATTATTTATTATATTGTTATTATTATTGGTTATTATTATTTTTAGTTTCATAATAATACAAATTTTAACTTTTACATTCTACTAATTTGAATTTGTGATTTTTCTTAATATATAATTACTTATACAGGAATTAAATAATAGTAGAATGCATTAAAAATTTAATATTTTACTATACATAATAAAGCAATAAAATATAGTTATGCAGAATGATAATAGGGCAATAATAATTTCACATTTCTATTAAAATATCATTATTATTTAAGCTTAAAGTTAAGTAATTAAATAAATTACCAATTTATGATTAGCCTACTTATCTCCTTTGCCAACCCAAAGTGTCAACTCAATTCAATTGCTAATTTGGAATAATTTCGAATTAAGTAATATATCTAAATTATAAAAGTAATATGAAAATGAAAAGATTTTTCTTTATTTATAATCAATGCATTTTTCAATTTATCTACTCTCAAACATATCACAATTAAATATTTTCTTATATACATGTAGCTAGCATTCTACTTATTCTCCAATATATTTCCTCCCATAATTTTTCTCATTATAGTGTTTTATCCTATTATTTGTAACATGATTTTTAATTCTTTAGATTTTTCTTTTTTTATTCTCATAAAAAATGGTGAAAGGATAATAGAGGAGAAAAAATTTATTTTCGACATGATCTTTTTGAAAAGAAATGTCTAATTAGATATTCTATATGTTTGTGATTGATTAATTTATTTTTTATTCATTTGTTTTCTATCACAATTTTTTGACTTGACCCTTTATATGTTTATAAATATTTTAAAATTTTTACTTATTTTAACCAAGGCCATTTTTTTGTTTATCAATATAACTATAATTGTATAAGATTTTCATCATTTATCTTAAACTTGAATTTAGTTCTTTCTATTATGTATATGTAGCCAGAATTCTATAAATAATCTAGAAAAATGGAAGGATATTTTTGAAATAGAAATAGCTAATAGAATTGAAATAGCATATTTATAGATTTCAAAACTCTCATATTTAACATTCTGTGTGTATAAGATAGACTTTGCTTTTCTCAAGAAAAGAGGTTATATAGATCTTCCAAATCTAAAATCAATGATGAAGTATCTAAGTCAAAGATTTACACATTGATAATCAAATCTACTCTAGTTAAATGCCTAAAAACTAAAAAAATATTTTTGGTACTATCATATGATGCAAAAAAATAATGGTTAAATGATAAAATCATGTTTTTATAATTAAAAAAATAGAATCCACTAGTTTTCAATCAATATGTAATAATATATTCAAATCATTTTTAATGATGTGAATTTAAATTTAATATCTTAATTATCATATTTTAGTGCAATAGTATAATAAAATTGTCCATTTTTGTGTCTTTATGATGTATCATTCAGAGACCATTGAAACATAATGAATTTCTATTTCCATGCATTTTGGGTTATATACCATGACTAATGTTATTGAAAAATAAACCAACTTCTATCCTTATCTTTATGTCCAACAAAAAAAAAAAATTGCCCTTCTTATTTCATGAATATATCTATTAAAAAAAATTAAAAAATTGTATGTCCGACCACATGCATCACATGCACGATTAGCGAATATAAAATTAGACTAAGTGACATAGTTCAGGTTTGATATATTTATTGTTGTGCAATGAATTTGAACATAGATAATAGTTTCAACAGCCAACATTATTCAACTCAACCGTGCCAAGAGAACATCCTAATTTGGACTTACAGCTACTTTCACGCATATCAAGCAATTTTTTAACCGTTATAACGAACGGTCGCCCTAAATGTGGACCAAATGACATGGTATTCAGCATGTAGAAATTTAGTATTGGTTGAAGCAATGCATTAGTCAAAGATGTGGTTGCTGTGTCAGAGCATCTTGTTTCCAAAAATTATGATGCCTTTAATCCAGCTTGTGCCATCCAGGAAATTTCTGCCCATCGTCGACCCTTCAAAGTAGGGTGGTAAGAGTTTGTAGTATTAGGCGACTTCAGTTGCCCATTTAAGACACATGGATCGTTAGGTGATCAAATTCAGATGGTAAGGAACTTACTAACCTCCTTTTAATTAAGTATGGCCAAACCCATTCCAAAGACTTTCCTTTATGATGAGCTAATTATTAAGATAAACCAGTTGATGCCTGAATCAACTATTATAGAAAATCCCAGGATCTATACTAAAAATCAACCATCAAGATAGAGAAGAATAGGGCAGCCATCTGATTCTATGCAAGAGAGAGAAAAAGTTTTAAGAGAAAGAATGCCTAGAAGAGAGAAATTTGGAGCATAGAGAAAGAAAGGAATATCTAGAAAGATAAAGAGGCATCCAAGACCTCATGCCTCTTCCTTTCTTAGATAGATAGAGAAATCACCGTATGCTCGGAGAGATAACAACCCACTTAAGAGAGAAAATCGGATGAGAAAGAAAATTGCTAGAGAAAGAAAGTTGGTCAAGAGAGAGAAAACTTTGCCTTCTTGGATTCACATGTCCCCTCTTATAAGAAAAGAGAAGACACCTCTAGAGAGAGAACACGTGAAGATGAGAGAAAAAAGTGCCCTTTCATCCTAGAGAGAAAGTCATGAGAAGAGAGAACCATGTGGGGGAAGAGAGAGGGGATGGTGCTAAGGTTTCCTCACATCCTAGAGAGAGAAGGGGCAATGGCTAGGGTGAGGAAAGAGAGAGAATAATTTGTTTTGGAAGAAGAGAACTAATGCATTTCTTTTTTTCATAATCTAGGGTCTTGGGTTTAAATACATGGCTCAGCTAGCTTGACCTTGACTTAGAAAAACTCCCATAGCTAACTCGATGAGATTAAGTTAACCCCAAGCCTATGTACACCCACTACAAAAAAAGAAAGAATAACAACTCTTCCGACGCTATGGGAAAGCGTCGGGAAAATCCGAAATCTGCCGACGCTACTAGAAAACGTCGGGCAGTTAACGACGTTTATAAGCGTCGAAAATTTAACGACGCTTTAAAGCATCGTTAAATTTAATTAAAATTTTTAATTAAATTAATTAATTTTTTTAATGAATGCCGATGCTTTTTAGCGTCCGTATCTTAATTTTTAATACTATGCCGACGCTAAAAAGCTTCGGCATCGTATTTCAATATTCATCCCAAAAAATTTTCGCCAAAAAATTTCGCGCTATTCCCTCCCGCTCCTGCTTCTTCTCTCTCATCCGAGATTTAAAATCTTTCCTCCCCACCTTGGCTTCTCTGCTTCTCCGATCTTGACCTCCGACGGCCCCCACAGCGGACGTCCCCTCTTCTCCGGCACCACGCCTTCGACCCCGCTGTCCACCGTTTGGCCGTGCTCCCTGCTTCTCGACATCGAAGTCCTCACGGTCGGCCCTCACTCTTCTCCGTCGCCATCGATCTCATCTCGGTCTTCATCAACCCGCTGGTCCTTGCTTCCAACTCGCCGTTGCAACCATCGATCTCGGCCTCTTCCTTCTTCTTATTTCCTTCTCGACGCCGAGAGACTCAAAAGCCGTTGTCCGATCACGGCACACCTCTTCTTCTTCTCCGCCCCAATCTGTCCTCTCTCTGCCCAATTCCTCTTCCTCGGGCATGGTGCAAAAGGGCGAGGAGGGGGGGGGCGAGATGGTTGCCGAGGTGGAGATAGAGCGGCTGCCGGTGGATCTCCTCGCCCATGTCTTCTCCCTCCTCTTTCCTCCGGAACCTCGCGTAGTGAGCACCTTGTTTTCTTGTTCTTCTTCTTCTTATTTATTTTGTGT
Source organism: Calamus simplicifolius (assembly GCA_900491605.1). Classification (NCBI taxonomy): domain Eukaryota; kingdom Viridiplantae; phylum Streptophyta; class Magnoliopsida; order Arecales; family Arecaceae; genus Calamus; species Calamus simplicifolius. The sequence goes on from UESW01001508.1 coordinate 406,089, forward strand.
TCGGTGGTTTCGATTGAATGGTCCGGCGGTCTTATGAAATGAATGAATATTTTTTTCTTTCTTTTTTCTTTTTTGTTTTGAGGAAAAAGGGCGGCAGAGTGTGCCGGAAGTGGCGGCAAGGGGTGGAGCAGTCTCTGGCAGTAGGGAGCGGCTGAGCGCTCGCTGGTGGAAGATGGACGACGCTTCCACCGCCCGCCTCGTCTCTGCGCCGCCTACAACCTCAAGGAGCTCAACATGTATGCTTCGCTTTGC
>UESW01001508.1:409027-438589 GCA_900491605.1 Calamus simplicifolius
TGCGATTGTTTTGGATCCTAGATACAAGATATCTTTGGTCGAATTTTATTTTGATCATCTTTTTGGTTTGGAGAGTTTTGTCCATGTGGGTAAGATTCGACGTTCTTGTCTTGATTTGGTAATGAGTATCAATCACAAAAATCAAGCTTAAAAGATACTGGTGCATTCCATATAGATTCATTGACTTCTGACAGCAGTAACACAGTTACTTTTGAGTTGTATTTGAGGCAAAAGAAAAAACAAAAGATCGGATCTTCTAAATCAGAGTTGGACTTCTACTTAGAAGAGGATGAAGTGCCATTTAATCCAGATTTTGATGTCTTAAATTGGTGGAAGGTGTATGGAATGAAATTTCCTACATTGCAAGTCATTGCTCGAGATATATTTGCTATTCCTCTGTTTACAGTAGCTTCTGAGTTTGCATTTAGTACCAGTGGAAGAATCATAAGTCCTCATCGCAGTAGACTACATCCAGACACTGTGGAAGCTATTATGTGTACTCAAAATTGGTTGTGGGCTGCTGAAAAAAGGAGTATGTATAATGACTTATTCATCATTTTTTTATATGTACATATTAAGATTAGTTTTTCTTCTCGTACAGGTATATGTACATAGATTAGTTTTTCTTCTCGTACAGGTGGTATGATTGGAGTTATGAGAGAAATAGCAGATTGCGTATTGGATGAGGATATTGACACTGATGAGGTCTTTTTCTAAATTTAACTAGAATCAGGACACAATATTTTAAATATAAATATATATATATTTTTTTTTTTTTGAAAGTCAGGGTTCTCAAACTCAAGATCAAGAATTGACAAAGTAAAAGATGGAACTCGATGGTTATGCCTTCAAGTGGATGATTCTGCTAGGTCATTCTTATTTTTTTTAAATTTCTATGGAGCAAATTGTTGCCTTTAGTGTTTATGTTTTGTAGCATTAGTTTGATGGGGATACTCATCCAGTTGGTTTTGTAATATTGAATCATTTGAATTTCTATCGTGCCAATTTGAAGTTTATTGGAGGTCAAATGCTCTCCTAGACTATACATAATTTTAGTGAATAAAAGTTTACCGAGGCTAGAACAGCCCAACCCTAAACTTTTCTTTTTAACCCAAACAAAAAATGAATAGCTACCTTAAGATAAAGGAAGTCATAATATAATTGAAGCAGACTCAATTTAGCTGAGGAATGTAGAGCCATAAGAGTTGCTCTTTCATAGCAGTTTAGCTTATTATTTCATTGGGTTACAATTCTTAGGTTAGGTTTGTGTTGTTAATGTTTTTCATGTTGTGCTACCTATGTATATGTATGATTCTACTTTCTTGAAATCATGGCTTCGCATGGGAGTATTTAAATAGAGTTACAAGAAGGCTTTAATACAAGTATGCATGTGTAATAATGCATTTGTAATAACTGAATGCTTGAGCCTTGAACTTAGTATTTTTAGTTGATGAAAAGTGTCTATACAATTGGACTTTGCTTATATAATCTAATCCTATCAACTTCTTGTTAAAGCATGTTTTTCTGTTTTTAATTTTATCATGCCCTTGTATAGGCTGTCACCGTAAAATATGACTTTTAAATTTTTATTTGGACGGGTATGGGGCGGGGATGGGGATCCCCATTCCCCAGCGGGTACGGGGACGGATTGAAATTTCATACCCGTCGGGGATGGGGACGGGGATGAGGTTAATAAACGGGTATGGGGAACGAAGGGGTCATCCCCATCCCGACCCTCCCCATTGCCAATCCTACCGTTGATCTTCTAACTAACCAGATACGAATCCTACCGATCTCATAACAAACTGGATTCGAATCTAACAGCTTTCGGACCCATGACGACGCTCCCAAACAACCAGGTGATCCTCTATAAATACCACAGCTTCAGACCCCCTCAGTACGCCATCTCCCATGCGCACACTTGCTCACTGGCTCTCTCTCTCTCTGCCTTCACTTCTGCCATAGCGCTCGCTCAGAGCCTCTGGAGGAACTCTTTGGCGAGAGCCTTCTCCTCATTTCTGTTGACTGTCGATCTCCACTGACTTGAGCGTCGAAGGGTCTTCCACAGAGGGCCACCCCCAACGCCTCTCGCGTGAGGACTGTCTTGCAGGTTCGCTCAGGAGGAAGCCCGTCTCAAGCCCACCGCGTCCAAGTCGGAGGACGGATTTCAGCAGCAACAGATTGGCGCTAGAGGAAGGGCCCTCAAGTCCCATAAACTTGTAATCGAGATAAGGGTCTTGATCTTGAAGAGAACCCCTCCAATGGCCAATCGAAGAAAGGCTACTTTCGAAGCCCGGGACCAGGTCGTCTCCCAAAGACCTGATCCGGTGAGCAGTGTGTCGCCGTCGCCACCAGTTGAGACTCCATCGCCACCAGTGGCCCAGTGACCCAGGACCAGTTTGTCACACTGGTCCAGCAGGTCCAAGCACTGACCCATTTGATTCAGGGATGCCATGAAGCTCCCCGTCCAGCTGCTCCTGCTCTGCATCTTCTGAGGGAGCCGCGGACCCCCCTCATCGTCCTAAGGGAGCTAGGCCAGCCCTGCAAGTGGTCTGCAGCATGGATCTTCCTAGATCTCGGCAGGCCGATCCCTTTCTCCGGTGTCCTCTTGCCACGACTCGATGCTGTCTCCGCCTTCTCCCTGCCTCGGTACTATAGCTCGGCTTCCGTAGCCGCGCTATGCGCACCAAGGCATTTATGGCCTCATAAAGGCCATGTGCCTCTACCTGCTTTAAGGCATTTAATGCCTTATCTCCTTCCATCATTAAGGCATTTATGGTTGCCATGTTGGCCCCCTTGGTACCTTTTGCATGAAGAAAGATGGCGTCATGAAGCAAGACAAGGAGTTCTTGACTCCATGCTTCACAAAGTCCAACATCAGCTTCAGCTTTGGCCAGTGGGTCTACCGCACCACCCAGAGAGTTCCCACGAGTGAGACCCCATTCTGGATGGCCTTCGGCGTAGAAGCTGTCATCCCGTGGAGATAGGACCCCCCCTATCCGCAGATGCTATCACGCCTCCATAGTCAAAGGGAGATCTTTCTCGCCCGCGATCGTATCCTCGGAAAGCATCCGTCTCCAAACCGCTAGAGCAAGGAAAGCTGTCTCCGAACTGGGTAGGCCCCTATCAAGTGGCAGAAGTCATCGGACCTGGCACCTACAAACTCCAGGATTTGAACGGGAAATCAATCCTCCGACATGGAGTTCAGACAACCTCCGCATATATCACCATAGAGTACGCTCTCTATAGACTTGCCACATTTACAGCTTTGGCATCTTGTTTCTATTCTCCATGGCACGACCGCTATAGTTGTTTTTTTCTGAAAGGTCGTATAGGAAACATATATCGCTTACACATCCATTTTTGGCACAACCGAGCTATCTCTCGAACCAAATCTTTGAACCTCGGCAGGGTCGAGCCTCGAAACAAATCTCCATACCTTGGCAAGGCCAAGTAAAATATCAAGAAACTTCGTTCGGATTCGGGCAGCTTACAAGCCCTGGCCGGACCAAGTGATCTCCAAAACCTCATCCGATTTGGGCAGCTTACAAGCTCTGGCCGGACCAGGTGACCTCTAAAATTTTATCTGGATTTGGGCAGCTTACAAGCTCCGGCCGGACCAAAGGATAAAGAAACCTCGGTTGGATTCGGGCATCTTACAAGCCCGGCCAAACCAAATGATCTCCAAACAGTCTCCATACCTTAGCCGCGCCAAGTAAAATATAATCTTTATAATCCTTGGCTGGGCCGAGTACCTTGGCAGCGCCAAGTAAAATATATGTTGAAGGCTCGGCAATACCGAGTAATTTATTATTTGAAGCCTCGGCTACAACCGAGAGGCATATTTGGAAGGCTCGGCAATAACCGAGCAATAAATTTCTTGAAGACTCGGCAACAACCGAGTAATATATCTCTTGAAGACTCGGCAACAACCGAGCAATAAATATATTTCTGAAGGCTTGGCAAAAACCGAGCAATAAATTTCTTGAAGGCTCGCAACAACTGAGTAATATGTTCCTAAAGACTCGGCAACAACCGAGTAATAAATTTCCTGAAAAAAAGTATGCCCTTACTAAACTCATTCTTGTTCATTGAATTAAATTTAGCTTTTGAAGGCATGCAAAATTCTTATAACTCTCTTTGAAAGCAAATGAGAAGTAGGTCATATAAATCTTCGGCCGGCCGAGCGATCTCCGTACCTTAGCAGCGCCAAGTAAAATATAATTTTTATAATCCTTGGCTGGGCCGAGCGAACCTTGGCAGCGCCAAGTAAAATGTAATGTTGAAGGCTCGACAACACCGAGTAATTTATTATTTAAAGGCTCGGCAACACCGAGTAATTTATTATTTGAAGCCTCGGTTACAACCGAGTAGCATCTTGGGAAGGCTCGGCAACACCGAGTAATTTATTATTTGAAGGCTCGGCAACATAATTTATTATTTGGAAGCCTCGGTTACAACCGAGTAGCATCTTGGAAAGGCTCGACAACATCGAGTAATTTATTTGGAAGCCTCGGTTACAACCGAGTAGCATCTTTGGAAGGCTCGACAACAACCGAGCAATAAATTTCTCGAAGACTCGGCAACACCGAGTAATTTATTATTTGAAGCCTCGGCTACAACCGAGTGGCATATTTGGAAGGCTCGGCAACAACGAGCAATAAATTTCTTGAAGACTCGCAACAACCAAGTAATATATCTTTTGAAGACTCGGCAACAACGAGCAATAAATATATTTCTGAAGGCTCGGCAACAACCGAGCAATAAATTTCTTGAAGACTTGGCAATAACCGAGTAATATATTCCTGAAGACTTGGCAACAATCGAGTAATAAATTTCCTAAAAAAAAGTATGCCCTTACTAAACTCATTCTTGTTCATTGAATTAAATTTAGCTTTTGAAGGCATGCAAAATTCTTATAACTCTCCTTGAAAGCTACAATAAGAAGTAGGTCATATAAATCCTCGACCGGGCCGAGCGATCTCCGTACCTTGCAGCGCCAAGTAAAATATAATGTTGAAGGCTCGGTAACACTGAGTAATTTATTATTTGAAGGCTTGGCAATACCGAGTAATTTATTATTGAAGCCTTGGTTACAACCGAGTAGCATCTTGGGAAGGCTCGGCAACACCGAGTAATTTATTATTTGAAGGCTCGGCAACAGTAATTATTATTTGGAAGCCTCGGTTACAACCGAGTAGCATCTTGCGAAGGCTCGGCAATACCGAGTAATTTATTATTTGGAAGCCTCAGTTACAACCGAGTAGCATCTTTGGAAGGCTCGACAACACCGAGCAATAAATTTCTTGAAGGCTCGGCAACACCGTAATTTATTATTTGAAGCCCCAATTGAGTGGCATATTTGGAAGGCTCGGCAACAACCGAGCAATAAATTTCTTGAAGACTCGGCAACAACCGTAATATATCTCTTGAAGACTCGGTAACAACCGAGCAATAAATATATTTCTGAAGGCTGGCAACAACCGAGCAATAATATATTCTGAAGGCTCGGCAACAACCGAGCAATAAATATATTCTGAAGGCTCGGCAACAACCGAGCAATAAATATATTTCTGAAGGCTCGGCAACAACCGAGCAATACATTTCTTGAAGACTCGGCAACAACCGAGTAATATATTCCTAAAGACTCAGCAACAATCAAGTAATAAATTTCCTAAAAAAAAGTACACCCTTACTAAACTCATTCTTGTTCATTGAATTAAATTTAGCTTTGAAGGCATGCAAAATTCTGATAACTCTCCTTGAAAGCTACAATGAGAAGCAGGTCATATAAATCCTCGACCGGGCCGAGCGATCTCCGTACCTTAACAGTGCCAAGTAAAATATAATCTTTATAATCCTCGGCTGGACCGAGCGATCTCCGTACCTTGGCAGCTCCAAGTAAAATATAATGTTGAAGGCTCGACAACACTGAGTAATTTATTATTTGAAGGCTCAGCAACATCGAGTAATTTATTATTTGAAGCCTCGATTACAACCGAGTAGCATCTTGGGAAGGCTAGGCAACACCGAGTAATTTATTATTTGAAGGCTCGACAACAGTAATTTATTATTTGGAAGCCTCGGTTACAACCGAGTAGCATCTTGGAATGTCTTGGCAGCACCGAGTGATTTATTATTGGAAGCCCCGGCCAGAGCTGAAGTGCGTATCAAAAGCCTCGGCCAAAGCCGGAGTGCATCTCTTATTATCCAAAGCCCCGGCCAGAGCCGAGTGCGTATCAAAAGCCTCGGTCAGAGCCGGAGTGCATCTCTTATTCTCCAAAGCCCCAGAGCTGGATGCATCTCTTATTATCCAAAGCCCCGGCCAGAGCCGAAGTGCATCTCTTATTATCCAAAGCCCCTCTAGAGCCAAAGTGCGTATCAGAAGCCTCGGCCAGAGCTGGAGTGCATCTCTTATTATCTAAAGCCCCGGCCAGAGCCGAAGTGCATATCAAAAGCCTCGACCAGAGCCGAGTGCATCTCTTATTATCTAAAGCCCCGGCCAGAGCCGAAGTGCGTATCAAAAGCCTCGGTCAGAGCCAGAGTGCATCTCTTATTATCTAAAGCCCCGGCCAGAGCCGAAGTACGTATCAAAAGCCTCGGCCAGAGCCGGAGTGCATCTCTTATTATCAAAAGCCCTGGCCAGAGCGAAGTGCGTATCAAAAGCCTCGGCCAGAGCCGGAGTGCATCTCTTGTTTTCCAAAGCCCCGGCCAGAGACGAAGTGCGTATCAAAGCCTCAGCTAGAGCCGGAGTGCATCTCTTATTATCCAAAGCCTCGGCCAGAGCCGAGTGTATCTCTTATTATCTAAAGCCCGGCCAGAGCCGAAGTGCGTATCAAAAGCCTCGGCCAGAGCCAGAGTGCATCTCTATTATCAAAAGCCTCGGCCAGAGCCGGAGTGCATATCTTATTATCAAAAGCCTCGGCCAGAGTCGGAGTGCATCTCTTACTATCAAAAGCCTCGATCAGAGCCGGAGTGCATCTCTTACTATCAAAAGCCTCGGCCAGAGCCGGAGTGCATCTCTTACTATCAAAAGCCTCGGCCAATCCGAGTGATACAACACTAAAGCTTCATCCTAACCGGATAATTTCTCGGACACTCTAGCGCAACTAATAGCGCAACTAAAGCACCTTATTTTACTTCAGCAAGAGGGCCGCCCAGGCCTTTCTCTAACCTACACAGAGATAAACACTTCCTCTACAGAGGATCGAATAATATGTTCCCAAATAAGATTGCTCCATAATTCTACTCCATATCCAAAGTTACACTTCGGACTAGGGAGTGGGAGGCATGTGTTGAGGGATAAAATTATCATTACATTGTTGACCGCTCACATTGGCGATGGGGTCACGCCCAATCTAAATGCCCTTCTTGCCAGCTGGCTAGCTCGGCCAACATAGCTCGGCCAGCCTCAGCCTCAGCCAGCTTTAGCATAGCTCGGCCAACATAGATCGGCCAGCCTCAACATCAACCAGCTTCAGCATAGCTCGGCCAACATAGCTCGGCCAGCCTCAGCCTCAGCCAGCTTCAGCATAGCTCGGCCAACATAGCTCGGCCATCATAGCTCGACCAGCCTCAGCCAGCTTCAGCATAGCTCGGCCAACATAGCTCGGCCAGCCTCAGCCTCAGCCAGCTTTAGCATAGCTCGGCCAACATAGCTCGACCAGCCTCAGCCTCAGCCAGCTTCAGCATAGCTCAGCCAATATAGCTCGGCCATCATAGCTGGCTAGCCTCAGCCTTAGCCAGCTTCAGCATAGCTCGGCCATCATAGCTCGGCCAGCCTCAACCTTAGCCAGTTTCAGCATAGCTCGGCCAACATAGCTCGGCCATCATAGCTCGGCCAGCGTCAGCTCGCATACCTCGGCCTCGCAACCATGCTATGTCTCTTGCATTAAGGCATTTATGGCCTCATAAAGGCCACGTGCATCCACCTGCTTTAAGGCATTTAATGCCTTTTTCCTTCCATGCATTAAGGCATTTATAGCTGCCACGTTGGCCCCTTGGCACCTGCCTCCGGAACCATGATGACCGAACCACAGCGTTCAAAATACCTCTGTGAAATCCGACGCGGGAAAGCTTCCGAATCAACTATAACTGAATAAGATTCCATGCGGCGAATCATGCCCAGAGGTGGCCTAGGTCCATGTGATCATTAAACCTCATGGCATCAATTAGCTCTCCCAGCCGTCGATCCTCTAATTGACAAGATACGGATCCCCCTTGCATCATAACAAACTCGATTTGGATCTCAACAGCTTTCAGACCCACGATGCCTCCAAGCAGTCTGGTGACCCTCTATAAATACAACCGTCTTCCTGCTTCTAAGGTACGGGCCATCTTTTTACACACTTGCTCACCCCTTTCCGTCATTAGCGCTCTGCTCAGAGCCCTCGAGAGGCCACCCTGGAGAGCTCTTCAACGAGAGCCTTCTCTCATTTTTATTGGTTGCTGATCTCTACTGACTTGAGCATCGGAGGGTCTTCCGCAGAGGGCCACCCCCAACACCTCTCGCGTGAGGACTTTCTTGCAGGTCCACCTAGGAGGAAGCCCGTCTCGAAGCCCCATTGCGCCCGAGTCGGAGGACGGATTTTAGCAGCAACAGATTGGCGCTAGAGGAAGGGCCCTCAAGTCCCTAAAATCTTGTGATCCAGGAGACAAGGGTCTCAGTCTGCAAGAGGATTCCTCCTATGGCCAACCGAAGAAAGGCCACCTCCGAAGTCCGAGATCATGTTGCCTCTCAAAGGCCTGATCTAGTGAGCAATCGTCGCCGCCACCGCCGCCAGTCGAGACTCCGTCATCACCGGCGGCCCCGGTGACTCAGACCAGTTTGCCTTACTGGCCCAGCAGGTTCAGGCTCTAGCCCACCTGATTCAGGGGCGCTCCGAAGCCCCCCGTTCCGCTCATGCTCCTCACCCTCCTGAGGAGGATGCGGCCTCCGCTCATCCGACGATCTCTTCTTCCAGTCTGCACAGGGTTGCGAACCCCCTCATCGTCCAAGGAAGCTGAGCCAGCTCCCCAGCGAGCCCATGGCAAAGATCTCCGTAGATCTCGACAGGCCCAATCTCTCTCCTGGTGTATTCTCGCCATGATTCGACACCGTCTCAGTATCCTCTCGTCCTGCCCCTCTTGCTCTTCCTAACGAGGAGATCCGCCGCCAACTCCAAGAAATGCGTCAAGAGCTTGACGCCGCCAAGCAAGCCCATCCGCTTCAGAATAAAGCGGAGCAGGGCGCCCCCTTCTCTAAGAAAATCATGGAGGAAGTGATTCCCTCCCATGTCAAGCTACCTGCCATCGAGCCTTATCATGGCTCCTCCGACCCCGACGATCATCTCAGCAGCTTCCGATCAATAATGATGTTCCACGAGCATCAGATGCGGTCCTCTGCCGCTTTCCCTTCCACCCTCAGGGATCTACCCGAACCTGGTTCAATGCTTTGAAACTATGTTCCGTTAATTCTTTTGACGAGTGATTCGCTATTCATCAGCCAGTTCGTCAGTAGCCGCCGCCACCGATGAAGATTCGACTCCCTCTCTGAAGTTAAGTAGAGAGAGGGGAGTCCCTGAAGAAGTATCTCGGCCATTTTAATACGGCCATGCTAGAGGCGGACCACCTTAATCATGAGGTGGCCATGTCCACCCTAGCGGGTGGAGTACTGAAGGAGAGCGACTTCTACCTGTGCTGGAGGTCAGCTACCCGCCAAACCTCTCCGACATGATGGCCCTGGCCAACAAATATGCCATAGTCGAGGAGTCACGAGAGCTGCCCGAGCCGAGCTAACGAAGAAGAAGGAGCCCAAGGGCTCCGATAGGCACCGACCTGCCCGCGGCCAAGTCTACCTCATCGCCAGAGGATTCCCCAGCCCGCTGAGGAACTGCTCTCGGAGCTCGCCTAGGAGGTTCCACCGGTTCACTCCGCTCATTGCCCCAAGAGCAGAGATCCTCATGGAGATTGAGCACCAGCTCCCTCGACCTCCTCCTCTGCGGGAATGCAGCCCGGAGAGATCCCGCCAAATATTGCCGCTACCACCATGACCACGGCCACGACACTGAAGAGTGCTGGCAGCTTAAGAATGAGATTGAAAGGCTCATCCAGCGGGGTAGACTAGATCGGTTCAGAGGAGCCCCGAGCCAAGGACGGGGGTGATCGCTGGCCTGAGCCCACCAGCAATCTCCTCCCCCTCCAAATCCTCCAGTTGCTGGCCACATCAATGTGATTGAGGCGGTCAGTGGTCCTTCAGGCGGGAGGGACGACGAAGAAGGTCCGGCACCGAAGAAGGCATGCCCCGACGAGCTTTCTTTCTCCAATGACTTCCAAGGTATACAGTTCCCACAGGATGATGCATTAGTTGTATCTCTAAACTTGAACAACTATGATGTAAGCCGGATTCTCATTGATAGTGGAAGCTCCGTCAATATTTTGTACCTCGATGTGTTTGTGAAGATGAAGCTTCTTATAGAGAATCTCCGAGCCGTGGACTCCACCTAATGGGGTTCACCAGCATGTTATTGTCCCATAGGGGATCGTCACCTTGACGGTCCGTGCGGGGACCTGGCCCCGCGTGGCCACTGTGTATGCAGATTTCTTGGTGACAAGCTTCGGTCGCCCTACAATGCTATCCTGGGAAGACCCGGCCTAATGTCTCTCAGAGCCGCCGTCTCCATCCCGCATCTTGTTATGAAGTTCCCTACCGAGCGAGGGGTAGGTGAAGTTCGGGGAAGCCAAGCAATAGCTCGGCAGTGTTTCATCACCAGCCTGCAATCCAGACTGCCCGAGGTTGATGGACTAGACGCTCGGGAGGATTTTGCCGAGCAGCGAGGGGAACTAGCCGAAGAGCTGGAGGAAGTGCCCTTGGACGAAGCTCGCTGACCGAACCATAAGGATCAGATTGTTGCTGAAGGGGAGATTCGGCTAGAGCTGATCAATTTTCTCGAAGGAATGCTGACGTCTTTGCCTGGTCAGCCTCAGACATGCCTGGGATCAGTCCACATCCTTGTCCACCGTCTTAATGTGGACGAGATGTCCCGACCTGTGAAGCAGAAGAAGAGAAGCTTCGCCCCTGACCGGTAGAGAGCAATTGAAGAAGAGGTGGACAAGCTCATTAAGGCAAACTTGTTCGAGGTAAATTATCCGAGCTAGCTATCCAATGTCGTCATGGTGAAAAAGTCGAATGGCAAGTGAAGAATCTGCATCGACTTTACCGACCTTAATAAAGCATGCCCAAAGATAGTTTTTCCTCTCCCCGGATCGAGCTCGTGGATGCCACCTTTGGCCATCAGATGCTGACCTTCATGGATGCCTACTCAGGCTATAACCAAATTCGGATGGCACCTGAGGATGAAGAAAAAATAGCCTTCATAACCGATCGAGGTACCTATTGCTACCGAGTCATGCCATTTGGTCTAAAGAATGCGGGCGCCACCTACCAAAGGCTAGTAAACAAGGTCTTCAAGGAGCAGATCGGTCGGAACATGAAGTATACGTTGATGACATGCTGGTTAAAAGCAAAGAAGCTTCCCAGCATATTGAAGACCTTTTAAAAAGCTTCGCGACACTCCGAAAGTATTGGATGAAGCTCAATCCGGAAAATGCACTTTCGGCATCACCTCAGGAAAATTTCTGGGCTTTATGTTTCTCAGCGAGGCATCGAAGCCAACCCGCAGAAAATTCAAGCCCTTCCGCAAATGACACCACCTTCGTCTATCAAAGAAGTCCAGCGCCTATCGGAGAGGATTGCGGCCCTCAACCGCTTCATGGCTCAATCGGCCGAGAGGAGCCTCCCTTTCTTCAAAGCTCTCCGATCTGCCAAGAACTTTCAATGGACTCCCGAGTGCCAAAAATCATTCGAAGACCTCAAGAAGTATCTCAGCTCTCCGCCTCTCCTTAGTAGTCCCAATCCGGGAGAAATGCTGTTTCTATACCTCGCAGTTTCGGAGGGCGCAATCAGCTCGATTTTGGTCAGAGAAGAGAAGAAGACTCACAAGCCGATCTACTATGTCAGCAAACTGCTCCGGGACGCCGAAACGAGATACACCCGGATCGAAAAGCTGTTGCTGCGTTGGTTCGGAGATTGCAACCATATTTTTAGGCGCATTTAGTGACGGTCCTCACCGACCAGCCAATCAAGGCACCGTCCACCATCCGGAGACATCAGGAAGAATGGCAAAGTGGGCTGTTAGTTGAGCGAGCATGACATCCGATATCAGGCTCGCCCTGCCATAAAGGCACAAGTCCTAGCTGACTTCCTCCTTGAATGTGCTATCCCAGAAGATGGCTCCACCCCAGACTCCTCTGAGTATCCAAAACCAAATGCCGTGTGGCTGCTCCACGTTAACGGATCCTCCAATGCCAATGGCTCCGGTGCTGGTCTAGTCCTCACCAGCCCAGAGGGGATAACCTTTGAGTACGGCGGTCGATTCTCCTTCCCAGCCTCCAACAATGAAGCCGAATATGAAGCTCTGCTCGTCGGACTCCGAATCACCCGTGACCTAAAAGTGAAGAAACTGAATGCCTTTACCAACTCTCAGTTGGTAGCCAGTCATGTGCGAGGCAAGTTTGATGCCCGAGAGCCAAACATGATTCGGTATCTCCAAGAGGTGCGGAACTTACTCTCTTACTTCATCAAATTCGAAGTTATCCAGATCCCCAGATCGAAAATGCTCATGCCTATCTACTATCCCGGCTAACAACTGCGGAGTCAATGGACTCCGAGTGGAAGTTCCCCTTGGAAATTCTGGAAAAGCCCAGCATCGCGGAGGTAGACCGAGTGATGCAGATTGAGGTCGAACCATCCTGGTTTGACCCTATATTGAAGTATCTTAAAGAATGGTCGCTCCCAGCCGATCGCAGGAAAGCAAGAAAGCTGAAGTTGCAAGCTACCCACTATGTGCTAATCGATGACCAGCTCTATAAGCGGTCCTTCTCCATGCCGCTTTGTTGGCCCAGATGACAGCCCAAGAGGGGGGTGAATTGGGTTCTTTAAAAAATTTATCCCCTTTTAAAAAATTGTTTGCTTAAGATGAATGAAAGTAAATGCAATGCAAATATAAAGCACAATCAATGAGATAGAGATAGAGACAATAGAAGCACGGCAAACACAAAGATTTTATAGTGGTTCGGTGTATCCAACACCTACGTCCACTCCCAAGATCCACTTGGGTCCACACTATAATCTCCTCGATTACAGCCGAGTTGTTTTACAAGCTCACAACCCAAACTTGTTGTTTTACCCGGGATCACAACGAACCCAGCCGGTTTTTCGGGCTCACCAGCACACAACCCTAAACTCAAGCTATTCTAGCTTGACCCGAGGTTAACAACCTCCACTAGTTCAATCCCTTGATTGAACTAGGCACAAAAAGAAGAATATAGTTTTTCAAAGATACACAGCTCCTCAATGAGCAAATATTCAAAAATAATAAAACAAGTTTAGAAAAGCCTGATTTGAAGTTGTTTGGCTTTGAGCTTTTCTTCTTTTCTTCTTTTCCTCTTCTCCTTCTCCTTTGGAATGATGAATCAAGCCTCAGCTTTAATCCCTCACAGTTGTTGCAGTTGAGAAGATTGGAAATGGAAGAAACGAAGCTTTTTCTTCAATTTGGGAAATCCACTGATTTTTGATTTGAGCGCCTTGGATTCCTCTTTGAGCTTTTTGGAGTGGAAGGATTTGAGTTTGAAGGATTTTCTCTTGGATTTCAGGCTCAGGGTTTCTCGGATTTTGATTTGAAATATTTCTCTTTTCCGTCTCTTTTTCTCTCTTTCAAACGGGTGTTTTTCCCTTTTTATAGATTTTCTTCAATCCATTTTTGGGATGAAACTAGCCGTTGGAGTGTACCTGGAAACAAAATATATCCGTTAGAAATTAGGTAAAATGGAAATATTACCGTTAGAGCTGATCTGGCATTTTAAATTTCCGTCCCAGTCAGGTTGGAGTCGGCTCCAACTTTTCAGGTGTCGGCTCCAGATCGTTTTACCAAAAATAGAAATTTCCGAGTTCGTTGAGGAGTCGGCTCCGATAAAGTAAGTGTCGGCTCGCCATCGTCAGGTGTCGGCTCCCGAAAACTGTAGGTGTCGACTCCAGGATGCTCAAAAAATCAACGTTCTGTCCCCGCATCGGAGTCGGCTCCAGACACTGTAAGTGTCGACTCCGAAACTCTAGGTGTCGGCTCCGGATTGTATCAGAAATCAGATTAAAATTGAATTGGCCATGGGGTCGGCTCCAGACTTTCTAGGTGTCGACTCCAAGCTCTGAAACTTTGAAATCTCTGATTTGTATTTGATTCAAAATTCATTTCTTAATTCCTTTAAATTGATCAAATAAATTTAAGTCCTGAAACACTTATAAAATCCATTAGTAATCAAACAAATATACTCAATTCCTTTATTAATCATCAAAATCAATAAATGGATCAACAATCTCCCCCTTTTTGATGATTATAAAAACATTGAGTATATGCATAGAATTCTTAAATTAAAAAATCTAAGGTGAAGAGTAAGCTCCCCTGAATAAGGTCCCCCTTTGAAGTTTATTATTTCTTACTTTACATATTTACTTAATATACATTCAAATCAATTTGTTAAATCCACATCAAATCAACTCAATTCATATCAATTAATTTTCATATTAAATTAATGCAAATAACTCCCCTTTTAATTAAACAACAATAACTTTTTCTCCCTTTAATGCAATACAACCATAATTCTCTCCCTCTTTTTTGTTCAAAAAATCAATTCATATCAAGATTTTCATTGCATCAAAAGATAATTTCATTTCAAAAGTCAAGTATTACATCAAATTACTCATATTAAAATATATCCTTCATTACATCAACTCATAGACTTCATCAAAATTAAACATTACATTACATCAAACATTTCATTCACTATTCTTGTTAAATGATCTACAATATTTTTCATTCCATCACATTGAAGCTTAACATAGTCTTTAAGTCTCTCATCAACAAATGTGCAAGCTGTTGAGATTTTGTCTTGAAGCTCGGCGTTGCACCTTGAATAAGTTTCACTATCTCCACAAATCTCTTTAAGTTCTTCAAAGATATTCTTTAAATCACCACTTAAAGATTCTGCAGAGGAGTTGAGAGTTGATTCAATTTTTGTAATCCGATCATCAAGTGAATAAAGTGATTCTTTTATATTCATGAATTGACTGTCAAACTCATCCTTCTGAGCAGCAAACAAACTTTTTAATTGCTCCATTTGAAGGTCTGAGAATCCAGCTGAAGAAGTGGATGGTTGATCATTAACATGTGCAGGTGCAGGAGCAGGAGCAGGAATGGGACTCCTAGGCTGTGAAGAAGGAACCCTAACTGATGGTCCAGCCTCGCAAGGCTCAGAAACTCTCGGCACAGGGGTTCTCTCATCAAGGTGTCCTTTCCTATCCCACTGTCCATTCACCTTAGCAAAACCCATCCGATGCAATGTTGCCAAGCTATAGTAGTCGGTGTGCCTCAGGTTTTAGATGGTTCATTCTCTTGAATTACAACCCCTTGGCTCTTGAAAACCATAGTAAGCACCATGCCATACGGTAGGGATGATCTTCTCCTCCCTCCAGCTTCCGCCATATAAAAATCATCATAGCTGCTAGGTTGATTGGCTGTCCAGTCAAAACACTATCCATAATAACAATGTCTCGCTCCGAGACATACTCAAACCGACCAGTCTTCGGAAACAAGATCCTACTGCAAATGTTGTGTAATAATCTCAATTCCAAAGGTAATTGATTAGCTCTTATCTCCTCAAACTCTGTCACTTCCCTTCCTAACATCCTTGAAAGAGCCGCTGACCTATCACTGTGCATGTCAGCTGCTAAACCGGTAATTGGGATGCTAAGGAGGTTTCCAAGCTTTTGAAAGGTAAGGTGAATCCTCTTATTTCTTACTGAGCTAACTAAACCGCCATCACCTCTAGCCAAATTAAAATAAAATTCTTTTACCAAGGCTGGATAAGTGGGAACGTCTAGAGAACAGAGCTTATCCCAGCCCATTTCCTTTAATTGTCTACCGATTGAAAAGCCCTCGGTTTCAAACAGATCAAAATCAATTTTTCTCCCCATTGTGATAACCCTCCCGGCTAAGGTATCTACCTGAGTGGAAGAGGTGTTGGGGTTGTCTGAATCCGTGGACGAATCACTGCTTGGAGTCGGCTCACGAACGGGACGACGCGCGGACCATTTTCCCGTGGTCACCGGCGCTCCAATCACTGATTCCCTCCTTTTGGGTGCCATTGGATCTTTGGAAAGATTCGATTTGGATGGAATTTGAGGTGGGGAAGTTTTGGAAGAATTTTGGAAGAGTTTGGTTAGGATTTGAGAAGTTATGAAATGACGAGGTGTCGACTCTGCCCTAATAAATCAATTTTGGAATCCCAGGTGTCGACTCCCGCAAAGTCGGGTGTCGACTCCAAATCGCTAACACAGTCAGCGCTCGAACTGGAGTCGGCTCCACTTATACGGGTGTCGGCTCCAAGGTCAGGGACCGAGAGCGACACAGTCAGAGGTGTCGACTCCTCATTCTGAGGTGTCGACTCCAAAGACAGTTTCAGAAAAAAATAGTTGAAATTCAAATGACTGAAACTCGTCAAAAAGAGTTCAATAAAAATTTCAAAAAATCTTTGAAATATCAAGGATCAAATAGCTCAAATGACTAGATAATTTGTCCTTAAAATTGTGAGAGGATTTTCAAGAAATTTATAGAAATCTAGATTCTCATTCCTTAGGGTTTCAAACTCACTCTAAAGGATCACATATTCCTAATTCACCTCTAAGATAACAAAATCTCTCTTCACTCAAGGGTTTTGTAAATATGTCAGCTAATTGTTCCTCTGTATTAACATATTCAAGACAGATTTCATTATTAGCTACATGTTCTCTTATGAAATGATATCTAATTTCAATGTGTTTTGTTCTTGAATGTTGAATTGGATTTTTAGTCAAATTTATTGCACTCGTGTTATCACATCTAATTGGAGTTTTATCAAGGGTTATGCCATAATCTTCAAGTTGCCTCTTAATCCAAAGGATTTGAGCACAGCAACTTCCAGCTGCAACATACTCTGCTTCAGCAGTAGATAATGCAACCGAATTTTGCTTTTTGCTAAACCAAGAGATTAAGTTACATCCTAAGAATTGACATGCACCACTTGTGCTTTTTCTATCTAATTTACATCCAGCATAGTCAGAATCAGAATATGCAATTAAATTTAAAGTTGAGTCTCTAGAGTACCATAAACCTACATTTTTAGTTCCACTTAAATATCTTAAAATTCTTTTTACAGCAATTAAGTGAGATTCTTTAGGTTCAGATTGAAATCTAGCACATAAACATACTGCAAACATAATATCTGGTCTACTAGCTGTTAAGTAAAGAAGAGATCCAATCATACCTCTATAATGTTTTTGATCTACTTTCTTACCATCTTCATCTTTGTCCAATTTGCACGAAGGACTCATAGGAGTTCCAAGTGGCTTGATTGACTCCATTCCAAACTTCTTGAGCAGTTCTTTTGTGTATTTGGCTTGATTGATGAAGATTCCTTCTTTGCTTTGTTTGATTTGAAGTCCTAGGAAGAAGTTGAGTTCTCCCATCATACTCATTTCAAACTCACCCTGCATCAACTTAGCAAATTCTTGACATAACAAGTTGTTAGTAGCACCGAATACAATATCATCGACATATATTTGTACTACTAATAAATCTTTATCTTTTCTTTTCAAAAATAATGTTTTATCAACATTTCCTCTTACAAAATCATTTTCAATTAAAAATTTACTTAATCTTTCATACCAAGCTCTAGGTGCCTGTTTCAAACCATATAGTGCTTTGTGTAATTTAAAAACATGATTTGGAAATTCATGATCTTCAAAACCAGGTGGTTGTTCAACAAACACTTCCTCATTTATAAATCCATTTAAAAATGCACTTTTAACATCCATTTGAAATAAATTGATATGCATATGACATGCAAATGCAAGTAATAATCTAATTGCTTCAAGTCTAGCTACAGGTGCAAAAGTTTCATCAAAATCAATTCCTTCTTCTTGATTATATCCTTTTGCAACTAATCTAGCTTTGTTTCTAATTACTATGCCATTTTCATCTAATTTATTTCTAAATACCCATTTTGATCCTATAACAGAATGATCTTTAGGTCTATCTACAAGAGTCCAAACATTATTCCTAGTAAATTGATTTAATTCTTCTTGCATAGCTAACATCCAATTATTATCTTTTTCTGCTTCTTCAATAGTTTTAGGTTCAATTTGAGATACAAATGCAAGATGATTATTGATGTTTCTCATTGATGATCTAGTTCTTACTCCTTGAGATGGATCACCTATAATTAATTCTCTTGGATGACCATAGGCATATCTCCAATCTCTAGGTAGATCTATATCATTATGATTTCCATCAACAACATCAACACTAGGAGAATCATTATCTTTAGCTTCTTGTTCATGATCTGAAGATACATCTATATTTAATTTTTCAATATCTCTTTCTAGAATGTTTGTATCTTCCTCATCATCAATCTTTTCAGAACTTGATGCTAAAGATTCATCAAAGATTACATGAATAGATTCTTCTACAATTAAGTTTCTCTTGTTAAATACTCTATAGGCTTTACTAGATGTTGAATATCCTAAGAAAATGCCTTCGTCAGATTTTGCATCAAATTTTCCTAGATTATCTTTGCCATTATTATGAATGAAACACTTACAACCAAATGCATGAAAATAACTTATGTTTGGTTTTCTATTATTCCATAGTTCATAAGGTGTTTTCTTAATTATTGGCCTAATTAGAGCTCGATTAAGAATGTAGCATGCCGTGTTTATAGCTTCTGCCCAAAAGTATTTTGGTAGGTTGCTTTCACATAGCATGGTACGGGCCATGTCTTCTAAGGTTCTATTTTTTCTTTCAACTACTCCATTTTGTTGCGGTGTTCTAGGTGCAGAAAAATTATGATGAATGCCATTTTCTATGCAAAAGTTTTCAAATAAATGATTTTCAAATTCAGTGCCATGATCACTTCTTAGAGACACTATGGTGTTGTTTTTCTCATTTGTGACCTTCTTGAAGAATTTCAGAAATAAAGGAAAGGTCTCATCCTTATGAGCTAAAAACAATACCCAAGTGTATCTAGAATAATCATCTACAATCACAAGACCATATTTCTTTCCTCCTAGACTTGTGGTTCTAGTAGGTCCAAAAAGATCCATGTGAAGTAGTTCAAGTGGCCTAGAAGTGGAAACAATATTTTTAGTTTTGAAAGAATTTCTAGTTTGTTTTCCAAATTGACATGCATCACAAATTTTATTATTTTCAAAATCTAGTTGTGGAAGTCCTTTTACTAAATCCATTCTAATTAATTTTGAAATAAGGTGTGTGCTTGCATGACCTAATCTACGATGCCACAGCCAACCAATCTCATTCATATTAGCATTATTAGCAACTAAGCAATGATTACTAGTAGACAAATTGTCTAAATCAATCAGGTATACATTGCCATTTCTATTTCCAATAAAAACAATGCTATTATCAATGGGATTAGAAACTGTGCATATAGAAGATTCAAATGATACTTTAAAACCTTTATCACATAATTGACTAATGCTAATTAAATTATGTTTTAAACCATTAACATATAAGACATTTTCAATATATGTGGAGGGAGT
Organism: Calamus simplicifolius; assembly: GCA_900491605.1. Lineage (NCBI taxonomy): Eukaryota > Viridiplantae > Streptophyta > Magnoliopsida > Arecales > Arecaceae > Calamus > Calamus simplicifolius. Next base: position 428,715 of record UESW01001508.1, read on the forward strand.
TATTTGAATGTTACCAAACCCCAAGATTTGGCCTTTGCCATTATCACCAAATGTAACTACTCCTCCTCTTTTGCTTTCAAGGGTGATGAATTGATCCTTGTCACCCGTCATGTGCCTTGAGCAGCCGCTATCGAGATACCACTTTCTCTTTGATCTTTTGGCCGCAAGACACTCCTGCAAAAATAATTAAGTCTTATATTTAGGTACCCAAGCCTTCTTGGGTCCTTCATGGTTAGTAGCATAAAAGACTGTTCCTTTGGGAACCCATATCTTCTTTCCTTTATTATTTAACTTCTTGTCAATTTTCTTAAAATTGCATTCAAAAACTTTGTGTCCCTTCTTGTTACAGTAATGACATGTAACATTATCATTGTTTTGTTCCTTTTTAAAAAAGTTTTTGACAAATTTTTGCTTTAAGTTAGGTCTATAACCTAAACCAGCCTTATCATATATAGCTCTTTGATTACTTAACAATAAATTAAGTTTTTCAGAACTATAAGTGAATTTATCAACAATATTTTTATATTTATCAACTTCCTTCTTTAGTTTATCATTTTCATTGGAAATTGATTCTTTTTCTTTTAATAGATTTTCATTTTCAGATTTCAGCACTTTAGTTTCATTATTAAGATTTTCTTTTCTTTAATGAAAGTTAAATTTTTTTTTTTCAAAAACTTATATTTCTTTTTCAAAACTTTGAAATCACCAACAAGTTCATTAAAAGCATCAAACAATTCATCAAAAGCAAAGTCATCACAAGGATTTTCGGAACTTACCTCATTGTCGTCGTTTGCCATAAAGCAAATGTTTGCAACTTCCTTTTGATCTTCCTCTGAAGAAGATTCATCACTATCACTCCAGGTTGCAACATAGGCTTTCTTCTTCTTCTAAAGGTCTTTTTCAGTTGAGGACAATCATATCTATAATGCCCCGGTTTCTTACATTCATAGCAAATCAAGGGCTCTTTCTCTTTGTCCTTGTCCTTATCTTTTTCTTTTTCTCCTTCCATCTTAGCTCCAAATTTCTTTTTGTGGAAGGGTTTCTTTCTCCTCATGAATCTTTTGAATTTTCTTGCTAGAAGAGCTGTATCATCATCATCATCATCATTTTCACTACAGCTCTCCTCACTTTCAGCAGCCTTAAGAGCTATGGTCTTTTTCTTTTTCACATCCTCTTCTATGTGCTGCTTCATGGTCAATTCATGGGTCATTAGGGATCCTAGAAGCTCCTCTAAGGGTAAGGTATTGAGGTCCTTTGCTTCTTGGATTGCTGTCACCTTCGCTTCCCACGTTCTTGGAAGTGACCTGAGAATTTTACGAACAAGTTCAGAGTTAGAATATGTTTTGCCTAAACTTTTCAAACCATTTACAATATCAGTAAATCTAGTGTACATGCATGCTATAGTTTCAGTTTGTTCCATGCTAAATAATTCATATTTGTGCACTAGAATATTGATCTTAGATTCTTTAACTTGATTGGTACCCTCATGGGTAACCTCTAATCTATCCCAAATCTCCTTTGCGGAATTACATGTGGAGATTCTATTAAATTCATTAGCATCTAAAGAGCAATACAAGACATTCATGGCCTTAGCATTGAGCTGTGCCATTTTCCTATCATTATCATTCCAATCCCTTTCGGGTTTAGGAACAATAGTGCCATCAACAATGTGTGTGGGTGTACTAGGTCCATTAGTTATAACACCCCACAATTCATAATCAGAAGCTTGAATGAATATCCTCATTCTTGCTTTCCAATATGAATAGTTGGAACCATTAAATAGGGGAGGTCTATTCGTAGAATGACCTTCGGCAAATGATCCAACATGAGCTGCCATTTGGATCTTTAGCTCTTGATCGTGTGATCAAAATCTAATGAGCACTTGCTCTGATACCAATTGTTGGCCCAGATGACAGCCCAAGAGGGGGGGTGAATTGGGTTCTTTAAAAAATTTATCCCCTTTTAAAAAATTGTTTGCTTAAGATGAATGAAAGTAAATGCAATGCAAATATAAAGCACAATCAATAGAGATAGAGATAGAGACAATAGAAGCACGGCAAACACAAAGATTTTATAGTGGTTCGGTGTATCCAACACCTACGTCCACTCCCAAGATCCACTTGGGTCCACACTATAATCTCCTCGATTACAGCCGAGTTGTTTTACAAGCTCACAACCCAAACTTGTTGTTTTACCCGGGATCACAACGAACCCAGCCGGTTTTTCGGGCTCACCAGCACACAACCCTAAACTCAAGCTATTCTAGCTTGACCCGAGGTTAACAACCTCCACTAGTTCAATCCCCTTGATTGAACTAGGCACAAAAGAAGAATATAGTTTTTCAAAGATACACAGCTCCTCAATGAGCAAATATTCAAGAATAATAAAACAAGTTTAGAAAAGCCTGATTTGAAGTTGTTTGGCTTTGAGCTTTTCTTCTTTTTCTTTTCTTCTTCTCCTTTGGAATGATGAATCAAGCCTCAGCTTTAATCCCTCACAGTTGTTGCAGTTGAGAAGATTGGAAATGGAAGAAACGAGCTTTTTCTTCAATTTGGGAAATCCACTGATTTTTGATTTGAGACGCCTTGGATTCCTCTTTGAGCTTTTTGGAGTGGAAGGATTTGAGTTTGAAGGATTTTCTCTTGGATTTCAGGCTCAGGGTTTCGGATTTTGATTTGAAATATTTTCTTTTTTCGTCTCTTTTTTCTCTTTTCAAACGGGTGTTTTTCCCCTTTTTATAGATTTTCTTCAATCCATTTTTGGGATGAAACTAGCCGTTGGAGTGTACCTGGAAACAAAATATATCCATTAGAAATTAGGTAAAATGAAATATTACCGTTAGAGCTGATCTGGCATTTTAAATTTCGTCCCAGTCAGGTTGGAGTCGGCTCCAACTTTTCAGGTGTCGGCTCCAGATCGTTTTACCAAAAATAGAAATTTCCGAGTTCGTTGAGGAGTCGGCTCCGATAAAGTAAGTGTCGGCTCGCCATCGTCAGGTGTCGGCTCCCAAAACTGTAGGTGTCGACTCCAGGATGCTCAAAAAATCAACGTTCTGTCCCCGCATCGGAGTCGGCTCCAGACACTGTAAGTGTCGACTCCGAAACTCTAGGTGTCGGCTCCGAAACTCTAGGTGTCGGCTCCGGATGTATCAAAAATCAGATTAAAATTGAATTGGCCATGGGGTCGGCTCCAGACTTTCTAGGTGTCGACTCCAAGCTCTGAAACTTTGAAATCTCTGATTTGTATTTGATTCAAAATTCATTTCTTAATTCCTTTAAATTGATCAAATAAATTTAAGTCCTGAAACACTTATAAAATCCATTAGTAATCAAACAAATATACTCAATTCTTTTATTAATCATCAAAATCAATAAATGGATCAACACGCTTCTCAGATGCCTCCGCCCATCTGAGGCTGACTATGCACTTTGGGAGGTGCATGAAGGAATTTGTGGCAGTCATCTAGGAAGTCGATCTCTATGCCACAAGGTGCTTTGCCAGGGATATTACTGGCCAACCATACAAAAGGATGCCGACAATCTCGCCGAGCCTGTGACCCCTGCCAGAGGCACTCCAACATTCAGAGGCTCTCCTCTGCCAGTCTGATCCCAATTTCCTTCGCTTGGCCCTTTGCTAAGTGGGGGATGGATATTCATGGCCCTTTTCCCCTCGCCACCGGACAAAGGAAGTTTTTATTCGTCGCCATTGATTACTTCATTAAGTGGGTCGAGGCAAGAGGCAGTCGCCCAAATCACCGAAGCTCAAGCCAGGGATTTTGTATGGAAATCCATCATCTGCCGCTTCGGCCTCCCGCATACCATCATCACTGACAACGACAAGCAGTTCGATAATCCCAAGTTCCGGGAATTCTGCGAAGATCACGGAATTAGCCATCGCCTCACCTCAGTAGGGCATCCGCAGGCCACGGAAAGCCGAGGTAACAAATCGAACCCTGCTTCAAGGGATTAAAGCTCGCTCGCCAAAGCCCAAGGCAGATGGGCGGACGAACTTCACCGTGTCTATGGGCCTACCGCACCACCCGGAGGATCCCTAACGGCGATACCCTGTTTAGGATGGCTTTTGGCACGGAAGCCATCATCCTAGTGGATAGGCCTGCCCTCTCCTCAAGTTGAAGCTACTTTGAAGAAGCCAACGATGAGCAGCTCCGCACCAATCTCGACTTGGTAGAAGAGGTCAAGGAAAAAGCTCGAATCAGAATGGCCGCATACCATCAGAGAGTGGCCCGTTATCACGCCTCTAGAGTCAAAGGAAAATCCCTTCTCACCTGGTGATCTCGTTCTCTGGAAAGCATCCGTCTCCAAGCCGCTAGAGCAAGGAAATCTCTCGCCGAGCTAGGAAGGCCCCTACAAAGTAGCGGAAGTCATCGGACCTAGCACCTACAAGCTCCATGATCTAAGCGGGAAAACCATTCCCCGGACGCGAAACTCGGACAACCTCCACGTATACTATCAGTAGGGTATGCCTCTTTGACCTGCCCTATTTATAACTCTGGCATCTATTCCTGTTATTTACGACATGGTCGACTCTTTGGAAAAATTGCGATGAGAAATTGATACCTCTAACTCACCTCTCTCGGCACATCCGAGCCGTTCTCCTAAGTTTTGAATTGAATCTCCGAACCTCGGCTAGATCGAGTCCCACTTGATAAAAGCTCGGTATGACCGAGCGCCTCAGTGTGATCGAGGACCGAACGATGCTAAAACTATGTTCGAATTTGGGCCGCTAACAAGCCCCGGCCGACCTAAATGATCTCCAAGGCTAGCTCGGATTCGGGTAGCTTACAAGCCCCGGCCGACCTAAGTATTCTCCTAAGCTATGTTTGGATTCGGGCCGCTTACAAGCCCCGGCTGACCTAAACGATCTCCAAGGCTTAGCTCAGATTCGGGTAGCTTACAAGCCCCGGTCGACCTAAGTATTCTCCTAAGCTGTTCGGATTCGAACTGCTTACAAGCCCCGGTCGACCTAAATGATCTCCAAGGCTTAGCTCGGATTCGGGTAGCTTACAAGCCCCAGCCGACCTAAGTATTCTCCTAAGCTATGTTCAGATTCAGGACGCTTACAAGCCCCGGCCGACCTAAATGATCTCCAAGGCTTAGCTCGGATTCGGGTAGCTTACAAGCCCCGGCCGACCTAAGTATTCTCCTAAGCTATGTTCGGATTCGGGCCGCTTACAAGCCCCGGCCGACCTAAATGATGTCCAAGGCTTAGTTCGGATTTGGGTAGCTTACAAGCCCCGGCCAACCTAAAACGATCTCCAAGGCTTATGTTGGCCCAGATGACAACCCAAGAGGGGGGGGGTGAATTGGGTTCTTTAAAAATTAGCCTTTTAAATAGTTTGCTTAGATGAATGAAGGCAATAGCAATGTAAATACAAAGTGCAGTGAATAAAACAGAGATAGAGAAGAGTCAATGAAGCACGGCAAACACAAAGATTTTATAGTGGTTCGGTGTATCCAACACCTACGTCCACTCCCAAGATTCACTTGGGTCCACACTATAATCTTCCTTGATTACAGCGAGTTGTTTTACAAGCTCACAACTCAAACTTGTTGTTTTCCCGGGATCACAACGAACCCAGCTGGTTTTCAAGGGCTCACCAGCACAAAAACCCTAACACAAGCTTAACCAAGCTTGAACCGAGGTAAGACTACCTCCACTAGTTCAATCCCCCAGATTGAACTAGACACAAGAATAGAAATATTGTTTTTCAGTTACAAAGCTCCTTAATGAGCAGATAAACAAATATAAGAATAAAGTTTAGAAAAGCCTGATTTGCAGTTGGTTGGCTTTGAGCTTTTCTTCTTTTCTTCTTTTTCCTCAACTCCTTTGAAGTGTAGAATCTGGCCTCAGCTCGGATTCTTCACGGAATGTATGTTGGAGTTGATTTGAGCTTTTCCTCTTTTCTTTGAGTGTTGAAAATCCTTGAGATGCTCTTGAATAGCTCTTGGATTTTCTTCTGAAGCTTCCTTGGATTGTTGAGCTTGAACACAGAAGGAGCTTCCTTTGATTTCACACTCTTTCTTTCACTCTATTTTGAATCACGGATTTTTTCAAATGAAGCTCTGTTTTTCGATTTTTCTTCTTTTTCTCTTGAAGTGAATATCTCTCTATTTGTATATCTTTGATTTGAAAACGGCTTCTCTATTTATAGATTCTGCAAAAATATAGCCGTTAGAAACAAAGAAAAAGCCGTTAATTAAAAATCTTACCGTTGACGCTGAGTTGGCATTCGGAAAAATCTCGCCCAGATTTGCTGGAGTCGACTCCTGCTTTCCGCGAGTCGGCTCGAGGTGTGATACCAAAAATAGAAATACTCAGAAAGTTAAAGGGTCGACTCATCAAAAATAAAGTGTCGACTCCTGACAGTCGGGGGTCGACTCATGAAAAGTTGGGGGTCGACTCGCGAAGTGCTCAGAAAAACACACCTCTGGTGTCTGAGCGGAGTCGACTCACACAGTCATGGAGTCGGCTCGACAGAATCGGGGGTCGACTCGAGAAATTGCGTGGGTCGACTCGAGACAGATAGTCATTTCTGTACTCTGAGTGGAGTCGACTCTGAAACTCAAGAGTCGGCTCCGGAACGTATCAAAAATCAGAAAGTTTTCTGATTGACTTTAAATTCGTTCCAGATTCATTTTAAATCATTTTTTGACTTGAATATAATAAAATTGACATTAGGAATCAATTCAAGAAATGTTCCAAAAACTCATTGATTAAATATGAAGTATTAAATTTCTTTTTGAAAGCTTAAACATTGAGCTTGAAGTTACTTTCAAATTGATTAAAGTCATACTTTAACATTCTCATTCATTGTTCTAAATAAATTCATTGCTCATGTAAATAAACTCATTACATCTTTTAATGTACATGGCTTTTGGTAATCATCAAAATCAATAAGATTGGGGCATATATTATTTCAACAATCTCCCCAACAATCTCCCCCTTTTTGATGACAAAAAACATTGAGTTTATGCATGATTGATTAGTGAATTTATTTGATTTCATAGTTAGGCTTAGGCTCCCCCTGAATGAGGTAGCTCCCCCTATGAAACTTAAATAAATATCCCATTCATTCAATTATTTATCTCATTGATTAATTAATTTCTCCCATATGCATATACAGTTATAAAACTATAAAACTCTCCCCTTTTTTGTTATCAACAAAAAGGTAGAGAAGCATAAACATTCATTCATTCAAGATATGATTTACAAAATCATTCATTCATTGATAATAGGAAGAAATACATTGAGTAATTCAAAATCGACATTTTCATTACATCAAGTGTATCAAAATGTAAAACATAACATAACTTCAATACATTGCAAGGACTAGTATCTAATACATCAAAAGTGAGTCCTAACAATCCTAGTCAAATGATCTATTATATTTTTCATTCCATCTGTTTGTATCTTCACATAGTCCTTCAGTCTCTCATCAACAAAAGTGCAAGCAGTCAAAATTTTATCTTGGAGTTCGGCATTGCATTTTGAGTAGGTTTCACCATCTCCGCAGATGTCTTTAAGTCTTCAAATATGTTCTTTAGATCTCCACTTAAAGACTCTGAAGAAGTGCTGAGGTAGATTCATTTTGGTGATCCGGTCATCCAAAGAGTAAAGAGTTTCCTTGAGATTCATAAACTTGTTTTCAAACTCTGATTTTAATTATCTGACTGATCATCAAGAAGGCCTTTAAGTTGCCTTAACTGAAGTTCTGTGAAGCCAACAGATGAAGATGATGCTTGATCAAACAACGGAGCAGGGGTAGGAGCAGGAGCAGAAATAGGAGGGCTTGGAGGTGCAGGCGAAGAGTGTCTAACCGATGGTCCCGGTGCCTCAGCATCCGCTGCTCTATCTTCCATCAAACCTTTCCTTTCCCATCTTCCATTCTTCTTAACAAATCCCATCCTATGTATAGTGGCCAAACTGTAAAAATCTGTGTGTCTCAAGTTCCTCATAGGCTCACTATCTGAAATGACAATCCCTTGGCTTTGGAAATCTTTAGTGAGGATCATGCCATAGGGCAAACTTGATTTTCTCTTACCTCCACAGTCGGCAATATACCATAAAATCATGCTAGGAAGGTTAATGGGTTTACCCGTTACAATTGCATCCATTACAAAAATATCCCTTTCTGACACATAATCGAATCTCCCAATTTTGGGAAAAAGGATTCTACTACATGTTGTGGAGCAAGTCTCAGTTCTAAGGATAACTGATTGGCAAAAACTTCCTCAAAACCGACAATCTCCCGGTTAAGCAGTCTAGAAGAGCTGGGCTTCTATCTTCAGAAGAAAATGTAGATGTTCCTGACATGGAAGATCCAACAATCTTGAAAGCAAATCCACTGTCACTGAAATTTATTCCTCTACAATGCTTATGAAGACCATCTCCTCTAGATAGATTCTTATAAAATTCCTTGACAAGGGCGGGATATGTAGGGCAATCTAGGGAACAGATCTTTTCCCAACCCATCTCTATCAACTGTCTTCCCAAAAGAAATCCCTCAGCTTCAAACAATTCAAAATCTACTTTCCTTCCGTAGTAATGATTCTATCGCAAGTCTATCTACCTGAGAAGGAGCCGTAGATGGAGAAGCATTAGGAGTTGAAGATGATGAGGTTGAATCCGAGCTAGGTGAAGGCTCACGAACAGGACGCCTCACCGTCTTCCTCACGGCTCTCTTCCTCTTACTCCGGCCGCACCAAGGTTAGATCCTCGAGTTTTAGGGGCCATTGATCTATTGGAAGGGTTAATCAGGGATTTTTGGGAATTTGGAAGGTCTGGAAGTATTTTGGAGAGAGTATTTGAGAGATTGACGATAGAAATGAACGGCGAGTCGACTCTGCCCTAGATAAATCGACCTGGGACCACTTCGAGTCGGCTCCCGCAAAGCGAGGGGTCGACTCCGGACAGTCACAGAAAACCATCCCGAAGTGGAGTCGACTCGCGCAGAGAAGGGGTCGACTCAGAGTTTCAGTAGAAACCTGGAGTCGACTCCGATACTCACCGAGTCGGCTCCGAGACCATTTCAGAGCAAAACATGAAATTTCTGAAATGTGTCCGGAAATTGATCATAAAAATTGATAAAATAATCATTGGATTTAATAGATCAATTAGATATGAATTCTAGATAAGATTTCCTTAAAGATCAAGGATTTGAAAGAATTTTAGATAAAATTTCCTTAGGGGTTTCAAATTCATTCTAATGGATCACAAATCCCTAACTCTCCTCTAAGATAACAGAATCTTTCTTCACTTAAGGGTTTTGTAAATATATCTGCTAATTGTTCTTCAGTGTTAACATAATCAAGACATATTTCATTATTTGCAACATGTTCTCTTATAAAATGATATCTAATTTCTATGTTTTAGTTCTAGAATGTTGAATTGGATTTTTGTTAGATTAATTGCACTTGTGTTATCACATTTTATAGGTGTTTTATCAAGTGTGATACCATAGTCTTCAAGTTGTCGCTTAATCCATAGGATTTGAGCACAGCAACTTCCAGCTGCTACATATTCAGCTTCAGTAGTTGATAATGCAACTGAATTTTGCTTTTTGCTAAACCATGAGATTAAGTTACTTCCTAAGAATTGGCATGCACCACTTGTGCTTTTTCTATCTAACTTACATCCAGCATAATCAGAATCAGTGTATGCAATCAGATTTAATGTTGAGTCTCTAGAATACCATAAACCTACATTTTTTGTTCCACTTAAGTATCTTAGTATTCTTTTAACAGCAATTAAATGTGATTCTTTAGGTTCAGACTGAAATAGCACATAAGCAAACAGCAAACATTATGTCTGGTCTACTTGCAGTTAAGTAAAGTAGGGATCCGATTATACCTCGA
>UESW01001509.1:0-132642 GCA_900491605.1 Calamus simplicifolius
CATCCTCCTTTGCTAATATTTGGTCTCGGTGGTACGTGGAGCAGGAGGTTCTGAGGAGGAGAGTCAGCCCGAGGCAGAGGCCCGACTGCCTCCGGCAGCTCGTGGTGAGGGCGTCGGCCAAAGAAGCACTGCTTTAAAATAAGTAATAATAGTGAAAGAAAAATATTAGAGAGAGAAAAATATATATTAAAAATAATAATAAGAGAAGAGCCTATCCTTGGCTCACCCTCTTTCTCTCACAACTCTCTCTTTCTTACACACACACCTTAGGCTCATGTATACCCAGCAAAGCTAGAACATATCTCCAAAATTCATCATCTTTTTCTTATTCTCTCACTCATGATAAAGCCTGGGCCTACATGTGCTTGTATAGAGAAGTGATCCGTTGCGTCCTATTAAAATTAAAATCCTTATTTTATAAGGATTATAATCTGACTCCTATGCACTCACCATAAGGTTTGTTAACATTAATAACTAATTCTTACCACTAAAGATTAAAATTTGTTAAAATAAAAAACTAATACTTAGTATTAAAGGATAACGATGTTAGGATTAATTAAAAATTGATCCGATATTAGGATTAAAATTTGATCTCAATTTTAAGGAAGTTCATAATGAGTTCCAACATAATCATGTCTTGAAGGAAGAAATGTTGTTCTGGATGAGTTTTTCGTTAATGATGGGGTCACAATTGCTCGCTCTATTGAGCTTGCAAATCCATTAAAGAATGCTGGTGCAGCATTGATTTGTGAGGTAGATAGATAGTTTTATGGCACCATCTTGTATTTCCACCGCTTTAGCTTTTCATATGATCTTTGTTCTACAGGTTGTTCATGTCTTGCAATGATAACCATTGACGAAACTTCATCCTTTTTTTTTTTTTCAAATTTCAATTAAGTATCCATGTACAAGTTCATGTTTTGAAGGGCAAAATAAGGTAAAAATTATTTATTTTCAAATGCAATTAATTATATAAGTAGACAAAGCAAATTAACAGTTAAAGATAAAAAACAGATATTTTCTCGAAGTGCTAAGTATGAGGTATTTGAATAAAGGCAAACTAAAATTGTAAAATATACTTAAGCTGATTTAATGCATGAGGGAGAGAGAGAATCCTTACCACAGGAGAACATTTGTAGGGCCAATGAAATAGGGAAAGTATCTGTATAGTCTAGGTTGACTTAATAATACGATTCAAGAGCTATGGGTGTCTGTATTAAGATTGTAAGATCTAATGGTTGTGACCACTTCTGGACAGAAAATTTGTCATGCTTAGTGCTTTTATGCTTGTAATAAATAGGAAAATGGATTAGTGATGGCGCATGTTCTTTTATTGTGTATCGAAGGTTGCTAGCAAGACAGATGACTCTGCCGGTGATGGCACTGCAACTGCATCAGTTATTGCACAACAAATCATCAAGTTGGGTCTGCTAAGTGTGACCTCTTGTGCAAATCCTGTATCCATCAAAAAGGGAATTGACAAGACTGTACAGGAGCTGGTGGAAGAGCTTGAGAAGAAAGCTCGCCTGTTATGGGATGTGGTGACAACAAAATGTATCATAATCTTGATGTGTACAGTGTTGTTTCTAACTCCTGTCGCACTTTCTGTTTGGGGATAATCAGCAATTTTGTTAGGTTGGTAATTGTGTTGTACTTTAAAGTGGTCACCTGTATAATTAGAAAAGACTTTCAATAGTGTTAAAATTAATGATATTAGTAATTTAGTTCCGGGTAAATAGAATTTTGTTTACTGAAATCCTTTTATTTGCTGTTGCTGTTGTTGCCTCTATTTCAGCTGGTAACGATGATTTTTTGGGGAGCATGATTGCTGATGCTATGGATAAAGTTCGCCCTGATGGTGTTCTTTGTACCAAGTCTTCTTCATCATTTGAGACTAGTGTCGATGTTGAAGAAGGAATGAAGGTTTGTTGCTGTTTCCAAGACTACAAGCTACCCTACTCATTGTTTCCTTTATATTTCGAAATCTGTGCATTATGCAACATATTGACTTTGTTATGTGTTTTTGAAACCATCATTGCAGATTGACCAAGGTTTTATCTCCCCACAATTTGTCACAAATCCTGAGAAGTTACTAGTTGAATTTGAGAATGCCAAAGTTCTAGTGACTGATCAGAAGAGTTCAACAATTATAGAAATAATTCCTTTGTTGGAGAAAGCAGTGCAAGTGAGAGATCCTCTTCTCATTATTACTGAGGATGTAATTGGTGAGGCTTTGGCAACTCTTGTTGGGAATGAGCTGCAGGGTATTCTTAATGTTGGTGCAATTAAAGCTCCTGGTTTTGGAACTTACCATGATGGTCTTCACAGATTAAATAGTTTACATAAATCCTGATTCAGATTTAATTCTGTATTCTGACTGAGTTTGGTTGCAAAGAGCATGTCAATGAAGATCATCATATTCCTGTTTTAATTGGTATTGACTGATTATTGCCGGTGGTTTTACTCATCTAATATATCCTTCTTTGATGGGATAGCAGTTCTCATTTAAGCTTTTTTTATTATCTTATTCTTGTTTTTCAAATTTTTGTGCTCTCTCTCTCTCTCTCTGCCCCCCTTCACTCACTCCCCCTTCCCCATCTCTCTCCCTGGCACTTGGTGTATTATTAGATTATAAGCCTTGTGAAGTTTCAAGGCATTTTGACAATGTTTACTTAGAAGGTTCTCTTCAGTCATTTAGCTACTTGGCTTAGCATACATGCTGATAGGCCTGCAAATCATTTTCATTGAGGTTGTGGACTCACAATTAGGTTAAAATGGTTAGGTCCAACTAACTCCAATTGTTTATTCAAATTTGATTTCTTCTCTACTTGTCAGTTAAGATGATTTTTTAAATAAAAATAGGTGAGCTCTATGCCTGAGTATTAAGTTATTTAGGACTTAACGTTGGACTGAAAATCTTCTTCACATCGTTTTGCAAGAATAATATATATAGCTGGCAAAATGTGTTAATTGTTGTTATTGATGCAAGCTTTCATTGTGGCTTAGCTTGATGTTTGAGCCAAGCCTGTTAAGAATGCCAATTTTGCTTAATTTTTCATTAGTTCACAGAGTCAAGAACTTAGCTAGAGAGAGCCAATTCAAATTCTACTTTTTGGGGGAAGGTTCAACTCTTTCTTACTTATAGTCATCCAGAGTGATGCCAGAGCGCGCTCTATCTATATCTACATTTTCCTATTCAACTCTTTCTTGAAAACTATGGAGAATAGAATATTTTCTTCATATCATTCACTCATGTATTTCTGTTCCTTTACATTATAGTTGAAAGATCTTGAACTAGTAGTTATAGAAAATACTTTATTATGTGTGAAGGGGAAGGATTCACAGGACTAACTCTCTAGTAGAATCTATTTTTATCAGCATGCACGGTCCATCGCATATTTACAGCTACTGCATACCTAGAAACTTCTGATTTTATGCTCTTTAACATGTTGGACACAACTACTTCGTGACACTCCTTGACTATAGGGCATCAAATTTGAGTGATCATCATTTTTGCCACATCCAGATGGAAGTTGTCAAGTGTTACATAAGAGCTTTTAAACATTTAATCAATTTCGTGAAATAAAGGAACAGTACGCCGAGCATAATAATTATGCACATAAATGATTACATAATTTATCATAGGCATATAGGAGACAGGTGTTTCCTGTATCCAATTTTTAAAAGGCTCATCTGTTGGATTCTTTTGGATGTTTTGAGTGTCTAAGTAGCATTGATGATATTGTGTTGTCTTGTAAGATTACCTATAAAGTATGGTGTATTAGACTTAAAGAAGATACTACTGTACCATGATTTATGAAGTGATTAGATCATCCTTCAACTTATACCCAGTGCACCTTCAACTGAGAAACCTGATGTTTCAATCATGCTTCTATAAAACCCTGATTTGTAATATTCCATTCATATTGCAAGTATTTGTATTCATTAATCATCTGTCTTGTTATCTTCCCTTTTCCTGTCCTTTCTTTTCATCACTTGCCTATTCAGGAGCAGAAGCTCAAGCCAAAGACCTTGGATTATTGGTAGAAAATGCATCAGTGGAGCATCTTGGAATGGCAAGGAAGGTTACTATTTTCTCAGAACTCTGCCACCATAATTGCACATGCAGCAACCAAGGATGAGATACAAGAAAAAAGTATGCAGAAAAGGAGCTTGCAGAGAGTTCACGATTCTAAGAAGCTAGCAGAGAGGATTGCAAAGCTCTCTGGTGGCATGGCAGTTATAAAGTCGGTGCTGCAACAAAGACTGAGCTTGAAGACTGAAACATAAGAATTGAGGATGCCAAGAATGCTACTTTTGCTGCTACAGAGGAAGGAATTGTTCCTGGAGGTGGTGCTGCCTAAGTTCACCTCTCTACCTGTATTCCCACTATAAAGGAAAAGATTGAAGATGCAGATGAGCGCCTTGGTGCTGACAAAAGTAAATCTAACAATACATGTATATATAAAGTTGTTTCATGAGGAATTCATCAGCTAGAAGTTTAGGCATTGTGGGCTCCATTAGCTAAACTGCTAACAAAAATTATTAGACTAATACTTGCTGTTTTAACTGGACAGAGATACTGGTGGCACATAATGCAGGTGTGGAAGGTGAAGTGGTGGTGGAGAAGATTAAGGACAGTGAGTGGGAGGTTGGCTACAATGCAATGATTGATAGGTATAAGAATCTGTTAGAAGCTGGTGACAAAGTGTGCACTGCTTAATGCTGCATCAGTTGCTGGAATGGTCTTAACAACGTAGGACGTTGTTATCGAGAGGCCAAAACCAAAGGCATCAGTAGCTGCACAACCTGAAGGTCTCGCCATCTAAGCACTCTGCCCTATTTGGTCTTCCAGAATTAGGTTAGATGACTCAGAAATCACAGATTTGAGGGTGGAGTGCAACTTGAGAAGGGACAATGTTGTGATAGCATTGATTATTTTGTAGTGCTGTCCCTTCATCGAGATTTTAATTTTTCCTTAACTCTTGCATTCTATTAAAATTTTGAACGGAATGCAGGATTGTCTGGTGCAGTCTTCCACATATTATATGTTATTGATGAAGTTTTGAGGATTTGTTGCTATTTTACTTCAATATTCAATCCATGAATTATTGTGAAAAATTGAAGGGCTGCCTCATCTAATTTGCATTGTTTGGATGTGGATATGAACATGAGGGAAAATTATGCATGATGAACATCAAAATTTTTAAAGTAGTGATTTTGTTATTCTTTTTTTCTGTTGTGAGTCAATTATCTAGCTGGCTGCAAGCTCTAATTTAGAACAACAATCATAATAAAAATGCGCAAAAGCAAAGCTTCAGAAACATGTCATATTTCATTTATGGCCTATGTTCAATAACATAGAAAATGGTTTTGTTGTGAAAATTTTGATGGTCCAATCAAGTAAATCAAAAGGTTATAATGAAACACAAAATAATATATATGCAGAGAAATAAATCAATGAAACTACTGAAAAAGAATGAGCCACAATGTTGTTATTGTATAATTAGTTAAGACAGATGGTTGCTTAGACAAAGCAAAAAAGAAAACAAAGATGGCCCGATCTTAGCTGGTTGCTCAATCAAATATATACGGAATTTCCAGAGTCCTCTTGGGAAGACATGTATGACAATGAGAAAATTCTCCACTGATGTGTTTTCAAACTGATCAGTTAGGTTATTCTCTATCGATGAACAAGTTAAATCTTGACAGCCAGAGTACCAACCGTTTGCTAGCATCCACTTGCTGAGATACAAAATCTTTTCAACTTCCCTAGCATGGAGAAAAAAATCTGTTAGTCATAATTAATTGCAAACTATTATTATCATCATAATGCTATATGAAAGATTAATGGCCATAATTTTCACCCACAAACAGTTCTGCAAACCAAAACACCAACTTGAAAAAGAAAGGATGAGGATGCTTACTGCTTGTATAACAGAAAACTTATGATGTGGAAGTACCACAAATTATGGAAAGAGATAGGCATGTACATATGGGAAAATTCTTTAGACAGAGAGACCTGGATAGGATAGATCTCCAGCATAGCACGAATGTGGTTATTATAAGTTTGCCCACATAAAACACCATTAAAACATTACCAGCAAGTGTAAATTGCAACAACAGGGATGGTCTCATCCTAGCCACCCAAACTATACAACACTACATGCTTGGACGAGGCAGCAAATATAACTCAAAAGAAATCATCAAAGGAAAACCTACATTAGCTGTCGAAGATCCACCCATATGCACAGCATGTTTAAATTTCAAATAGTGAGAACCTGCATGGCTTGCTATGTGGGCATGTATATATACCTTATTTTTGTGTTCCGGATGCTAAGATGAGAGCTAACGAATATTTTGTCTCTAACATGCAATAATCTGTTATTCTAGATTCATTCCAGCTGGGCATGCTGAGAAATTTTTATCTATGATATTGATATATACTTTTTTTTTCATTGTAACAAGTTGGAAATGTGAACCAAATAGCGTTCTAAGAAACCATAAAGTGTATAAAAAAAAAGTAGACTGAAGAGAATTTTGCCTGTAAAATCAATGCTTGTCATTTGTTCAGGGCTAAAGTTGGTAATATGGCTGTGGCTTCACCTTCAAGGACAAGAGATTCCTTATCCACAAAACATTTTGTTGTAAACATCACACTGCCAATAGAGCAAAATGGATATGTTAAAATAAGGGAAACCTATGTTCTTCATAAAAGGAGAGAGATGGTATCACTAACATGTATCTTTTCTTGTTTTCTCTAATATGTGTTGCCTGTACTTCAGCGGCAACCTCATCTCCAATGTAGACAGGCGATTTAAACTTCAAAGTCTGAGCAACGTATACTGCTCCAGGCTACACATTCAGGGCAAGAAAGAAAAATAAACGATACATTGGTGGTTATGGTTAACGGACATATGTGTGAACAAGCACTGACATCTAGAGAAAAAACCTGGTTCTAATCTAAAGTGACAGCAACAAAAAGAACAGACACCATTGATGTTTGTACAAAATAATCTACTGGCAATTATTGTAATGATGACAATAACAGCGACCAGGCTAAATGCAGATAATTGAAAAAGGAATCCAAAGAAGAGAGCTTTGATATCTAAGAAATGGTATGCATGCCCTAGAAAGTATTGCCTTAAGGCGAGACCCAGCACACTGTCAAAACTATGGACAAAAGAACCAGACTTGATCAATCTTGAGATTATTGGTCAATCATAATAAGTGTGGCACAATATATTGTCATAATGAAGTATGTCTTGCTCTCACTTGAATTTCTAAACCCATGACCGTTGGTAGCTCCCTTTAACAGTGCTGTAGGTACAAGAATCCAATGCCTTCTTAAGGATCTAGAATGTAATACGTAACACTAAGAACCTAATTTTTAGAGGGCAAAACCGCTTTTCACAATGTCCTGGGGACAAAATACAAGCTCGCCATTGTTGTAGGGCATATCAGACAATTCTGTTAAAAGAACATCTAGATTTCCAGAACATTCAAAGCACACCACCAAAAGGCCGAATTGTACCATAGTCTCCAAAAATTCAGGCAAATGAAGGTCCACTGACATTCATTATTCCTTTAAGACCATGCAATGATACATGGCTAGACTTGAAAACTTTTAGGATACATTGCTAGTGTTTGGTCTCCCTACAGCCTTGCAGCAAAAGAATCCTTCTAGTTTCATGTATTAGTTTTCTTAGATACGCCAGTGTTGTAAAATGTTTCTTACAATAAGTAATTCAAGAGCCTGGTTGTAACCATCCTAATATTTTCTGAGGAGAACTATCCTATTCTACTTGCCCACGAGACCAACCGGTTTAGGTCAGCCCACTAGTATTGCTTCCAATGTCACTGGAAGGACTGCCAGGAACTGACAATTAAAAATGGCAATTGCTGAACTCTAGCAAAAGTTCGTTCTTCATCTCTTTTGAATTCTAATGATAGAAGAACAGCAGCTTACTCGTTCGACTATCAACTGATTGACGAAATTCCTCAAAGAATTTCTGGTAAAATACAGGCTTTCCAACAAACGGGGAGAGAGAGAGCAAGAGCAACATACATAATGGGAAGCGATGAGGGACGGGAAAAGCGATGCCACGAGCATGCCGTGGACGACTCTGCCGCCCTCGAACCCAGCGACCGTCCGTGCGAAATCTGCGTCAAGATGAATGGGGTTGCCGTCGCCGCTCGCCTCCGAGTACCCCGCCACGTCCGACTCGGAGAATCGCCTCGATTCCTTAAGTACGTCGCCAACTTTGAGGAGCAGAGTCGGTTTTGGATTGGCAGAGGACGAGGATGAAGAACGGAAAGAGACGGCGAGCAAAGTAGGAGGGCGACATAGGATTCGTTTGAGAAAAGCGAGCCGCATCACCATCGTCGGGAAAAGAACCGATCAGCCCGACGGCGATTGACAAAACAGAAAAAAAAGACCAACACGAATGGTGTTCCGAGAGAGCGTCTCTGATGGGATCAGAGGCGCTCCAAGGAGGCTTAGCAGAGACGTCGAACAGTGCACAACTCGAGCTATCAGAGGAAGCGAGCCAGGTCTGGAACAGCGCACCTTTATATAGATGCTTTGGGTTAACTTTAAACTTATTTAACTCGGTTATGTCAATCTGGAGGCAGTCTAATACTTTAAATAAGTTTAAAGTTAAATTCATGCTGCAGGATGCAGCTAAAAGATATTATGATTGGCAAGATCATATCAAATTTTGCGAGAGTCGGTGAATTCTTGAACAGAGACTTCAATTTGAATAAAGTTGTTTAGAGATCCATCTGAACATTTTATCTTGAGAGGCATAGCAAATGGTTATCATCATTACTGTTGCCGCCAAAACATATCCTCTAAACGCCGGGTGATGAAGGATCTCCTGGCATCTCTTCTTCGATGAAAATCCTATAAGAAAGTCCCCAAAGACCGGTGGTCCGATGGGGACCTTTCGACCCTCAAGTTAGTGCCTTGGAGAACAATAGTAAATTATAGATAAGAAAGCATATATGAGAGTTGCCTTAGATTTTTTTTTTCCCTCTCTCATCACGAGTGAAGGTTCTTATACCTGTTCGGAGGTTCCTTTTTACCCACTTTCAGAAAGTGGTGGTGATACAGACGATAGTGGGCCTGGTCATGTCAGAGGCATCCCACTACGCGCTGTTGTAGGGAGTTAGTGGGCCACGTGATGGTTACAAAAGGTTAGTGGGCCACGTGGTGGTTGTAGAATTATAGAGTCCCGAACATTCCGAGGCCGAGAGGAACTCTGGGAGTCCAAGGCCGAGGGAAGCTCCGGAGGCTCGAGGCCGAGGGAAGCTCCGAAGGCTCGAGGCTGAGGGGAGCTTTGAAGGTCCGAGGCCGAGGGGAGCTCCGGAGGCTCGAGGCCGAGGGGAGCTCTCTATCAGCATCTTACCTCATTAACCTTAACGGGGCTTGATCAGCCACGTCAGATGCCCCTCGCCCCTAAGGTGGTGCGGGTTCGCTTCCTGCCCATCGAAAGGGGTGCAAGTTCACCCGATGGCTGATCCAGCCACATCACCGATCGCGAAGGGGCACGTGTCCCTGGGGCGCGAGGACTCATCAATGCCAGTGGCATGGGGCGTTGTAGCGCCACTGCTCCTATCGATCCGCACCGTCGGATGTAGGAGGATCCTTCTCAAAATAGGAAAGCCTTTTCGGTACTCATGGAAAGGTAACTGCCATTGTTGCCATCATTAGGCTAACGTTATCGATATCCCGTTATTAGCGCTGGACGACTGCCGAGGCGTCCCTCCCAACAGGGGGCGTGCGCGTGGCAGGCTAGCTTAGGCGAGACGATTTGAAAGGAGCTATAATAGAGGGATGCTCCGAATTTGATGCCCCAATACTCCCAAAATCTTCTTCTTCCTGAGCTTCTCCTCTCCGAGTCCTGCAGTTCTCCCCGCCATTCTTCTCCCGTTAACCAGGTCAGTCCTTCACCCATGTCTTCTTAGCCTTCTTAGTCCTCTTCTGCTCCTCTTGAAGACTATTTTCTTCCCTGCACATGCAGGCTTCTTCATCTCCTACCCCCACCTAGTCCTCGTCCTCCTCCTTCGAGGACCAGATTCCTCTGTCCCAGCGGTGGGTTACCGGCTGGGCCCCCACTAGGGACCGTTCGGTCGCCGCCAGGGCCCGTAGGGTTATCTTAGAATCCCCCGAAGGGGCCGTCTCCAGCATGACCGGCCGGGAGCTGACCAGAATTAGGGCCATCTATAGGATTTTGGATAATATTCGGTTGTCTCCTCCTACCTCCGATGACAGGGTGATCTCCTTTCGACCTGGGAGGGTTGTCCTGTATGAAGCCTCCCTTAAAGCCAGTCTTCGACTGCCCCTTCACCCCTTGATTGCCAATCTTCTTGACCTCTACTCCCTAACACTTCACAGTTGGTTCCGAATTTCATTCGGACCATATGCTCTTTTCTCATTTTGTGTCACCTCGAAGGGCTAGAGGCTAGAGTTTCCCTCTTCCGTAGCTTTTATAACCTCTACCAATAATCGGGCTGGTGGGTGTTCCAACCCCGGCCCAATCGAACCTTGAAACTTGGTATCCCTACCTCTGTTAAAGGGTGGAAGACCCGCTTTTTTTTGCTGACCTTGAGGGGGTGAAGCCGAGTTGGGGGGACTCGGATGTGGGGCCGAACAGAAACCACCTGGTGACTCCGAGGGACAAGGAGGCCTTCGGCATATTGTAGACGGTTGTGGTCCCTTAATGCAACCAGCTTCTGATAGAGGATAACCTCCGGCTCATGGGTATCCTCCCAAGTGGCGGTGAACACTCTCGAATGATTCCCTTCACCTTCCTCACTGTCTTCCTTTCCTTTTTCCTCTCTTCTTTTTTTTAATCGGCTTTGATTTGTGCAGATATGAAGCTACCGAACCATCTTGTGAGGAGGGCGGTGGCTAAGAAGAAGAAGAAGGCCACCGATGGCACCGAGGTATCAAGGAAGAGGCCTCAGCCTCTGACCCCTTCTCGATCTCCAACTCGGTCTCCAACCCTGGCCCCACTGATCTGCCGACCCTGAGGGGACTGGGAGTAGCCTCAGGGAAGCCGAGAGCCAGTCCTCCCAGTCGATCTCACCGCTGACACACCTCCTGAAGGGCTAAGAACCGAGGCCACCCCCCCAACCGAGGAGCCAACCCTGCCAGATGCAGGGCCATCCTACCCTGGGTCGAGCCGGCCTAGGAGGAAGTCCTACCCATTGGCTAGGCTGGGGAAGACCCGACGATGGTGAGGCTGCCAGTCGAGGAGGGGGCGTCAGCCCCGACGCAGCACCAGCAGCCTTTGATCGGGCTGGGACCGCCGAGGGGGACGAATCCGAGGCCATCCCCTCCAGACCGTCTCTGATGAACCAGGGGCACGTGGTTGAGCGGCTGGTGACCCAAATCTGCCAGCCCAAGTTCCATATAGAGCTCCACAGCCAGGGGCCACGTCGCTCTTCCAGGACGTCTTCGTGGCTCAGCTATGGGTAAGTGTCATTTTTCCTTTGCCCTACGTTACTCTTGCCCTTTTCCAATTGCTTACTGACGACGACCCTTTGATGCAGACGACGAACTCCATAGTGGCGATGAAGGATGTCCTAGCCCAGGGCGAGGCAGCACTCCGCCATTCCCAGCAAGAGACAGCTGAAGTTTAGACCTAGGCCAAGAGGGCTGAGAGGGCTCTCGAAGTTGCCCGAGCCGAGTGGGCCGAGGAGCTAGACGGGGTCAAGTGCCGGGCTAAGGCCGAGCTTGAGCACACGAGGAAGCGGCTAGAGGTCGCTGAGACAACCATCGGTGCCCAAGACTTGCGCATACAGTCCCTCGGCATCGAGGTGGAGGCGGCTAAGAAGCGGGCCTCCAATGCAGAGGAGATCACCCGAGGGTCGGATGCCCAGGTGGTCGAAATGGAGAAGACCGTCCTCAGGGCAAAGGGTCGTCGCTGCCGAGGGGAAGGTAGCCGCGGCCGAGGAGAGGGTTGTCGCCAATGAAGAGAAGGCAGCCATGGCGGTGGATGAATTCTAGAGGAGCACAGTTTTTGTGGAGAGCTGGCTGAAGCTTCCTCAGGGGCCTACCTCCTTGGCTTTCGGGACGACAAGGAGAAGGTCGATCGGTCGAGCCTATGACCTGTCTGACCTCGACAATCTCGAGCCAGATGAAATGTCGGGGGTTGACGGCATCCCCAGGGCCGACCGATGATGGGTCTAGGCCGACCGAGGCCTAAGCATGCATACTTTCCCTTTTTTTGCTTATCCCTGTACTGAAGTCCGACCTAGGTCGACATTTTGTAAAACTTTTCAACAAAGTAATGAAAAGTATGGATTATTGCAAATGGTTAGAACTGGTGTCCTTTATAGAATACTTAGCTCCGCTAGGATGTTGCCTTTGTGAGATCGAGTGAACTAGAAGTGAGGTCGGCCCGTGATTGAAGCAGCAATTCAGGGCCGACGCTGAGGCCAGTGGGCATCGACCAAGGTCAACCGGATCCAAGCCTTGGGTGCCGATGGTACATTAATCTTGAAATGCCGAGCTGACCTCGGGTTTGAGTGCTGATGGTACATTGGTCTTGAAGTGCCGAGTTGACCTCGGGCTTGAGTGCCGATGGTACATCGATCTTGAAGTGCCGAGCTAACCTCGGGCTTAAGTGCTGATGGTACATCGGTCTTGAAGTACCGAGTTGACCTCGGGCTTGAATGCTGATGGTACATCAGTCTTGAAGTGTCGAGCTAACCTCGGGCTTGAGTGCTGATGGTACATCAATCTTGAAGTGCCAAGCTGATCTTGGGCTTAAGTGTCGATGGTACATCGATCTTGAAGTGCCGAGCTGACCTCGGGCTTGAATACCGATTGTACATCGGTCTTGAAGTGCTGAGCTGACCTCAGGCTTGAGTGCCGATGGTACATCGATCTTGAGGTGCCGAGCTGACCTCGGGCTTGAGTGCCAATGGTACATCGGTCTTGAGGTGCCGAGCTGACCTTGGGCTTGAGTGCCAATGATACATTGGTCTTGAGGTGTCGAGCTGACCTCAGGCTTGAGTACCGATGGTACATTGGTCTTGAGGTGTCGAGCTGACCTCGGGCTTGAGTGTTGATGGTACATCAGTCTTGAAGTGCTGAGCTAACCTTGGGCTTGAGTGCCAATGGTACATCGGTCTTGAAGTGCTGAGCTGACCTCGGGCTTGAGTATCAATGGTACATCAGTCTTGAAGTGTTGAGCTGACCTTGAGCTTGAGTGCCGATGGTACATCGATCTTGAAGTGCCGAGCTGACCTTGGGCTTGAGTGCCGATGGTACATCGGTCTTGAAGTGCCGAGCTGACCTTGAGCTTGAGTGTCAATGGTACATCAGTCTTGAAGTTCCGAGCTAACCTCGGGCTTGAGTGTCGATGGTACATCGGTCTTGAAGTGCCAAGTTGACCTCGGGCTTGAGTGCCGATGGTACATCGATCTTGAAGTGTCGAGCTGACCTCGGACTTTAGTACCGATGGTACATCGATCTTGAAATACTGAGCTAATCTTGGGCTTGAGTGCCGATGGTACATCGGTCTTGAAGTGCCAAGCTGACCTCAGGCTTGAGCTAAAAGGACAAGTTACTCGAATACTTCTTCATTAAATAAAGAGACATGAGATATTCAAAATTCTTTATTTTAATAAGGTGGGAATGAGGTATTCGAACCTAAAATCACCCAATTGCGTACATTATTAATAGTATCGATGAAGGTTCTCCAAATTCTAAGTGCGGGGGAGAAGCTTCCCATCGAGGCTTTCGATTCGGCATGCTCCGCGATGAAGGGCCTCTATGACTCAGTAGGGGCCTTTCCAATTTGGCGACAGCTTACCTCCTTCCGTTGGTTTTGATACCTCGGCTCTCCTAAGAACTAAGTCTTCTAACAAGAAGGCTTTGGGATGAACAAGGGCGTTGTAGTATCTGGCAGCTCTCTGGCGATAAACTTCCATTCTGAGGCATGCTAGGTCACGCACCTCTTCGATAAGGTCTAGATTGGCTCGTAGCCGAGTCGAGTTATTGTCCTCATTATACGACTCTACCTGAGGGCTTGGAAGGCCGATCTTCACGGGGATGACGGCCTCAAAGCCAAACACAAGACTGAAGGGGGTCTTCCCGATGGGAGTACGCGGCATGGTGTGGTAGGCCCATAGCACATTGGGAAGATCCTCCACCCATCTCCCTTTGAAGTCATCCAGCCGTATCCTGAGCCCTTGAAGAATGGTGCGATTTGTCACCTCGGCCGCTCCGTTAGTTTGTGGATGACCAACCAAAGTGAAATGTTGGTGGATGCTCAGCTCAGCATAGAACTCTCTGAAAGGGACATTGTCGAACTGCCGGTCGTTGTCAGTGACAAGGGTGTGAGGTAGCCCGAACCAACAGATGATGGATTTTCAAAAGAAGAATTTGACCTTATACTCGGTAATCTTCTCCAGCACCTTGGCTTCCACTCACTTGGTGAAATGGTCGATGACGATAAGCGAAAATCTCTGTTGGTCAGAGGCCGGAGAAAACAGTCCTAATATGTCCATCCCCCACTGAGCGAAAGGCCATGGAACTGACAGGGGACTCAGTTGGGAGGTCGGCTATCGCTGGATATTGGCATGCCACTGGCAGTTGTCACATCTTTGAACTAGCTCAGCTGTATCCTCCCTCATAGTGGGACAATAATATCCCTGTCGCAAAGCCTTGTACGCCAGTGTTCTGCCCCCGAGGTGGTTCCCGCAGATGCCCTCGTGGATCTCGCGTAGGATGTAATCGGCGTCTGCCAAGCTGGCATACCGAAGGAGTGGATAGGAGAAGGACCTCCGGTATAGCCGCCCGTCTAATATCAGGAACTTAGTGGCCCATCTCCTAAGCAACTTGGCTTCCGCAGGGTCATCAGGGAAAGTGCCATCGGTGAGATATCGGACATAAGCCTCTGTCCACATGGGCTCTTGGCTGATTGGCAGGGCCTCTTCGGTGGCTTTGATGCTTGGAACTTTTAAATGCTCCATGTACATCCTCCCCAGGGTCCCGTCGGCTGAGGTGGCCAATCGGGACACTGCGTCAGTCTGGCATTCTTGCCCCTGGGAATGTAACTGACACTGAAGTGAGTAAATGATGAGATATGTGATTGGCCTTTACTCAAATAGCAGGACATAGTGGGATCCTGGGTCTCGTATTCCTCAGCAATTTGCCTAGAAATGAGTTGGCAGTCGGTTAAGGCTCGGAAGCGCTTCGCTCCAAGTTCCTTGGCCAGCCTCATCCTCGTCAGCAAGGCTTCATACTCTGCTTGGTTGTTAATCGCATGAAAGAGGAATCAAAGGGCGTACTCCACCGTCTCTTCCTCTGGGCTAGACATAATGAGACCGGCTCCACTCTCTTGAAAATTCGAAGCACCATCGACATGAAGGACCCAGTCTCGCCTTTCGGCCCTGGCCATCGCGTCTGGGGATGCCGAGTGGAGTTTTCTGGTAGTTGCTCGGTCTAGGTGCACTCAACCAGGAAGTCTGCCATGACTTGGGACTTCATGGCCGACCTTAGTCAAAAGGACAAGTCAAATTCTTCCAACTTGATTGCCCATTTAGCTAGCCAGCCCAAAGTATCGGGCTAGGATAAAATTGCTTTAAGCGGCTGGTCCGTGAGCACCACGACCGAGTGGGCTTGGAAGTAGGGCCTAAGGCACTGAGCAGAGATGATCAGTGCAAAAAAAATCTTTTCGGTACAAGAATACTGGTCTTCACATCATGAAGCACCTTGCTGGTATAGTAGACAGGCTTTTGAGTCTCGTCGGTATCCGTGCAGACGAGCACGGAGCTGACGGCCTCAGTGAAGGCCGCAAGTTAGAGGAAGAACTCTTTCCCATCCCTTGACTTGGACAACAACGGTAGGATGGACAAGAATTCCCTTAGCCCCTCGAATGCTCTCTGACACTCTTTGGTCCATTCAAAATTATTGACCTTGCGCAGGGCCTTAAAGAAGGGTAGACACCATTTCGCTGATTTGGACAGAAAATGGCTTAAGGCTGCTACCCGCCCAGTCAGACATTGGGCCTCCTTCTTATTGGTCGGGGGTTTCATATCAAGGATGGCCCGAATCTTGTCCGGATTCGCCTCTATCCCCCGCTGGGTCACCATAAAGCTGAGGAATTTGCCAGCTGTGACCCCGAAGGTACACTTTTATGGGTTCAGCTTTATCTGGTAATGATGAAGGTTGTCGAAGGTCTTCGCTAGATCAGCAATGTGGTCGTCAGCGTGGATGCTTTTTATCAACATGTCATCCACGTAGACCTTCATATTGTGTCCGACTTGGTCTTCGAAGACGCTGTTCATTAGCCTATGGTACGTAGCCCCTGCATTCTTCAGTCCGAACGACATCATCCTGAAGCAGTAGATACCATTTTCAGTCACAAAGGAGGTGGCCTCCTCATCCGCCAGGTCCATCTTAATCTGATTGTACCCCGAAAAGGCATTCATGAAGCTGAGGATCTCATGATCCGACGTGGCATCCACTAGTTGGTCAATTCTGAGCAGTGGGAAGCTATCCTTGGGGCATGCCTTGTTAAGGTTGGTGAAGTTGACACACATTCTTTAACTTTTATTGGCCTTGTGGACCATGACAACGTTGGTGAGCCAATTTGGAAGTGCACCTCCCGGATATGCCTAGCTGCCAACAGCTTGCAGATCTCCTCATCGACAGTCTTTTGTCGCTCGAGGGCAAAGCTTCTCTTCTTCTGTCTGACTGGTCGACACTGTGGATTCATGCTGAGCTTATGGGTAATTATTTCAGGTGGAATGCCTAGCATGTGTAATGCCGACCAGGCAAACACATCCAAATTGGCCTGAAGAAAGATAAGGAGTTGGGCCCTCGCTTTCTCGAGGAGGAGCGATCCAACTCGAATGGTCTTCGCCGGATCCTCCCCTAATGGGAAGGTCAATAGGTGCTCGGCCGGTTCCCCCCTCCTCTCTGAGTCCCTGGGATCAATCAGCTCAGTCACTGCCGGCCTCTTGAGGGCCAGGCACCGTGTGATAGCAGAGAGACAAGTTCCTCTCTCCGTGCATCTCCCCTACTCTTTTATTAGTTGGGAACCTCACGAACAACCTCTTGGTGGAGATGATGGCATCCAACAAGTTTAGTCCGGGCCTACCGAGGATGGCATTGTAAGCCATGG
Source organism: Calamus simplicifolius (assembly GCA_900491605.1). Lineage (NCBI taxonomy): Eukaryota > Viridiplantae > Streptophyta > Magnoliopsida > Arecales > Arecaceae > Calamus > Calamus simplicifolius. The sequence continues at coordinate 17,148 of UESW01001509.1, forward strand.
GGACCCAAACGATTAGGAACCTCATGAGGACCGTCTTCTGGCAGGGCGACGTTCCAGTCGTGACCGAGAGAGTGATTTCTCCTTCCACCTTCACAAAGTCTCCAGTGAAACCAATGAGGGGTGTGGCCACGGGCCGAAGGAAGTCATGAGACAAGCACATCCGAACAAACACATCATAACTTAAAATGTCAGCTGAGCTTCCACTATCGACTAATATCCTTCTTACAGGGTGCTTTGCAATTGTCACAGATACGATGATGCTATCATCATTGGGATTGCTCACCTCTTCTAGGTCCCTTTCAAAGAAAGGGATTACAGTCTCACTCCCTCCTCCCCCCTAAACCTCTTAGATGGGCTGCCTGCCCCTTAGGATATCATAGCCACTGTCTTCTCGGTTGGGGTGTTATTGATGTCGACCTGGATAGGCGGGGGCATCGATGGACCTGGAGCAGCTGGATTCACCATCCGAACGAACTTGCCGAGGTAACCTTGCTGAATGAGGTTCTCGATCGTCTTCTTAAGCTGACGGCAGCTCTCGGTGTCATGGTCGTGGTCCCGATGGAAGCGACAATAGAGATTTTTATCATGGGGGATCCCAGGCTTCAGAGGTGGAGGGCGCTGGAGGAACGACTCGCTCTCGATCTCCATCAAGATGTATGATATCGGGGCGAGCATGGGGGTATATAGATCCTCTCTGGGGGCGAGAGCCCTTGGTCAGTTGTTGGGTTATCGGGGAGGCTCAGGTCTCTCCTGACGTGGCCTATTAGGTGCAGGTCGGGGCTGTTTCTTGTTGGGGCCTCCATCTGCTTCGCGCTAGGAGGATTCGGCTTCGTCGGTGTGAATATACTTTTGCGTCCGGCTCAACAACTCAGTATAGGAGCTCGACGGCTTCTTGTCGAGGGAGTATGCAAAACGGAAGGGACGAAGCCCTCGTTTCAAGGCCAAGGTGGCTACTGAGTCGTCAAGGCTGTAGACCTCGAGTGCAGCTTCCATACACCAGGCTATGAAGTCCCTCAATGACTCGCCACTCTTCTGTTCGATGATAAATAGGCTATCGGCCACCCGTGAAATGTTCCTGCAGGCATCGAAATGCGCCAGGAAGTCTCTTTCCAGCTGCCTGAAGTAATTGATGCTGCACGGTGGTAGCCGGGAGTACCAAGTCCGCATAGCCTTCTGAAGAGTGGCAGGAAAGGCAATGCAGAGAAGAGAATCAGTTGCTCCTTAGACCTGCATGAGGACCTTGTAACTTTTCAGATGGTCCAGGGGGTCGGTAGTGCTGTCATAAGGGTCCAGCTGGGGCAAACGGAACCGGTTGGAGATTGGCTCCTCCATTATATGGCGAGACAAGGGAGGGCGGCTATCGTAGTCTACCTCCGGAGGGTTGGTGACTCTGCGGCTGAGCTTCTTCAGTCGCTGGTTGTACTCCTCGAGATGTCGCTCAGCCCAGCGAATGATACGTTCGTCGAAGGACCCTTCCCGGAAAAATCCCAAAGATAGGAAAGGATAGCGCCGAAGACGATGTCCTCGCTTGGTCTCCTTCCCTGATGGCCGCCTGCGGGAATCGTTAGAATGACGGGAAGGGGATCGAGGCCCCTTGGAGATCTCACGGTGGTGATACCCGGTAGAGGTGTGGCGGCGGGGAGCTTCCCTTTGAGGAGCTCTCCCGTGAGTGGACTGTTGACTTGGTGGAGTAACCCCCACACCCGAGGAAGGCAACCGAGGACCTTGCTGTGAGGCTGCCGCTTGTTATTGTAGATGTTGGACCGCTGCCACCAGTGACTGAACTTGCAAAGCGAGGGCGTCGATCCAGTCACCTTGTCATGGTAACGATGGTGGAGCAGGGAAAGAGACTGGAGGAGCCAGGAGGGTAGCTTCTTGCTGCTCTGGTTCCTGATGATGCCCCCTAGCACAGTTGGCCGAAACCTCTGGAGCGTGCATCATCACCATCTTCTTGAGTTGCAGAGGGAAGTAGGGGCTTGCAGCTACTGGCTCTGAGACCTTCTGTCTCCTTGCTTTTTTCCCTTACCTGGCGTGCCAATCTGTTGTCGCCAAAATACGTCCTCCAAATACCGGGTGATGAAGGATCTCCTGGCATCTCTTCTTCGACAAAAATTTTGCAAGAAAGTCCCTGGGGACCGGTGGTTCCAGTGGGAACCCTCCGACGCTTAAGTTAGTGCCTTGGAGAACAGTAGTGAATCATAGACAAGAAAGCATGTATGAGAGTTGCCTTAGATTTTTTTCCCCCTCTCTCATCACGAGTAAAGGTTCTTATACCTATTGGAAGCTTTCCTTTTTACCCACTTTCGGAAAGTGGCAGCGATACAGGCAGTAGTGGGCCTAGTCACATCAGAGATGTCTCACTACGTGTAGTTGTAGGGAGTTAGTGGGCCACGTGGCAGTTGCAGAAGGCTAGTGGGCCATGTAGTGGTTGTAGAATGACAGAGTTCCGAACATTTCAAGGCTGAGGGAAACTCTGGGAGTCCGAGGCTAAGGGAAGCTATGGAGGCTCGAGGCCGAGGGAAGCTTTGAAGGTCCGAGGCCAAGGGAAGCTCCATAGGCTCAAGGCCGAGGTGAGCTTCGGAGACTTAAGGCCGAGGGGGTCTCTCCGTCAGCCTCTTACCTCGTTAATCTTAATGGGGCTTGATCAGCCACATCAATTACCATCTTAGTTCACATATATTGGAGAGTTGGATATGTGAGCATCAAGCTAACAAAAAATGGTTTGCAATTGCTATGGTGTCCACCTCATGGTGTCTATGATTTTAGCCATGGTTGCCTCAAGGTGCTTGACATGATTATTGATGTTATTAAAGAAGATGATGAAGCATAGGTTCTATAAACTTGCTACCACTTCTTAGTTGCTTGCACTAGTTGATGGTGTGCTTAAACTCAAACTAATAAAAGTTGTGTTGGTATTGGAAGTAAACGAGCGAATGGGCATCCGTCGCCTGATACCAGAGAGTAGAGCAGGTTTTAAAACTCCTCTCCCTAATGAGAGATAAGAACAGAAACAAGTTATCCGAAGACCTCTCCTTGCGAGCAGCGTAGCCAGGAGTATGACTGAAGCAAGAACTCTGGTAGCTCCCTATCTTCGGCGATCCAGGATCTCCGACAAGACAAGTCGAAGGACAGCATCAATGGTATCAGAGCCACCTGGCCGGGCTTCTTTTGGCCCTTGGCTGTCTTCAGAGCATGCAAAGGAGTGGGGCACGGCGGCCGACTGCTCCTCGCGAGGCGCCATGCGGACGGTTTCCCCTTTCATTCCGATGGAAGGGGCCATCGGACTAACAAAGGCAGCCGAAAATGGGTTCTCCGACTATTGGAGAGGCTCAGAGAGTTTTTTCCTGATCGCTAGAGGCTAGAAACTCCCTGACCGGTTGCCGAACTTGCAGCAACCATGGGGAGTTCGCCGAGTTTACTGATGGCACCTCTATGTAAATTCGGTGAAGCCTAAGGGCTTTCAGTTTCCCATTTTTCAGCCCAAAAAAATTTATGTTGACGTGGCAACCACGTGCGCACTGGCGTGGGCACGTCTGAGCGACGTGGCCCACACCATGTGAATGCTCACAAGACAACCTATGTGGAGGCCATGTGGCACTGCACGCCCCATGTGGCAGTGGGTCCCCTGACATGGCATGCCACGTCTTTTTTTTTTTCAGTTGAGGAGACTTTTTGGTAATTGTTTAAGCTCCTAGGGACCTACTGTTAATTTTACCTTTTAAAATGTTATTAAATTATTTCAATTAACGGTAGGGACCTTTGTTAATTTTTCCTATAAAATTAACCATTAGCCCCCTTGGTTTCTATGTTTTCTTCAAAAAGAAAAATGCTTTTTCTATTTTTTGATTTTAAAAATTAGAAGAAAATGACAGAAAACCAAAAAAAATAGTAGAAATTACAGAAAAAATCAGAAAAATTTGATGAAAATTCTAAAAAATTTATCACATTTTTTTAATTGAGGAATAATTATTTATGCTTCAAGCATAAATGGTATTTATGCCATTTATGATTAAAATAAAGTCGAGGTATAATTATTTATGCTTTATGCATAAATGGTTAATGCTAAGTTCATAATTATTTGTGTGTAGTGCATAATTATTTATCCTTAGTGGATGAATGATATTTATGCATTTTTTTATCAAATTTGCTAGAATAAAATTTATGCAGTGCTAAGATTGCTGATTGCCTGTTATAGTTAGTTTATTTCATGGTAATATCTTTTTTATTATATAATATGTTCATATTGATATAATCATGCCTAATGTTGCACGTGGATTTGTTTCAAGTTGCATTATTATTTTGTGGAATTAGGGATAAGTTTTTTAAAGTAAAAATGATTAGATTAGATATTCAATCTTACTAAATCGGTGATGATTATGAGCTTAGTAAAAATTTCATCCCATTTTAATGAGAAAGAGTATTCAAAACCTAATTAATTTTTTTCATCAATAACATATACTATGATATGTGCTTAATGTTTAGACCTTGCTTGAATGAATGTAGTGATGACTCTAAGATTATTGTAGCTAACTTGAATAGAGGTGAAAAGTTAAATAGACAAAATTATGATATATGGCATAGGAAGATTCCAATACCTACTTAAAAGTTAGAAATTTTAGAAACTCTCACCTCTAGTATGACTTGCTTGAATAAAGCAACTCGACCTAGCATCGTCGTGATCGAGAGGTCTATGAGAAATGGGTTAAGAAAAATCGTTGTGCGCACTTTACTATATTGAGCAAAATGCATAATGATCTCATTGGGGGATTTGAGAATTTTTTCATGACCTAATCTATGCGGAATCAGCTCAAGATTAAGTATGGCTAAACCTCTGCTATAAGACTACGTGCCTTGAACTTGAAGTTCATGCAGTACACTAAAGATCCCAATTACTCCATATCTGAGCATCTTCATGTTATGAACAGTATGATTAGAGATTTGAAAGCTATAGAAAGTGAGTTGGCAGTTGAGCAGCAGATACTGGCAATGATACTTTCTCTGCTTGACCCTAGTGGGGTCAAATAAAGCTTTTGATAACTCATAGTAAGCGCATCAAGTGCTTTGATGACATTTCCTAGCATTTGGACTTGGAGGTTGAATGCCAGCCACCTCGTGGTCTTTGTAACTCAAGTTGAGCCTTCAAGACCCAAAAATAAGAAAAGTGGTATAACATGCGAGAAAGCTGGATAGGGGCTTAAATAAAAAGGATGGTCAAACATCATTGGGATTGACAACGAGGCAAGAAAAATGTAGCAAAGATGAGATGCTATAACTATGTAATGAAGGGACATTTGGCTCGTGATTGCACTGAACCTTAAAAGATATGGGAGTGACCAAACATGTAGTGAAGGATCGAATTGGCTACATGAATTTTCATTGGATACAGATGGATACCCAATATATCAGCTTGGGAACGGTTTATGTGAATTAAGTGTTAAGTGTAGGAACTTTCCCTATTGGCCTTAGGTTATGCTTTTTATTTCTCTGCAAATGAAATGAATGTATAGTTGGATTTTGGCATGTTCTTTTGTGAACAGTTATTGAATGGTTTTTGGGCCCTATCCTCATTTTCGACCAAGTCCTATTCTTGAAAGAAAAAGTTTTTTTGCACCGGAGTTTGGTACATAAAGTGCGCACCGGGCATGAACATTGGCCGTCTGCCTGTGCGAGTGCATGTGCCATGGCCGTCGTATGCCCATGCGAGCATGCATGCCACGGCCGCCCTGCATGCTTGCTCGCACGGGCGCACGGCCAATGTGCCTGCCCGTTGCATGCTTTGTGCACGTTGCGCACTTTGTGCACCAGACTCCGGTGCACAAAGACTTTTCCTTCTTGAAATGGTTTGATTTAGTCATGGTACTACTTGTCAACATGCAGCATAGACTTGCCCAGTCATCGATAGGTTTGAGAATGTGGCACGGGTGTTAGTTGTAGGATTTGATATATATAATCATGTAAGTTGGATAATGAGACAAGAAGAGATATCTGTTAGAATTTATGGAATTTATTTTGATGAAAACCATCACCCAAAATAACAGGATCATTCATATTAGATCACCAAGATAAAATTAAATACATAGGCGAAAGCATACCTGAGTCTATATCGATTAATTATCCCCTGAAGTTGAGCAGTTGGCCTTTAAGATCAACACATCCACTTAGAGAGCCCTTTAGTTTCTCTCCGTACTTTCTCTCTGATGATGAGATGTCAGAAAGAATGTTTCTATGCATGTGATTTGGGGACCATGACCACTATATAACCTTTTAGTTATCTAATTCTATTTCTATTTTAGCATAGAAATAATATTTTAAGTATCTACACATTAAAGGCCCACATCCTATCAGATATATTAAAGCCCAAATTATTGAATATTTAACAAATCACTTTTAATTAGCCGTAACCTTATTTGATAGTCCATAATACATAATTATTCACATATAAGCTCAACGTTGGATTAATGATTCAACAATCTCTCACTTGGGCTATATGTGTAACATTATAATTATGCTTTGCAAGATATAACCGAATGAGCTCAATTTGTTGTTATTACCAAAATGTATCTGCAACCAACTCGGTCCATCAAGTGCACCAACATAGGATGGTTTTCATTACATCTATCTCAACTCAACCCATCAATGGTCACATATGCCTATACAATTGAATAACATGGATCATGATATGAATGTGTAGCATGAAAATTTTATGCAATGTGAGCCTAACATGCCTATTTTCAACTGGTCCTCCCTTAAATCTTAGTGAGATCAAACCAATACTAAAATCAGAGTGTAAACAAACCAAAACTTTATTTCTGCAAAATAACCTCAAAATATCCATAAACTGAAATAACTGAAAAATATCTACACAAGCATCTAAAATTATAAACTCTCACTAAAACTGAATATCTTCAAGTGACATGACACCCATACGAATAGTGTGCTCATGAAACGTTTTGGGTGACAATCTCTTAGTAAGTGAATATGTAATCATGGAGTTTGTTCCGATGTGCTCTATAGACAACTGTCCAATACTCTTTCTTTAACAACTAGGAACTTGATATCGATGCTTTGACTTCATTGATCTCCTATTGTTGTTGGAATATAGAACTACTGACTTATTGTCACAAAATAACTTAAGCAGTCTTTTAACATCATCCACTATGCACAGCCCTATGATAAAATTTTGCAGTCATACTTTGTGATTGGATGCTTCATAACATGTTATAAATTCTGCTGCCATAATGAAAGATGTTATAAGTGACTATTTAGTACTCTTTCAGGAGACTGCACCTCCAGCCAACAAATAGATATAGCCTCATATAAATTTCATACAATCTTGGCATCTAGCAAAAATTGGGGTCAGTATACCCAATGATCTCAAGCTTATCTAACCTTCGATACATAAGTATGTAATCTTTTATTCTTTGTAAGTACCACAAGACCCATTTGGCTGCTTTTCAATGATTTATTCCTAAATTGCTTAATATTTGCCGAACATCCTAGTAACATACGTAATATTCGGATGTGTACAAACCTGAGCATACATTAGACTCCATACTACTGAGGCATAGAAAATCTTCTGCATTTCCTTTTTTCTCAAAATCATTCTTAGGCGTTGATTAAGACTAAACTTGTCTCTCTTAGCCACAAGGGTATCACCTGGCTTGCAATCCTGCATGCATATCTTTTGAGAACATTTTCTGTATAGCTCTTTTGTGATAATCCAAGAATACCTCGAGAGTGAACCCTATGTATTTGTATGCCTAACACAAAAGAGGTGTCACCAAGATCTTTCATCTCAAACTTCTTAAATAGAAATTTTTTTGTTTCATAATAAGCCTATATCATTGCTGGCAAGTATGATGTCATCGACATATAAAACCACAAAAATATGTTTGCTCCCATAGAACTTATGGTATATACAATCATCGACCAAATTCATTTGAAGATAGAATGAGATGATTACTTGATGAAACTTAAAATACCAATGTTGAGATGCTTGTTTGAGTCCATAAATAGATTTTTTAAGTTTGCAAACCATATTCTTTGGGTCTCCTGATATAAAATTTTTTGGTTACACCATATAAATTATCTCATCAATGCTACCATTGATAAACGTCGTCTTCACATCCATCTCATATAACTCAAGATTGAAATACGCCACCAATGCCATTATAATCCTAAAAGAATCTTTTGAAGAAATTGGAGAGAAATTCTTTTATAGTTAATGCTTCTTTTTGAGTAAAGCCCTTTGTGATAAGACAAGCCTTGTACCTTTCCACATTACATTCAAATTCCTCTTGTTCTTAAATATCTATTTGCAACCAATGGGCTTTGTACCTTTAGATAATGGGATAAGATCTCAAGCGTCATTATCCTTCATGGACTTAATCTCCTCATTCATGGCATCAATCCACTTGTGTGAGTTAAAACTTTCCATGGCTTGATGGAAGTTGATTGGATTATCTTCCATCATTCCAATGTCTACCTCATGCTTTTGGAGAAATGCAATGTAGTCATCTGGCAGTGCACTTCTCCTCTCTCTAGTAGATCTCCTTAATGGCATATGTTCTTGAGGTGCTGGAGCTTGTTCTTCTAGAACAATTTCTTGAATAGGAGGTTCTTCGACAGTGTCTTGATCTATTATGTCTTGAACAAGGTCAGGAATGGGATCTTGATCAATGCCAATGACATCCGTGGGAATATCAACATATTTCACTTCAAAAACAAACTTCCTAATTGTATCTCCCCCCCCAAGCTCAACATCCTCAAAGAACCGTGCATTTCTCAACTCGAAAATCGACTTACTTATAGGATCATAAAACTTGTATCCCTTGAATTTTTCAGAGTATCCAATAAAATAGCAACTCACCATCCTTAAGTACAATTTATTTTCATTAGGCCTATAAGGCCTTGCCTCAACTGAACATCCTGAAACATGTAAGTGCTTTAGACTAGGCTTTTTGCTCATCCAAAGTTCATAAAGGGTTTTGATAGTTGCTTTAGTTAGAACTCTGTTAAGGATATATGCTGCAGTCCTAAGTGATACTCCCTAGAGTGATTCTAGTAAATTAGAATGACTAATCGTACTTCTTATCATGTCCTTAAGCATTCCATTTTGTCTTTTAGTAGCACCATTCATAGCGGGCGAACCTAGCATGGTGTACTATAAGATGATACCGCATTCCTCTAGAAACTTAGCAAATGGTCCTAAATGTTGTTCACCTGAATCATCATATCTGCCATGGTACTCTCCACCATAATCAAATTTGATGCTTTTGATCCTTTTATTGAGTTGGTTTTCAACTTTAGCCTTATAATTTTTGAACACGTCTAGTGATTGTGACTTTTCATAATGAGATATATGTAGCCATATCTAAAAAAATTGTCTATGAATGTTATAAAGTATTGTTGATCATTCCAAGCGACTATAGAGAATAGGCTACAAATATCCATATGTATAACTTTTAAGACATCTAAAGTCCTGTTGGCTTTAAATCTCCTTTTATTGGTTTGTTTTTTCTTTATACAATTAACATAAACATCAAAGTCTATGAAATCTAAAGGATCAAGAATTTTATCTAACATAAGTCTCTCTATTTTTCATCTGAAAATATGACCTAATCTCTTGTGCCATAATATAGTTGAATTCTCATTAGTTAATTTTCTTAGTACCTCGTGTACTTAAATAAAGGGATTCATTAAATGAAGTAATTATATTAATTAAATAAAAATTATCATAACCTGATAAAGAATCGGAACCAACCAAATTTGAATCATAAAACAAACTAAAATTTTCATTTCCAAATGAACAAAAATAATCGAATTTGTCCAACATAAATAAAAATTAAATTCTGTCTAAATGATGGTACAATGAAAGTTTCATCAAGATCCAAATAAAATCTAGTCTTTAACAATAATCTAAATTTTTCTATTGCCTCAACTTGAACCATCTTTCCATCGCCTGCATAGATGTATCTTTCAGCATCATTTGGCTTTTGGCACTCAGACAACCCTGCATATATACACTGATCTGAGTTATTGCACCATAATCTATTCACCATGTGTGTCTAGGTACCAAAGTTAAATTAACCTTGGAACAAACCAAATTAAAAAGCATTCCTTTCTTAGCATGCTATGCATGATAATTAGTGCACTACTTCTTTTTATGTCCTTTAGCTTCACAAAAGAAATAAATAGTGCCTTTCAAACCATTCAGTTTCTTTTGTTATTTTTTTTTGAGGTGTCGATCCTTCTTCCTTTTCTTTCCTTTATCCTTAGAGGTTGAGGCCAGGTGAGCACTTCTTATCTTATCTTGCTCAAGCCTTTCCTCTTCCTGAACACAGTGTGAGATGAGCTCATTTAGAGACCAAGTCTCTTTCTGATAGTTGTAGCTCACTTAAACTTGTTAAACTATGCCAAAAGGGATATCAAAACCAGATGCACTAGCAAGTCCTCAGAGATTCAAGCTTAAGTGCTTTCAGCTTAGAAGTAAGATGAGATATCTCCAAGATGTACTCCCTGATATTGTCTTTCCCCTTATACCTCATTGAAATTAGACTTGTCAAGAGTGTACCAAGTTTAGCCTTTTAGTTCTTGACAAATCTCTTTTAATATCCTCAAGGAAAGCCTTAGCATCAGTTATTTTTTTAGATATTATGCCTCTGAATGCTTCTGGAATGCTTTCTTCATAATCATCGATACACATGCGATTTGATTTCTCCCACCTTTCTATGTCCCTCTTGTCATCTGAGGTACTCTTATCCGTAAGAGGTGAAGGATATTTAGTCCTTAACATAAGGTCAAGATCCATGACTCCAAGAACTATCAAGAGATTCTCTTTTTAGGACTTAAAGTTTGAGCCATTCAGCATAGGAATTGAATTGATGTTGGCAGTAATGTTAGCAGGACTATAAGTTGGATAGAGAACAACAACACAAGTTCACATTAGTCTTAAACCAAAAAATAAATTCAAATAAAGGTAAATCCCATCTCAAAATATCGGACACTCCATTAATATTTTATCTTTAGACAAAATAGTAACTTGTAAGTGATATCTTGGTACAGTAATCAAACACCGATGATAAGAACATATTAAATAATGAATCTACCTTTGGGCCGATTTATTATTCACATGTAAAACTGAATAATCATCATTTGTTTGTTACCATAGGTGCACATGTAATTATGTTATATATTGATCTTCCTTTAGGCTGATGGATATTCACATAAACTGCATGCACATAACCTTTTATATTTCAAAACAAGATTAATTTCCATAAGAGAGGCCATTTGATGATATGTTGTTTTAATTAATCCATCTCAATATATATAAACATACCAATATTTGAATTTAAAGTTGCACCAAAAATTGTCCTTAAAAAGTAATTTTTTTTGATCAAAGTCAATGATCAATAGTCAGATCATTGACCATTGATGCACTGGTCAACTTGTGACTGAGTGGACCGAATTGGATGAGCCAACTCGGGTCCTACACTAGCCCCTAACTCGGTCCCTTAAAATGATTTAAAAAAAATCTTTTTTTAAGGAAAGACCCAAAAAAAAAAAAATCATCATGGGCCGCTTGCTTTAAAAAAAAAAAAGAAAGAAACTATCATGAACCACTTGCCAAATGAGAGAAACTGTCATGAGCCACTTGCCACAAAAAGAAAAAGAAATAAAGAAAGAAACTAGAAGCCACTTGCCAAAAGAGACTATCATGGGCCCGTGTTTGAAAACCCAAGGTGTTTCATCCCCTAGGGTTCGGGTGGCCATTTGGCTACCTGCAACTTTAGCAAACAGGTAGCGAAACGGCCACTGTTATTACTCATCGTGGCTGTTTGGCCATGATGTCCTTTCACGATGCGGGCAGAGACCCGCGCTGGTCTCCATTGTGGCCAGTGGTGTCCCCCCCTTTTTTTAATGACCTATACTTAATGGTGGCAGCCATGACTGTTGCTTGTCATGCTTGAAAAACTTGATGCCGGCGATGGTGAAAACCACTAGCAAGAGTCCGAAATCTGAATAGGAAGGAAAAGAAATATTTTAAATTCCTTCTTTTAGTTTATTCTTTAAAAAAATAATTTATTATGTAGTTCAATCTCAATGATTCATCATGAAGGAGCTTTGATACCATTTGTTAGAATTTATAGAATTTTATTTGGTGAAAACCATCACCCAAAATAATAGGATCATTCATGTTGGATCACCAAATAAAATTAAACATATAGGTAAAAGCGTACCTAAGTCCATATCAATTAATTACCCTCTAAAGTCGAGCGATTGGCTTTACAGATCAACACGTCCATTTAAAAGCCCTTTAGTTTCTCTCCATGTTTTCTATCTAATGACAGGATGTCAAAAAGAATATCTCTATGGTTGTGATTTGGGGACCATGACTACTATATATAGGTAACCTTTTAGTTATCTAATTTTATTTCTATCTTAGCCCATCATAAAAGTAAAAATAATCTCTTAAATCTTTACACTTTAAAGGCCCACACCTTAAATATATTAAAGCCCAAATTATTGAATACTTAATGCATCACTTTTAATTAACCTTAACCTTATTTGATAGCCTGTAATACATAATTATTCACATGTAAGCCCAACATTGGATTAATGATCCAACAATATCAAATGCCTCTTTATTAAATTGCCCCTTCACTAACTTAGAAACTTTATCCACTCTGTCTTAAAACGCATGGTTATTTCATGCTATCATGGCACAATGACAACTATTACTGTCATCTCATTGGAATAAATTTTAATTTCCTCATTTTCCACTTACCTAATAAAATTGGATGGGCCATCAATGGATTTCTTTTCAAATGAAAAAAGTCTTGCTGCATCACATGTAGTGCAGTAGGAGCACGATGATTGACGCACGATGCATGTGCCTGCTACTAACAATAAAAAAGATATTCCTATCTTGGCATGCACTCGTGCATGTACCATATGCTAATCACCGCATGCGGTGTGCTTGTTCTGCACCGCGCGCGCGTGGTGCAGCAAGACTTTTCCTTTCAAATGATGTCATTTACAAAGCAGCACAAATGACTATAGGCTTTCTTGCAGCTTCATGTGCAGCAAAATTCTATGACTTACTTGATCCATATGTTGGCAATTAAACTAAATCTTTGATGAAAACCATCACCAAGAAAACCAAGAATCATTCATGTTCAATCATCAAGAATCAATAAACAATAAATGGAAGCATACATGATCCATACTGTTTGATTGCTCTCCAAAGCCGTGTGGTTGGCCTTCCAAATCCTTATTGTTTATTACTCTCAGAGCTGTGCAGTTGGCCTTCCAGATCAGCATGTTCTAAAAATGCTGATGGAATTCAAAGAAAAAGTTGTACGTAAGATTCGAGGACCATAACCGCTATATATAGATAACTTCATTATTATCTTTTGGTATTTCTATTTTAGCCATCATAAAAATAGAAATCACCCCTTAGGTCTCTACACATTAAAGGCCCACACCTATTAGATGCATTAAAGCATATAAATCATTGAAACTTTAGCAGATCACTTTTAATTGGGCTTAACCCTATTTGATAGTCCGCAATACATAATTATTTCACATATAAGCTCAATATTGGATTAATGATCCAACAATCTTTCACTTGGGCTATATGTGTAACCTTATAATTATGTTTTATAAAAATAACCGAATGAGCTCAATTTTACTGTCATTACCAAAATGTATCTATAACCTATCCGGTCCATTAACCATACCAACATGGGATCAAAGTGGCCTTTATTACACTATCATAACTTGATCCATTAATGGTCACGTATGTTGATACAACTGAATGACATAAAACATGATGTGATGTGCAGCATAAAAATTTTATGTAATGTAATTTTAACATGCCTATTTCCAATTGATCCTTCTTAAACTTTAGTAAGATCAAACCATACCAAAATCAAAGTGTTAATAAACTTGAACTTTATTTTTATAAAAATAACCTCAAATAACCATAAAATGTAATAATTAAAAAATGTCTATATCGTAAGAGCATCTAAAAAATTACAAACTTCCACTAAAATTAAATATCAATAACAGACATAACACCTATATGAGCAGTTTGCTCATGAAACATTTTGGGTGGTAATCCCTTAGTAAGCAGATCCATAATCATGGAGTTTGTTCCGATGTGCTTTATATATAGTTGTCCACTCTGAACTCTTTTTTTAAGAACAGGAACTTGATGTTTATATGCTTCGACTTCGTCGAGCTCCTGTTGTTGTTGGAATATAGAACTAACAACTTATTATAATAAAATAACTTGAGTGATCTTTTAATCCCATCCACTATGCATAGCCCTGTGATAAAATTCTGCAGCCATACTCTGTAATTTGATGCCTCATAACATGCTATAAATTCTGCTGCCATGATAGAAGAAGCTATAAGAGACTGTTTAGCACTCTTCCAAGAGACACCTCCTCCAGCTAGGAAAAAAAATATAACCCGATGTAGATTTTATACTATCTTGGCATCCAGCAAAATCAGAGTCAGTATACCCAATGATCTCCAGTTGATTCGACCTCTGATACATAAGCATGTAGTCCTTTATTCTCTGTAAGTACCACAAAATCTGTTTGGCTGCTTTCCAATGGTCTAATCCTGAATTGCTTAAATATCTGCCTAGCATCCTAGTAATATACGCAATATCCGGATGCATACAAACTTGAGCATACATCAAACTCTCTACTACTGAGGCATAGGAAATCTTTTGCATTTCCTTTTTCTCAAAATTATTCTTAGGGCACTAATTAAGACTAAACTTGTCTCCCTTAGCCATAGGGGTATCACCTGGTTTGCAATCCTGCATGCCATACCTCTTGAGAACCTTTTCGATATAGCTCTTTTACAATAATCCAAGAATACCCCGAGAGCGATCCTGGTGTATTTGAATTCCTAATATAAAAGAGGTTTCACCAAGATCTTTCATCTCAAAATTCTTAGTTAGAAATCTCTTGGTTTGTGCAAAAAGCCTATATCGTTGCTGACAAGCAAAATATCATCGACATATAAAACTAAAAAAATATGCTTGCTCCCACAGAACTTATGTTATATACAAGCATCAACCAAATTCATCTTAAAACCGAATGAGATGATCACTTGATGAAACTTGAAATACCATTGTCAAGATGCCTGTTTAAGTTCATAAATGGATTTCTTAAGTTTGCAAACCATATTCTTTGGGTCTCTTGACACAAAGTTTTCTGGCTACACCATATAAATCGTCTCATCAATGTTGCCATTGAGAAACACTATCTTCACATCCATCTGATATAACTTAAGATTGAAATGTGCCAGTAATGCCATTATAATCTTGAAAGAGTCTTTCAAAGAAACTGGAGAGAAAGTCTTTTTATAATTGATGCCTTCTTTCTGTGTAAAGCCCTCAAGATGAGCCTTGTACCTTTCCACATCACCTTTTGAATTCCTCTTGGTTTTAAATATCAATTTACATCCAATGAATTTCACACCTTCTAGCAATGGGACAAGATCCCATACATCATTGTCCTTCATGGACTTGATCTCTTCATTCATGGCATTAATCCACTTCTAAGAGTTAAAACTTTCCATGGCTTGATAGATGTTGATCGGATCACCTTCCATTACTCCAATGTCTACCTGATGTTCTTGGAGAAATACAATGTAATCATCTGGCACTGTACTGCTTCTCTCTCTAGTGAATCTCCTTAATGGCATAGGTTCTTGAGGTGTTAGAGTTTGTTCTTCTGGAACAGTTTCTTGAATGGAGGTTCTCCAACATTGTCTTGACTTGTGTCTTGAACAAGATCAAGAATGAAATCTTGATCAATGCCAATAACATATGTGGAAATGTCAATGCATTTCTCTTCAAAGACAAAGTTCCTAACTGTATCTTCCCTGGCAAACTCTACATCCTCAAAGAACCGAACATTTTTTGACTCGAAAATCGACTTAGTTGTGGGATCATAAAATTTGTACTCCCTACATTTTTTAGAGTATCCAATAAAATAGGAACTTACTGTCCTTGAGTCCAGTTTCTTTTCATTAGTCCTATAAGGCCTTGCCTCAGCTGGACATCCCCAAACATGCAAGTGCTTTAGACTAGGCTTCTTGCCTGTCTAAAGTTCATAAGGGGTTTTGTCAATCACTTTAGTTGAAACTTTGTTAAGGATATATGCTGCAGTTTAAGTGCTTCATCCCAGAGTAATTTTGGTAAGGTGGAATGACAAACCATACTTCTCACCATATCCTTAAGCATTATATTTCATCTTTCAGCAACACCATTCATAATAGGCAAACCCGATATAGTGTACTGTGGGACGATACCGCATTCCTCTAGAAACTTAGCAAATAGCCCTAGATGTTATTCACCTGAACCATCATATTTACCGTAGTACTCACCACCACGATCAGACCTAGCACTTTTGATCCTTTTGCTAAGTTGATTCTCAACTTTAGCCTTATAATTTTTGAATACATCCACTGATTGTGCCTTTTCATGAATGAGATATATATAGCCATATCTAGAGAAATCATTTATGAACGTTATAAAATATTGTTGATCATTCCAAGCAACCATAGGGAATGACCCACAAATATCTATATGTATAAGTTCTAAGACGTCTAAAGTCCTGTTGGCTGTAAATCTTTTTTTGTTGGTTTATTTTTCCTTTATACAATTAACACAAACATCAAAATTTGTGAAATCTAAGGGATCCAGAATTTTGTCAGACACAAATCTCTCTATTCTCCTTTTAAAGATGTATGACCTAATCTCTTGTGCCACAATGTAGCTAAATTCTCATTGGTTAATTTTTTCTTTATACTTTGTGTACTTAATTGTAGGAATTCATTAAATAAGGCAATTGTATCAATTAAATAAACATCATCATAATTTGATAAAGAACCAGAACCAACCAATTTTGAATCATGAAACAAGCTGAAATTTTCATTCCCAAATGAACAAGAATAACCAGATTTGTCCAAAGTAGAAATAGAAATTAAATTCTGTCTAAAAGATGGTATAATAAATGTTTCATCAAGATCCAAATAAAATTCAGTCTTTAACAATAATCTAAATTTTCCTATTATCTCTACTTAAACCATCGTCCCGTTGCCCACATAGATGTATCTTTCATCATCACTTGGCTTTCGGCAACTCAGGCAACCCTACATAGACACACTGATATGAGTTGTTGCACTAGAATCTATCCACGATGTGTGTCTAGGTACTAAAGTTAAATTAACCTCAAAACAAACCAAATTAAGAACCACACCTTTCTTAGCATGCCAAGCATGATAGTTGGTGCATTGTTTCTTCTTATTCCCTTCAGCTCCGCAAAAGAAACAACCAATATTGTCCGGGTTAGCCGATTTCTTTTATTGTTTCTTATGAGGTGTTGTATATGTAGCTTCCTTATCTTTCTTTCTTTTATTTTTCTTACCCTTATTCTTAGGGGTTGAGGCTAGGTGAGCACCCTCTATCTTATCTTGCTTCAACCTTTCTTCTTCCTGAACACAGTGTGATATGAGCTTATTCAGAGACCAAGTCTCTTTCTGACAGTTATAGCTCACCTTAAACTGGTTAAACTGTGTCGAAAGGAATATCAAAACCAAATACACAAGCAAATCCTCATAGAGTTTAAGCTTAAGTGCATTCAATTTTGAAGCAAGATGAGACATCTCCATGATGTACTCCTTGAAATTGCCTTTACCCTTATAACTCATTGAAATCAGGCTTGTCAAGAGCATACCAATTTCAGCCTTTTCACTCTTGACAAACCTCTTTTTAATATTTACAAGGAAATCACTAGCCGTAGTAATTTCCTCAGACATCGTGCCCTTGAATGCTTTTAGAATGGCTTTCTTTATGATCGACATACACATGCGATTTGATCTCTCCCATCTTTCCATCTCCCTCTTTTGATCAGAGGTGCTCTTATCCATAAGAGGTGGGGGAGCACAGTTCTTAAAGTAAGGTCAAGATCCATGACTCCAAGAACTATCATGAGATTCTCTTGCCATGACTTGAAGTTAGAGTCATTTAGCATAGAAATTAAATTAATACTGGCAGTAATATTAGCAGGAGTAATAGCTAAATAGAGAAAAATAACAAACTAACAAAACAAGCTCACATAAGTCTTTAAAGCAAATAAATAAATTCAAATAAAGGTAAACCCCATCTCAAGATACCGGACACTCCATCAATATTTCATCTTTGGACAAAATATTAACTTGTAAGTGATATCTTGGTATAGTAATCAAACATTGATGATAAATAACATATCGAATAATAAATCTTCCTTTGGGCCGATTTATTATTCATATGTAAAACTGGATAATCACCATGTATTTATTACTACAGGTGCACATGTAATTCGTTAAATATTCACCTTCCTTTGGGCCGATAAATATTAACATAAGTTACATCCACACAACCGTTTATATTTCAAAACAAATTAATTTTCATAAGAGAGGTCACTTTGACCACATGTTGCTTCAATTAATTCATATCAAAATATATAAAAAATTCCAATATTTGAATTTAAAATTGCATCTAAATTAGCTTTAAAATAAAATGTCAAACTCCCTTAACAAAAATATGCCAAAATTAATTTATCAGACCCTACCATGACCTTAGACCGGATGCTTCGGTCTGCCCCTATGGCCTTTCAGTACCTGGCCACGGTCGTGTGGTTGATCCTTCGTCCATACCGCATATATTTTTTGAGAGCTCACCCGCTAATTTGTAACGCCCTAAGCCCACCTGCTACTCCAGTCAACTTCGTTAGCAGGCCAAAACTACGTGGTCCAAAAACTTGAGTAAAAGTTAACGAGTAGCAAGTGGACTTGAGTTATAAGCACATAACCCATTCCTTCTCACGCGTACCTTTTTTTTTACATGGGATGTGCAGCAATCTGGGCCAAACGAGCGAGTTCCGTTCCTGGAACTCACTGACGCGTTGCAGGATAAGGCACTATGTTGTCTCTTCTCCCCTTTCACTCGGATGAAGATCAGATTATTAAAAAATATGTACAAAGTAATCTGTATTCATAAAAAAAACTAAACTAAATATGTTCTTAATGATTTAATATGAATAGGAGCTCTGATACCAATTATTAGAAATTAAATCTAAACCTTTGGTAAAACTATCACCAAGAAACTCAAGAATCATTCATGTTCAATTATCAAGAATCAATAAACAATAAACAAAAGCATACCTGAATTCATATTGTTTGATTACTCTTCAAAGCCGTGCAGTTGGCCTTCCAGATCCTTATTGTTTATTACTCTCCAGGGCCATGTGGTTGGCCTTCCAGATCATCACGTTTTACCAAAGAGCCATTTAGAATTTTCTTTTTGATGATAGGATTCAGAGAAGAAAGTCGTACGTGCAATCTAAGGGTATAGATAACTTCATCATTTTCTTTTGGTATTTCTATTTTAGCTCATCATAAAAATAGAAATCACCCCTTAGGTCTCTATACATTAAAGGCCCACACCCTATCAGATACATTAAAGCCTAAATCATCAAAACCTTAGCAGATCACTTTTAATTAGGCTTAACCTTATTTGACCATCCGTAATACATAATTATTTCATATATAAGCTCAATGTTAGATTAATGATCCAATACCATAAACATAATGGCTAACTACTCCATACCCATAAAGATAGAGGCCAACTAGATCTATAAAAATAATGGCAAACCACTTCATACAATGGTTTACTTGACCCATAAATATAATGGTCAACTAGGCCCTTAAAAATAATGGCCAACCATTTTGTACGGTACTTTACTTGATCCATAAAGACTAATGGCTCTAGACCTTTAAAGATAATGGGAACTATGGTTTACTTGACTCATAAAGATAACGGCACTAGACCCATAAAGATAATGACCACAATGGTTTACTCGACCCATAAAGATACACTAGACGCATAAAGATAATGGCCACGTTAGTTTACTTGACCCATAAAGATAATGGCACCGGACCCATAAAGATAATGACCACGATGGTTTACTTGACCCATAAAGATAATGGCCAATTAGACCCATAAAAATAATGGCTAACCATTTTATATGGTAGTTTACTTGACCCATAAAGATTAATGGCACTAGACCTTTAAAGATAATCGCCACGATGGTTTACTTGACTCAAGGATAATGTCACTAGACCCATAAAGATAACCATGATGGTTTACTTGACCCATAAAGATAATGACCCTAGACCCATAAAGATACCATGATGATTTACTTAACACAAAAAGATAATTGTCAACTAGACTCATAAAAATAATGGCCGATCATTTTGTATGGTAGTTTACTTGACCCATAAAGATAATGGCACTGGACCTATAAAGATAATGGCCATGGTGGTTTACTTGACCCATAAAGATAAGGGCACTAGACTCATAAAGATAATGGCCATGATGGTTTGTTTGACCCATAAAAACCATGAAGATAATGACCAACTACTTATGAAGCCATCATTTACTTGCACAGCATTTATTTCTCTCAAGAAAAAAAAAAAAAGGCGACCTATTACTCAAAGGTGTTGATGAACCATCGATCAAATCAAATAGCTACCACTACAAGAAAATACCGAAATAGCGACGCAAATTTAGCGACGCAAAATTGCGTCGCTAAATTGCGACCTCTTTGCGACGCCTTTGTGACAATAAAATATTGCGACGCATTAGCGACTCATTAGCGACTCAATTAACCAAAAATCAAAAAAAAAATTAAATTTTTAATATTGCGACGCAAATATTACGTCGCAATATTTTTAAATTAATTTTTTATGAAATATAAATATTAATAAAAATATTGCGACGCAAATATTGCGTCGCAATTTATTTTACAGAATTAAATATTTTAAATAGCGACGTATTAGCGATGCAATAAAATAGATAATTAGAAAAATTATTTTTAATTTAGCGACGCACCAATTGCATCGTAAATAATTGAAATTAAATTAAATTTTATAAATCTAATTATCAGAAAAAAAATATTGCGATGCATCACATTGCGTCGCAATATTTTTAAAAGAATTAAATATATTAAATAGCGACGCAATAAATTAGAAAATAAGAAAAATAATTTTTTATTTAGCGATGCAACAAATGCATCGCAAATAATTTAAATAAATTATATTGTTTAAAGTATAAATAGTTTACAAATATTGCGACGCATAACAGTGCATCGCAATGTTTTCAAAGAATTAAATATTTTAAATAGCGACGCCTTAGCGACGCAATAAAATTATAAAATAGAAAAATTATTTTTAATATAGCGATGCAACAATTACGTCACAAATAATTTAAATGGAATTATATTTTTTTCAGTGGTAATATTTTAAAAAATTGCGACGCCAACCAGTGCGTCGCAATATTTTGGAAAAAATTAAATATTTTAAATAGCGACGCATTAGCGACGCAATAAACCAGAAAATAAATTAAAATTATTTTTAATATAGTGACGCAATAAATGCATCGCAATAATTTTAAATAAAATTAAATTTGATAAATTATAAATATGAGAAAAAATAATTACGACGTAACACATTGAGTTGCAATCTTTTTAAAAAATTAATTATGTTAAATAGCAACGCATTAGCGATGTAATAAGCGAAAATATTAATTTGAAAAATTATGTTTTAATATAGCGACGTACTTGTTGCATCGTAATTATTTGCATTAAAGTTAATTTTTTATATATTATAATTATCATATTAAAAAAATACGATGCAACCCTTTGCGTCGTTATATATTTAAAAAATTTAATTATGTTAAATAGCGATCGGTCCAAAATCGATCGTGACCGATCAGAATAAGGGCTTGGATTGATCGCAACCCTCGGATCGTCGTCGATCGGACCGATTGCCGCGGTCCGCGATCGGTCGTCGCCGATCGGGATCAGGGCTTGGATCTATCGCAACCGTTGGATCATCGCCGATTTCGGACGGATCGCCACGGTCCGAGATCGGTCGTGGCCGATCGGGATCAGGGCTTGGATCGATCGCAACCATCGGATCGTCGCCGATCTCGGACGGATTGCAACTGTCCGAGATAGGTCGTGGCCGATTGGGATTAGGGGCTTGGATCGATCGCAACCGTCGGATCGTCGCTGATATCGGACGGATTGCAACTGTCCGAGATCGGTCGTGGCCGATCGGGATCACGGCTTGGATCGATCGCAACAGTCGGATCGTCGTCGATCTCGGACGGATTGCAACTGTCCGAGATAGGTCGTGGCCGATCGGGATCATGGCTTGGATCGATCGCAACCGTCGGACCTTTGCCGATCGGACCGATTGCCGCGGTCCGTGATCGATCGTTGCCGATCGGGATCAGGGCTTGGATCGATCGCAACCATCGGATCGTCGCCGATCTCGGACGGATTGCAACTGTCCGAGATAGGTCGTGGCCAATCGGAATCACGGCTTGGATCGATCGCAACCGTCGGACCTTTGCCGATCGGACTGATTGCCGCGGTCCGCGATCGGTCGTCGCCGATCGGATCAGGGCTTGGATCGATCGCAACCGTCGGATCGTCACCGATCTCGGACGGATTGCAACTGTCCGAGATAGGTCGTGGCCGATCGGGATCACGGCTTGGATCGATCGCACCCGTCGGACCTTTGCCGATCGGACCGATTGCTGCGGTCCGTGATCGGTCGTCGCCGATCGGGATCAGGGCTTGGATCGATCGCAACCGTTGGATCGTCGCCGATTTCGGATGGATCGCCACGGTCCGAGATCGGTCGTGGCCGATCGGGATCAGGGCTTGGATCGATCGCAACCGTCGGATCATCGTCGATCTGGGACGGATTGCAACTGTCCGAGATAGGTCGTGGCCGATCGGGATCAGGGCTTGGATCGATCGCAACCGTCGGATCATCATCGATCTGGGACGGATTGCAACTATCCGAGATAGGTCATGGCCGATCGGGATCAGGGCTTGGATCGATCGCAACCGTCGGATCATCGTCGATCTGGGACGGATTGCAACTGTCCGATATAGGTCGTGGCCGATCGGGATCAGGGCTTGGATCGATCGCAACCGTCGGATCTTTGCCGATCAGACCGATAGCCGCGGTCCACGATCGGTCGTCGCCAATCGGAATCAGGGCTTGGATCAATCGCAACAGTCGGATCATCGCCGATCTCTAACGGATTGCAACTGTCCGAGATCGGTCGTGGCCGATCGGGATCACGGCTTGGATCGATCGCAACCGTCGGATCGTCGTCGATCTGGGACGGATTGCAACTATCCGATATAGGTCATGGCCGATCAGGATCAGGGCTTGGATCGATCGCAACCATCAGATCTTTGCCGATCGGACTGATAGCCGCGGTCCGCAATCGGTCGTCGCCGATCGGAATCAGGGCTTGGATCGATCGCAACAGTCGGATCGTCACCGATCTCTGACGGATTGCAACTATCCGAGATCGGTCGTGGCCGATCGGGATCACGGCTTGGATCGATCGCAACAGTCGGATCGTCGTCGATCTCGGACGGATTGCAACTGTCCGAGATAGGTCGTGGCCGATCGGGATCACGGCTTGGATGGATCGCAACAGTCGGATCGTCGTCGATCTCGGACGGATTGCAACTGTCCGAGATAGGTTGTGGCCGATCGGGATCACGGCTTGGATCGATCGCAACCGTCCGACCTTTGCCGATCGGACCGATTGCCGCGGTCCGCGATCAGTTGTCGCCGATCGGGATCAGGGCTTGGATCGATCGCAACCGTTGGATCGTCGACGATCGTCGCAATCTTTTTTAAATAAGTTTATGTAATTAAAAATTTTATAAAATAAATTGTGACGCCATTTCTCGTTGCAATTATTAACATTAATTATAAATATAATCATTTATAAATATTATTAAATAAATTGCGACGCCACATCGCAATTATTATAATAAATTTAAATATTTTCATTTAAAAATATTTAAAAAATAATTGCGACACAATTGTTGCATCGCAATATATGTAATAAGTTTTTATTTTAATCAATTTAAATTATTAAAAAATTATTGCGACGCCTTAGCGACGCAATTATTAGAAAATAAAAATATTTTTCCCGCCAGGTGATGGCGCCAATTTAGCGACGCGTCAGCGACGCATTTATTGGCGTCGCTATGTTTTCAGAAAATTATTAAAAACATGTATTAATGATGGATTAGCGACGCCATAGTGCGTCGCTAAGAAAAAAAAAAAAAAATTTTTTGCGACGCCATTTGCGACGCAATTTTGGCATCGCTAATTCCCTATATTTAAGCCGGATCCCTTTCTCCTTTCCTCCTTCCCGTCTTGACCTAGCGCCGCCGTGAAGCTAAAGCTCCAATCTCCGGCGCATCCCAGTCCTCCGGCTACCCGACGATCGCATCCGACTCCGGCAACCCGGCGATCTCATCTCAACCAAGGTAAGCTCCGATAATCTAAAAAAATGATTTTTTATTTATTTATTTCCCTACGGCCACGACCGCTGCCGTGGCCGTCTTCTCCGGCCACGGCAGGGCCGTGGCCATCTTCTCTGGCCACGGCTGCTACCGTGGCCGGCAGTGGCCTGGCCACGGTGGCCAGGCCACTGTTATAAAAAAAAAAAATTTTTTTTTTAAACAGGGGGGAGGGGAGGAAACCCCCCCGCCCCCCCTTTGTTTTCTTGTCCGCCACGGCCGTGGCCGCGGCCGGACAAGGCGGCCACGGCCGCTGCCGTGGCCGGCAGTGGCCTGGCCACGGTGGCCAGGCCACTGTAATGAAAAAAAAAATTTTTTTTTTAAACAGGGGGGAGGGGAGGAAACCCCCCCGCCCCCCCTTTGTTTTCTTGTCCGGCCACGGCCGTGGCCGCGGCCGGACAAGGCGGCCACGGCCGCTGCCGTGGCCGTCTTCTCCGGCCACGGCCGCTGCCGTGGCCGGCAGTGGCCTGGCCACGGTGGCCAGGCCACTGTAATAAAAAAAAAATTTTTTTTTAAACAGGGGGGAGGGGAGGAAACCCCCCGCCCCCCCTTTGTTTTCATGTCCGGCCACGGCCGTGGCCGCGGCCGGACAAGGCGGCCACGGCCGCTGCCGTGGCCGTCTTCTCCGGCCACGGCCGCTGCCGTGGCCGGCAGTGGCCTGGCCACGGTGGCCAGGCCACTGTAATCAAAAAAAAAATTTTTTTTTTTAAACAGGGGGGGGAGGAAACCCCCCCGCCCCCCCTTTGTTTTCATGTCCGGCCACGGCCGTGGCCGCGGCCGGACAAGGCGGCCACGGCCGCTGCCGTGGCCGTCTTCTCCGGCCACGGCCGCTGCCGTGGCCGGCAGTGGCCTGGCCACGGTGGCCAGGCCACTGTAATCAAAAAAAAAATTTTTTTTTAAACAGGGGGGAGGGGAGGAAACCCCCCCGCCCCCCCTTCTTTTCTTCTCCGGCCACGGCCGCTGCCGTGGCCGGCAGTGGCCTGGCCACGGTGGCCAGGCCACTGTAATAAAAAAAAAAAAAATTTTAAACAGGGGGGAGGGGAGGAAACCCCCCCCCCCCCCCCCCCTTTCTTTTCTTGTCCGGCGGCCGTGGCCGCGGCCGAACAAGGCGGCCACGGCCGCTGCCGTGGCAGTCTTCTCCGGCCACGGCCGCTGCCGTGGCCGGCAGTGGCCTGGCCACGGTGGCCAGGCCACTGTAATCAAAAAAAAAAAATTTTTTTTAAACAGGGGGAGGGGAGGAAACCCCCCACCACTGTCAACAAAAAAAAAAATTTTGTTTTAACACAGGGGAGGGAGGAAACCCCCCTTAATTGTTTGGAACTGCTTGAGTAATGCTAGATTATTTAATTTACATAATATTTATGCAATAATTAATTTAAGCAGAATGTTTATGACAATAGTATTTGTGCATTTATACTCATTTACATTTGTTATGTCTTGATTATTTATATTCTGCTGCAAACTTAATGATGCATTACATTTGAAATGCTAAATAAAATGTTTTGTTGTATATTATTTAATTTCAGCAACAAATTACTAGTTTCAATGATTTACATTTTAGTATTCGCATTTGTATTTGACACAATAATCTTAAAAAGTTAGTGATTACATGTATAATTCACAAGAAGTTAAGAATAACAAGCATAAGTTCGATTGTCTTCGGACTTTCATAATCACAGCACTTTAATTAACCTTTAGACCCGTTTGAGAATTTGTAAGCCTTAGTCTTGCAAATTCTCAAATTGTCCTGGTGGACAGTTTGGGAATATTTTTTGTGACATGTTAGTCTGCTAGTAATCATCGTGGGGTGAGATTTCGGTTTGCATTTGCTCATACGTTCTCCTAGTGTGGCTTATATACCACACATCTAGGAGAACATATGGGGAAATGCTGCCGAAATTTCAATGTTGCCGATCGATGATAATTAATAGCAGAATAACATATCACAAAAAATATTCTTGAATGGGATAGGGCCTTACCTTGTAGACATGGAGTGAAGGTAGAATTATTTAAGACACTTGAATTCTTGTGAAGTCTAATGACTAAACGCATCGCCTTATGGCCCGACACAAACTCAAGCCCTCTCTTTAGCCATTAACCTATGCATCGGTCCTTCCTAGCAATTGGTTTTATTAGTCCTTATATATCTAAATTATTTGCGTACTTATAAATGATTTAATTGGTTGTAATTAACCTTAATAGTTGTGCCCAAGAAATAATTTAGTTATATATGTATTAATACTAATATAGTTTTATTTTTTGGTTTTAATTAATGCTTTACCAGACTTTGTATAAGTCGGACAAAAATGAGCGGGACTCGCTCATGGATGTATGCAAGGATAAAAGATGGCTTGCTGAATCCAGATTTTCTGAATGGATTGGAAGAGTTTATCGCATTTGCATGTAGCCAACCTGAATGGATGGATGGGCCTAGGATTAGGTGCCCATGCAACTTCCACAGGTGTCAGAATAAAGCCTACAGAGATGTGGAAACTGTTAAGGTGCATTTGTGTAAGAAGGGTTTTGTGCCTGATTACTATGTTTGGTACTGTCATGGTGAACCAGAGGATATTCCAGCAGTTGTTATAGGCGAACAAGAGTCAATTCCCGTAGAAGAACCATTTGTGAATTTAAACACATATGAACAAATGGTTATGAATGCATCGGGTAATGACTTCAATCAGAATACATTTATGGAAGAACCAAACCCAGAAGCACAACAATTTTACGATATGTTGAGTGCTGCCAATCAAGAATTGTATCCTGGGTGTGAGGGTCATTCCCAGTTCTCTACAGCTGCTCGAATGTTGAATATTAAGGCAGAACATCGATTATCAGAAAAGGCGTTCAATTCTGTAGCTGAGTTAATCAAAGAAATTCTGCCAAATGATAATGTTGCCGCAGACAGTTTTTACGCAACAAAGAAGTTGTTGCGTGGGCTTGGGCTTCCAGTTAATAAGATCGATTGTTGCTTGAACAATTGTATGATATTTTGGGGTGAAGACTCAGAGCTGAGATGGTGTAAGATTTGTGGGCAATCACGGTTCAAAAACACCGAAGGAGGAGCCGGTACAAGTAGGAGGAAAAGTGTGCCTTACAAGAGGATGCATTACTTTCCTCTTACCCCACGCCTGCAGAGATTATATAGATCTGAGGCAACAGCTGCTGATATGAGATGGCATGCCGAACATGAATCTAAAGAGGATGAAATGCGGCATCCATCAGATTCAAAGGCTTGGAAGCAGTTCAATGAAAATCATCCTGTTTTCGCTGAAGATATAAGGAATGTGAGATTAGGTCTTTGTACCGATGGCTTCCAACCATTTGGTCAAGCGGGGCAACAGTATTCATGTTGGCCTGTGATACTGACTGTATATAACCTTCCTCCGTGGAAGTGCATGAAAGATCCTGCAATGTTTTTAACCGTTTTGGTTCCAGGACCATCAAATCCTAAGGAAAAGATTGATGTCTTTCTGCAACCGTTGGTGGCCGAATTGAAAATGTTGTGGGAAACAGGAGTGGTAGCCTACGACATTTCTATGAAACAAAATTTCTTAATGAGAGCTGCTTTGATGTGGACAATAAGTGATTTTCCGGCATATGCAATGTTGTCTGGTTGGAGCACTGCTGGACGTCTGGCATGCCCTCATTGCATGTATGATTCGGATGCATTTACATTGCAGAAGAGTGGTAAGCAGTCATGGTTTGATAACCATAGGAAGTTCTTGCCACCAAATCATCCTTACAGGTAACTTGATCGCCTTCCGGAAGAACAAAGCAGTCACAAAATTTGCCGAACCGGTTAGGTCCGGCACGGATCTATTTGATTCTATAGAGAATTTGGGGTTGATGTATGCATGGGAACCAGATGCAGATAGAATAAATAGCCGTATATGTAAAGAACATAACTGGAAGAAACGAAGTATATTTTGGGATTTGCCTTATTGGAGCACAAATCTCATCCGGCACAACTTGGATGTCATGCATATAGAGAAAAATTTCTTTGATAACATATTTAACACGGTGCTAAACATCCCGGGAAAAACAAAAGATACTGCAAAGTCAAGAGAAGAACTTAATCAGTACTGTAGAAGAGGTGATTTGAGAAGGAGTGCCGATGGGACCTATCCTAAAGCATGTTACACTCTTGACAGAAATTCACGAGAAGTTTTATGTAACTGGCTAAGAGGGTTAAAATTTCCAGATGGTTATGCCTCAAATATCGGTAGGTGTGTGGACATGCATAAGCTCAAGTTGTTCGGCATGAAGAGCCATGACTGCCATGTTTTCATGCAACGATTATTACCTATAGCTTTTCGTGAGTTGCTTCCGCAACATGTCTGGAAGGCAATTACGGAGCTCAGCTTATTCTTCAAGGAGTTATCTGCCGCAGTCATTACTTCTGCATCAATGGCAAGGCTTGAGGAGGAAATTCCAATTATTTTATGCAAGCTTGAGCGAATATTTCCTCCCAGTTTTTTTGACTCAATGGAGCATTTACCGGTTCACTTGCCATACGAAGCGAGCATAGCTGGTCCTGTGCAGTATCGCTGGATGTATCCATTCGAGAGGTAAATATATACATCATTAAGATATGTTGACATTTGAAATATTATTTCATTGCTTGAAAAATTCGTTAATTTTTTGTTGCAACTTTACATATAGGTATCTTAAGAAGTTAAAAAATAATGTGCGTAATAAGGCAAGGGTTGAAGGTTCTATATGCAATGCACACTTGGTCGAAGAAGTTTCAGCTTTTGCCTCGCATTACTTTGAGGGTCACGTCCACACGAGGAGCCGAAATCATGGTCGTAACGATGACGTATGTGTGGACGAAGCAGAAGCTAATGACGGTAGAATATCAATTTTTAAAGCTATCGGCCGTTCATTTGGTGGGCAGAAGTCAAGAAATCTTAGCGATATGGAGTATAATGCAGCACATTATTACATCCTAATGAACTGTCGAGAAGTCGATCCATATATTGAGTAAGTGTATACTTCAATGCTAAATTGAAAATTTAAATTTATATAATAATACCATAATATTTAATTTCTAACAGTAGTTTTCATCCTTTTCATCCCATAAGGATGTTTTGTGATAGACAACGACAGATGAATCCCGACATCAGTCAAGTTGCAATTGGGCAGAAATTAGAAACGGAGTTTGCTTACTGGTTTTATGAATTTGTGAGTAGTATCACTCAATCAATTTCGATAATGGCAATTATTTTTTGAATTGGATGTCAATAGCTTATTAATTTATAGGTCAACGGTCCATGGTCGACAACCGACAATATTTTCATTAAATGTCTATCGCAATGGCCATTGAAGACCGTAACAACCTCTACTGGCTATTTTGTAAATGGGTACAAATTTCAGATTGAACGATTAGCAGCTTCAAGAGGCACTCAGAACTGGGGCGTGTGTAAAAGGAGAAAGTGTTGGAGCAAATATGCAGGATTATTATGGAAAGTTAGTAGAGGTGGTTGAAGTTGAATATCCCGGTTGGCCTTTAAAACGAACCGTATTGTTTCGTTGTGATTGGTTCGATCCGATAATTCCTGTGGGCAAAAGGGTTCATAACGACTATAATTTGGTTGAAGTGAACCATCGACGAAGATTACAGAAATATGACCCATTCATCCTTGCATCCCAAGCTCAGCAAGTCTTTTACTGCGGATATCCAAGTTTGCGCAACGACAAGCGAGATTGGTGGGCCGTTTCTAAAATCGTCCCACGTTCAACAATCGTATTAGAGGAGAGTTCATCAAGTCAATCAACCGAGTGCCCTGCATTTCAAGAGGATGAGATGGAACTGCATGCAATTGAGGACGACACAAGAGCTCCTGAAACATCACTTATCGATCCAAGTGGTGATGTCCAAGAAATTGCGGATGCAAATGTTCGGTTTCCTTCCGATAATGAAACTGATTCGCAATCCGATACGGCATCGGATGTTGAACCAACATTTCACGAAACAAATGACACCGATTAAACATAAAGGTTTTTTAAAATTTAACTTTTTTTTATAAGTGTTAAATTCGTACATAGTCAATCATTAATCGTAATTTAATTGTGTGAATCCTTAGTATTTTCAGTATGAGGGGCAGAGGTAGATCTACCGACGATAGATTGGGTGAGCAGAGACGTAGTTTGGATCCTTCGACATCAGATCACATGAGCGTCGGAGATGGAGAGTTTGGATCTCCAGCAGAGGCGCAGCCTTCGACCTCTGCACCAGTATTACCATCTACCCGATCGGCACAGACCTCCGAGAGTTCTTCCGCCTCGGCCGCACTTTACTTCGACTTGATGCTCAGGGGATGTAAGTATATACTAATTACAAATATTTGTTATGTTTTTAAGTCATTAACTTATAAACTTGCATTTTTTTAACAGATTCATTGAGCAGCATCATGTCTCCAGCCACATCAGCGCCGTTTTTCAGAGGCGTGCAGATCCCAGTGGCTACGATTGGCGCCACGTATCGCCGGCCACGAGGGAGTTTTATTTTTCTGAGTTTCAGGTAAACTTATTAAATACAATTTAGCAGTGATATATAATTCTTTAAAGTTAATAAATTCAGAAACTAACTGTTTATTTTAATGCAGAAAAAGTTTACGTGGGATCCTGCCACCCATGATGCCATTAGGGCAGCATGGGAGGCTCTGACGCGACGCCGATACTCCGACATGCTTCATCGTTGGAGGTCGTCGGGTCAGCGTCCTGCGCACGTGCCAGAGGGTATTTGGCACGAGTGGCAGCAGGCCTGGGAGTCCGATGGCTGGCGCAGGAGGTCCGCATCAGCCAGCACGAACCGCCGATCTGAGAAGGGCGGTCCTGGCACGGGTCTCTCCTGTCATACATCGGGCTCCATTTCGATTCAGGAGCACAGACGGCGTATGGTAAGAAAACATAAATATTTTAATTACTATTTTAGTTTTACAAATATTTTATTAATATCATTTTTTTTATTGTTATAGACTGAGCAGGAGGGCGGAGATCCTGGTGAGTTTCGTCTATTCAGGGCGACACACACCAGGAGGGACGGCTCCTGGGTCGACACGCGATCACGGGAGGTTGCGGTAAGAAATTAGATTTATGTAGTATCTGTTTAATTTCTAAAATTTTATTTCTAGAAATTTATTAACTCATTTATTGTTGATTTCATAATTTCAAGACACGAGTCGAGGAGCTTCGCTCCCAGGCATCGCAGGTCGACTCTACTGATGGGGAGACGCCCGTCGAACTCTCAGCAGAGGAGAGTCGACGTGTGTTTTTGGAGGCTGTTGGTGCCCAGCCACGAGACCGCAGGGTCTATGGTATGGGCACTAGAGCTTCTACATTTTTTCCCCATCAGGCCTCCAGCTCGCGAGTTCCTGCTGATCTTCCTCCCGAGCGTTTACAGGAGCTTCGCAGATCTATTGCAGAGGAGGTTCGCCAGGATTCGAGCAGGATTTTGAGGATCGTATGCGAGGCCAGAATCAGGAGGTTGCAGACATGCGAGATGAGATGCATTATTTGCGGGATATGGTTAGACGCTTGTCGCAGAGTCTTCAGCCTCCACAGCCTCCACGTGATCATTCAGATTCTTGATGTATTTTTTTTTTTTTTTATGTTGTAAAAACTTCAAAATTTTAATATATAAATATTTTTTGAAATATATTATTGTTTGGATTGAGTGAAAATGTTTGTATCAATATTTAGATTTAGCAAAATTGAATTAACCGTTTTAATTTTTAATCATTTAAATATTTTTAAAAAAAATTTGCGACGCATTAGCGACTGATATTGGATCGCTAATATTTTTAAGATATTTTATTAATATTGCAATGCAATGACCTGGCATCGCAATAATTTAAAAATAAATTTAATAGCGACGCATTAGCGACTAAAATTGAGTCATTATATCTTAAAAATTATTTTAAAATAAAATTATTTTTATTTGCGACGCATTAGAGCGTCGTAATATTAATAATAATTTTTTTAAAAAATAATTTATAAATATTGCGATGCAAATTAGTGCGTCGCAATATTTAATAATAATTTTTTTAAAAATTATTATTAAATATTACGATGTAAATTTGTGCGTCGTAATATTTAATAATTTTTTTATAAATTAATTTTAAATATTGCGACGCAAATTAGTGCGTCGCAATATTTGATAATAATTTCTTTTAAAAAATTAATTTTAAATATTGCGACGCAAAATTTGTGCGTTGCAATATTTAATAATAATTTTTTTCCAAACTAAATTTATTTTTAAATTTAGCGATGCATTTTTATGCGTCGCAATATTGCGACGCAATGTGGCGTCGCAAGAGCGTCGCAGAGAGTCGCAAAATTGCGACGCATTTGCGACAAAAGGGTATTGCGACGGACAGTTGAGCGACGCCCTCGTTGCGTCGCTATTGCATCGCAATATCATGTTTAGCGACGTATTACGACGCATTTGAGCGTCGTAATATTAAAAATCTCTTATAGTGTACGTTTCGCCAAAAAAATCCTCATCCACCCATATTCACATCGCATTGCCATATTCTAGAGTCAAAGTCCAGTCTCAACGGTTCCTTATCTCAGAAAATTTATGGGACCATACGTAGATCCACTTAGATTACATTCATCTATAGATCGAACCATGTGGATGATAAAAGTCATAATTATTAAATCTTGACAGATAAAAAACACCAACAGTCTGCTAGCATGCACTGGCTAAGAACACTGTATCTTCTATCTTTTCCAGCCAGATTGTTCTATATTATTTAATATAGACCACAGTATAGCTTGGCGTGCAGGTTGGGTAGAGATTCCATAAAGATTGTGACCAGCCATGCAGCAAAAGTTTGATTTATTTGACTCATGAAGATAATGACTTACAACTAGATCTGCTAAGGCTGCCATTATTGACTTGACTTGAGAATAGACCGTTTACTTTTTCTAAAAAAAAGAAAAAGAAAAAAAAAAGGAGAGAAAGAAAGAAAGCGAAAGAAATATTCTCAGTTAAGGTGCCAACAGCTTTTATAATATATCTCCATGAAGTCTGCTTCGCATATTTGTGTTGGGTGTGAGATGTTGACTACAAATCAACCACAGCGGAACTGGAACAAAACCAAGCCCTGACTACTTGAGTACTGCATACGTTTTGTCATATCTATTTAGTTTGCTACAATAAGCTTCAGTCCGGCTTTGTGGTTCTTTCGCAATTGATATGAAACTTGTACATTTGAAAACACGTTATTTGAGATTACCAAGATACAGAAGTCTTAGTTGATAGCAAAAGGTTACTTATGAAGATGTTTTAGCGAGCATAGTTTTAATCTCCTTAATTAGCTATTATACTAGAAAAAATTATTATTGAGATAGTGATTAATGGTGTGTGGTATATTGGCTGTGTCACGTATTGATATAGAGATACGGAAATTGATTATATTGAAAAGTATGCATATGGAGACCGACCGCATGTTTATGATTATTTATATAATAATTATTTATTTATTAATGGATGTATGTGCATAGAGGAATTCTTACTAAGTTGTTAGGCTTATTGTATATTGTGTTGCTTTTCATATATAGCTTAGAATTGGATTATATGATTGGGACCGAAATGATAAGTACAATGTTTGAGTTATTTTAATATCAAATAAATAAAAAAAGGTATGATTGAATAATTTTAATATTATATTTAAACTTTTTAGTTTTAGAGATAAATGATGACATTTTATGTTGTAAAAAAAAAATTAAAATATGTTTTGTATCCTTTTGGAACCATAGAATATATGTGATTCAATCTTAAATATATGGAGAAATTACCAAGGAAGCTTAGCAAATTTATTTTGAGAATTCAATTCAGCAAATTGTCCTTTATAATGCTGACCATCTAACCCTTGAAAGGTGTCGAAGAACCATCAAATCAAATATATATATATATATATAAGCTACGTTCAGCCCAAATCCTCATTTACATCCCGTGAAATCTCGTCCATACTCGTTTGATGGCTTTGAAAGGATAGATAAAAATAGTATATGAGTTAATAACTTAATAAAAAACCACACATTCCATCAATATATTAATATAAATACAGAGAATACTTAAGAATGGATGCCAAATTAATGAAAAAATCTGAAAACCATACAATATACACATTTATGCTAAATAAACCAATATGCATACATGTATTCATATCACATACTGTCAATTAACTGTAGCATTCACATAATATCATCTATATTATATATAATAATTTATTTAATTAACAATAACTTCAAATAATTTATCTTTCTTTTCTAATTTTACTATTTAAGTTTGATAACAATTATCTTTTAGCATTCGACTAACCACAACAAGCTTAAGCTCATGATAAGAAAACTTTAATAATCTTAATAAATCTTTAATGATCCTTAATATATCTAAGTGATGGGCATATTTATCCTTTACGAACTTATTCATTGTCATCCACACTTCATATGCCTATCCTTAGACAATAATCCATAATATCATATACTTTTATATACTTTTATACGGTAACATGCCATAATTTTCATATACTTGCTCATGGTGGCTATCACACTCGAAACTCAACTCTAGCAAGACGCATGATAAAACCATACATCCTCTTAGATTTAGTCCTAAAAAATATGCAAGATCAATTTTTGTCAATTTCCATAATAACACCATATATCATGATTAATATTCAAAATCAAAGAGTACTACCATATAGTAATCAAATCTATTCAGTCATAACTCTTTTATTTAGCAGGTATAAAAAATATAACTACTCTAATATACTTGATCCTTACACACATCCTTCAGGGATTGTACAGAGTTTAGATCGGCATATCTATCGTGAGACCAATTCTACTGTTGATTGGATAGCGGCCTCTGTGGTCCCATCATGTTGGGTTTTGGTTATGGAACCAGGGCGACTCCTATCCTCTTGTTCTTAAACAAATTTTGTATTCTGATCTATCTGGGCTGACTCGCACTAGGATTGTGTGATCGCTCATTTGTAAAAAAAGAGAGAGAGAGAGAGAGAGAGAGAGAGAGAGAGAGAAGAAGGTAGAGAAAGAAGAGATAGAGAGAGAGGAATGAAAAATAAAGGAAGGGTTCATGCCTCTTCCAAAATAGGGGAAGAAAGAAGCATCATGGAGGTGGGGTGGTGGGCAATGGATGGTGGGGTAAGTGGTGAGAAGTTAGTAGATGACATAGTTACTCAAACTAATCATAAAATATAGCTAGAGGTAAAACCATAGTGTCAAAGTTCAAGTCTCCCTGTCACATGAAGATGAAAGTCATAAGTAGATCCACTCAGATTACATTCATCAAGATATCGAACCATGTGGATGATGAAAGTCATAATTATTAAATCTTGACAGATAAAACACCAACAATCTGCTAGCATGCACTGGCTAAGAACACTATATCTTCTAATCTTCACCAGCCAGATTGTCCTATATTATTTAATATAGACCACAGTATAGCTTGGCGTGCAAGTTGGGTAGAGATTCCATAAAGATTGTGACCAGCCATGCAGCAAAGTTTGATTTATTTGACTCATGAAGATAATGACTTACAACTACATCCACTAGGCTGCCATTATTTACTTGACTTGAGAATAGACCAGTTACTTTTCTCAAAAAAAAAAAAAAAAAAAAAAGAAAAAGAAAGAATATTCTCAGTTAAGGTGCCAACAGCTTTTATAATATTATCTGATGACTTATAGTTGTGAGTCAAGATGACTGGCATGGAACTCCTTCAATAAATACGCTGATGATGAGAAGCGTTCATGCAACCTCTCATCTCATCATGGCCTATGTGTTCCATTTCAATCTCTTTATGCTGGTCTCAGGACTTCCTCTCATGGCCATTAATGGTGGATGCAAGGGAAGATCTCGCATTATTGAGCGGGTGATGCTGATTGGGTTCATCTATGCGCTGGAGTCGACATCCCATTCTCTCTCTGCCTTGGTGATTCCCACTTGGGGGGCAGCTGCATGAGAGCGAAAGGAGAGCCCTCCTTGCCATCAGAGAAGATATGTACGATCCTGATGAATGGCTCTCTTCTTGGACGGGCCAAAGCTGTTGCCAGTGGAGGGGAGTGGGCTGCAACAACGCCACCGGCAATCTCAGATACCCTTATGATCTTGATGATGCGATGGAAGGAACTGCAAAATCCGCAGGACCAAGTAAGCTAAATCCTTCCTTATCTAGCTTGATACATTTGAGGTATTTGGATCTGAGCATGAACAACTTCTCTGGAGCATCCATCCCGGAATTCATTGGTTCTCTCATCCACTTGGAATACCTTAACCTCTCCCTTGCTTCGTTACTGGAACCATTCCTCGCCTGATTGGAAATCTCTCGAGCCTGCACTATCTAGATCTTCGGGATGAGTCCGTATTTCGAGTCATGACCTTCAATGGCTCTCTGGAATCACCTCTCTGAGATACCTTGACTTGAGCTCTGTCAACCTCTCCAAGGCATCGAATTGGCTTCATGAGATCAACATGCACCCTTCTCTGCTAGTCTTGAAATTATTCATACTGAACTCCCTGGTATTCCTTCAACCTACAGTATGTAAACCTCACATCTCTCGCCGTCCTTGATCTCTCTGACAATGCTTTTGAGTCTGCCACCCCGCTGGCTGTTTAATATTAGCAGCCTTGTTGAACTCCATCTCGGAGGCTGTGAATTTGATGGCAGGTTATCAGTTATAGTAGATATGCTGGGGAATTTCAACAGTTTGAAGTATGTAGATTTATCAGTGAACCAAATTACCGGAGAAATTTCACCATCTTTGTGGACTAATAAGCACATGGAGTACTTAGATTTATCATGGAACCATATTACTGGGCATGCTGCAGAAATATTGGGGAATCTTAACCAATTGAGGTACTTATATTTGCGTGGCAATCAAATTAGTGGTGAAATTCCAGCAAAACTAGGAAGCATGCTCAACCTGGAGGAATTGTCTTTGTCCAGTAACCAAATCAGCGGATGGATACCAGAAGCTATCGAAAACCTTGTTCATTTGCGGTGGTTAGATTTGTCAAGCAATAACATTACCGGACAAATACCAAAAAACATATCGAAGCTCTGCAATTTACAGGGTTGGACTTATCAAATAACAGAATTAATGGCGAGATCACTGGTCTTATAGAAGGATTTTCTAAATGCATTAACAATAATAAATTGGATGGGAGAACCTGTTTGCAAAGTTTATGGCAGATAGACATGAGTAACAATAGTTTAAGTGGGATGATCCCAGAAAGTTTGGGACAACTATGTGCGCTCAAAAGGTTGGATGTGTCATCGAACTCCTTCACTGGGTACTTGACTGAAGGGCACTTTTCCAACCTCACAAGATTGTCTTTCTTGGATCTATCTTACAACTCCTTGAATATGACCCTATAAGTAACAGTTGGATTCCTCCTTTCAATGCTATCGTTATTATGATGTGCTCTTGCTATGTGGGCCCAAATTTTCCTGCTTGGCTTCAAACCCAAATACAACTGAATGAATTGTGCCTATCCGAAGCTGGAATTTCAGATAAGATTCCATCATGGTTGTGGAATAGGAATATGGATACCCTCAATCTATCCTATAATTGTATACAAGGGCAGCTACCAAGTTCTCAGCTATCAAGCTCTCGATGGATATATAGTTATTATAGCTTACTTGATTTGAGTTCCAACTGCTTTTTCGGTCCAATACCTAATCTGAAGTATAATTATATCCTTCTTTCCAACAACTCTTTTTCTGGTCCTATTTCCTGGAGCTATTTTGAAGAGTTACTCCCGTGGTACTTTCATTGTCGAACAACCGTATAAATGGCATTATCCCACAATCCCTTTGTAATTGGACTTCATTGGAGATTCTTGACCTCTCCAATAATGAGTTAACTGGAGGATTTCCAGACTGCTGGAGCAAGTCACAGGAAGGAAGCTTTGATGTACCAAAAGATAAAAAGGCCAGAAGATTCATTTAGCACAATGGCATATCCTATGGAACTCCGATCTTTGCATATGAGAAACAACAACTTATCCGGTCAATTTCCTTCCTTTTTGAGACTTTGTAAAGGGTTGGTTGTACTTGATCTTGGTGAAAACAGGTTTTCAGGAAATATACCCACATGGATTGGAGAAAATCTCTCATCTCTAAAAGTTCTTTCTCTAAGATCAAATTTTTTTGATGGCAATATCCCGATGCAAATATCCAGCCTTTCTTCTCTTCAGGTTTTGGACTTGGCATGTAACAATTTTTCAGGACATCTACCATCATCCTTTGAAAATTTTACTGCCATGGTTGAGAAACAGGAAGGAGGAAAACT
This sequence comes from Calamus simplicifolius, assembly GCA_900491605.1. Lineage (NCBI taxonomy): Eukaryota > Viridiplantae > Streptophyta > Magnoliopsida > Arecales > Arecaceae > Calamus > Calamus simplicifolius. Next base: position 55,954 of record UESW01001509.1, read on the forward strand.
AGAGTTCCCAGATGAAATGGCAACATCACATTACAAAGAGAGTCTCTTGTTGGTTACAAAAGGAATAGAGCTTGAGTACACTAGCGTGCTTTTACTGGTTACAAGCATTGACCTGTCGAACAATAATCTTTCGGAGAGATCCCTAATGAAGTAACAAAACTTCATGAATTGCATTACTTGAACTTGTCTGAGAATCATTTCATTGGAAAAATACCACAAAACATCGGTGACATGAAGCAGTTGGAATCATTTGATTTATCAATGAACAATCTCTCAGGCCAAATTCCCCAAACCATGGCTGCTTTGAATTTCTTAAGCCACTTGAACTTATCATATAACAACTTGTCAGGAAGAATTCCATCAGGGTACCAAATTCAAACCTTCGATGATGCCTCCATCTATGCTGGTAATCATAATCTCTGTGGACAACCACTGCTAGAATGTCCTAAAAATGCACCTCCACATCAAGAAGAGGAGCAAGCAGATGAAGATGGTTATGAGATGGTATGGATTTATGCAATCTCAACATTAGGATTTGTGATGGGATTCTGGGGTTTTATCGGTATAGTGATGATCAAAAAGGATATCAGGATTTCTTATCTTCGATTCATTGATAGAATATATGATTGGATTTATGTACAATTGACAATAAAGTTTGCCAAGCTGAAGTCTATCAAGGGAACAGGAAATAACAGGCATTGACAAGAAACTATGCAGTCAGCCAACATATTGTAATGTATTATGCTTCTTTTAATTATCTCTCTTGCATTCTCACTCTTGCTTTCTCTTTTTTCGGTTTGGTATGCTATGAATAATGTTCCATAAGAAAGAAATGCTTTTGTTCTCTTCTATGCTAATGAAATGGTTTCACTATTAGTTAGTATGAATTGTTTCTATTGTCATGTTACACTAATGAAGTGATTTTATGGTAAAAGACACGATGCCTCATGCAAAATACCTACTTAAAGTAAGACAAATATAAACATTTATTTATTCTAATTTATGCTAAGTAGCTATCTTTCTTGCTTTTCTTGTTAAACCACTTTAATTTTTACCATAAAAACTATTTAAAATACCTAGAGCAAGACAAACAGAAGAAAAAAAAACCTTTTTCCTCTTTTTTATATAAAACTTTATAGAATTTTTATATATTAGCAAAATGAGACATTATTTAAGCTTTAATATAGGGCCTTGGTCTAGGGAGGCATGTCCACCTTCTCGCCGTCAAAGTATAATAATCATGGTTTGCTTTGCTTTTCTAGTTTTAAATGTGATGTTAATCTTCTTTGAATCAACTCTGTCTACCTACAAAAAGTGATGGAAGGCTCTGACTCAGTAGTTTTTTTTTTCACATGAAACGCACTCTTTTCTAATGAAATCATCTAAAACATATTTGATTAGCAAATTACAGAAAAGGGAAGGACTATGCTTCTACATCGAGGAAGAGAATGCCACTTTTGCTGCGATAGGAGAAGAAATTGTTTCTGTATGTAGTGCCACTGCCTATATTCATGTCTCTCTACCTAGGTTCTTGCTATGAAGGAAAAGTTTGAAGACACAAATGAGCACTTTCACTACAAGAAAATAGTAAAATAGTGACAAAAATTTTCGTCACTATTCCGTCACAAATTGGGTTTAGTGACGGATTAGTGATGAAAATCTTATCGTCACTATTTTTGCCGTCACTAAATTTAGTGATGGAAAGAGGTCCGTCACAAAATAATAGCGACGGATTTATGACGGAATATTTCGTCAAAAATTTGTGACGGAACATATTTTTCGTCACTAAATTGTGACGGATTAGTGACGAACTATTCCGTCAAAAATTTGTGACAGAATATATTTTTCGTCACTAAATTGTGACGGATTAGTGACGAACTATCCATCACGCATTATTTCGTCACTATTCCATCACAAATATTTCCATCACTATTCCATCACAATTTAGTAACGGATTATTGACGAAAATTTAGTCACTAAAACTTTTGTCACTAGCCCGTCACTAATAGTGATGAATTAGTGACGAAAGAATCCATCAGTCATTCGTTATTATTCCATCACTAATCAATCACTAATATTTTCATCACTAATCCATCACTATTATTTCTATCATAAATCCATCACTAATCCATTATTAACCTAATAAAATTTCAACAAATTTTTATTCTTATAAAATTAAAATTATTTTTAAATTACAATATATTTAATGCATTCTAATGAAATTTATAGATGAAAATTTAAATTTAAGAATAAAAAATGCATTTCATAAAATAAGATAAATATATCTGTATACATCAACAATACTAATGTTTTATACATTAGACATCAAATTATTAAGATGTCTTTGGCTGCCTTGGGGACTCTACTCTTGAGAAATGTACATATGAAGCAGTCCTTTGAACACCATTTACTGGCTCCCTCTGATGTAGCCTGAAGTGAACAATGCCAGTGTGTGACGTCCACCTGCAGCTACTGAAGCAATCCTCACTTCCGTGTTAAGTATCACTAGACATGTAGGAGCTGAAAGAGTTTCATCACCAGATGTTGGGCTCTCATGTCCAAGCTTAGATGAAGACAATCTTCTGCGCTTTATGCTTTCCTCCCCACCTCTACTCTCAGGACCAAATGCATCATTTGAATAAACCAGGTGCAAATCAACATTGCTGCTTCTGTTAAGAACATCTACCCAATTATTTTTCACATGAAGGTAGTAGCTTCAAGAGAGGTATATGAAAAGGTCAATAATTTTTATAGGAAGACTCAACCTACCCTAGTCCCACTACATACAAATTAAGCATAAGAAATTTCACCAGCCCAGCATCTCGATCCAATGTGTAGTAAACTTAATAAACAAAGTTAAAAGTCAACATTATCAGCTCAGCCTGTTCACATAAATACCTGCAATTCATATTGGACAATTGGCCATGTAAGTACCTTGACCACCCAATTTTTATCAACAAGAAGATTTGGTGACTTAAGATCCCGATGCACAATTGTTGGATGGCTTGTGTGCAAGTAATTCATCCCTTTGGCCTTTAAGAATAAGCCAGATTCAAGTGAAAATCCAAAGTTTTATAGGCTACAACAAACCACAAACAATATAGAAGTCAAAGATGTACCATAAACAATATAGAAGTCAAATAATTGTTTGGAAATGCCCTATTAACTGAGAAAAGTTAAGGCACTTTCAAACAACACATCGTGTAGTTAATTAAATTAATTAAGTTACAAATAAATCATAGCACCCAACAAACCTTTACTCCTAGATATATCCTTGGAGATTACCTGAAAAAGCAAAGAGGTTTCAACCTTAAGAAGCATAATGATATTGACTACAAACTGAGTTGTAAGGAGAACTGGTTAAGATCTACAGCATGAAACAAAGAAGTCATGGAAGAAAACCTCGAGTACAAAAAGCTAGTCTTTCATCTAAGCTCCCACCAGTTCCAATCATGCTACCTTCATCAGAACTGTGAACCGTTCAATAAATCTAACATCCTTGCTGCAGATGTTCATCAACACTAATGGATAGGATGATGCTGTGCTGACACTCGTTTAGGTGGAAGTTTGCGGAGTATGTATAGAACAAGCGCCGAAGGGAGTATCTCAGTCAGCTGTTCGATACATTTTTTGGAGTATTAGAACATCAGAAGCAAGCAGTTCCGACAGCTAGAAGACTATACAATAACATGAATACTTGAGATAGAAGCTGCCTAAAACTTCTGTGGTTATATTAAAAAAAAGGTAACTTTCTTCTCATTGTCCTAATGACCTAAGGAAACTGCTTCTTCTAGGAAGTTAATATATTTATTTTAGTTTCAATATATTCTGGTTGCTTCAAAATCTTTCATAATAGCATGTCTAGTATCTAAGATCCTTAATCGGATCCCTTCAGTTATCAGGTAAACTGTACTGTTTTACAATTCACTTCCTTACTGTAATTGTCTTTAATCGTAAGGAATCGAAAATGATCAAAAGCCACATTGTTTTAATATTAAAAAAAACATCATGTCTTCTGATAAACATGCATATAGAACGCATAAATGTTAAAAACACAATAATCCGAGATCAAAGACTAGACATGTACAAGGATACAACTCTGAAAATTGAATCTAAACTAAGAAATATACCTCATGCAGATCAGCTTTGATCTCCAATGCTTTGGTCTATAAAGTAGAAGAAAATCTAAACTAAGAAATATACCTCATGCAGATCAAAGACTAGACCCTGCAAACAGACTGGAGGGTCCATGCAGGACTCCAAGCATTCTTCAAGATATCAAGGCAAATCTCCCCAGTCTAGACAATGCAAGAGAAGGAAATGTTAGAACAATGAGTACACAAGGGCTAGGAAGGACTACTCAAGCATTCAGGCATCAAAAACTTCAACTTTTATGGCAAACATCAGCTATCAAGCTAAAAATGGCTATCTTCCTGCTATAGAAAAAAATCCACTATCTAAAATTTAGGACAAGAATGTATCCTGAAGGTCATGTTCCTTGAATGGATTGGTGGCATAAAGATGCTTTTATATCTTCATACAAATCAATAGTGAAGCATTTCAGAGCTTAGAGCACCAACACAGGTGAAGGAGTGAAGAAACACCCAATGATAGTAGAAGGATGTCATGTGTGAGGCACATGACTCTCTGTCACAACAGACACGTGTTACGGAAATACCAACAGGACAAAGCTTCAATGTCAATATGATGTGACCACTTGACAAAGCAAGAGTAAAGTCAGAAATGTTTTTCAATTGTAGCAGGTGAAATTCATTGTAGCATATCATCAAAGATCATAAAGCAAGCATTGCTATAAAACAAAGTTTGATGTGGATCACTTCCAACCATTTGGTTGGAGCAAATTCATATCCAGAATCATCATTATGCATGATAATTTAGTTTTGATGACTCTGATTATGTATACTGGGTAAAATGTCTACACAAAAGATCACTGGAGAAATTGGGTAATATTAAGGAAGATGAAACTAAGCAGATATCTTGTCAAGAGAGATTGACCATCGTAGGAGCTCATGAAAGAAAGTAAACGGGCGATCATCAAATTTGTCTGCATCCAGCATATAGGAGCCCTCATGGAGAATATAAAACAAAAAGAGACGTGAAGAATTAGAAGTCTGACAACGTCCAAGATGATAGCAGCATTCATTATTTTCCCTTTGATAAGAAGCATATTGCTCCCCATGGTAACAAGGCAATATCAATTGTTTTCAGTCCAAGATAGTCTGAGGAATCAAATCCAGATTCATTGAATGACATTGATGTCAGTACTCATTATTGGGTAAACCTTAATCACATTTTCACATGGTAAAAGCTAATAAAGGATGAAACTATTGGAAAAGTAAACATCTTATTGCCCTGTGAACAACAAATGAGAGTTGTCTAGACAGCAATTCAAAAGAATGGGCAGATAGATAACACACTAAGTTACCTCATACTGATATCTGGGATAAATAGACCTCCAGTCCCAACCGGCAGAATTCTTTATCCACAAGATGTCACATCCCTTGCAACTGTACAGTCACCAGTAATCCCCACAAGAACAAGTTCCATTTCTGAAATGGTGGAACCGGCTTGCATCCCTCACGACAATCTCCCTTTTTGTAACCACTGTTATAAGCTTAATTACACTATGGCAAACACTGCAGACACGATGGCCTTGAACAATATGCAGAGGAGTTGAATTTGGTGTATTGATGAGCCCGAAAGCAATTGCTAACTTCTCACTGTGGTAATTAGATATATGCTGCTCATGTTCACACACATCAGGAAGCAAAGGTTTACTACCATCAGGAACATAACCAAGTTCAACTATCTCTTCCATCAGTGCATCTAATCGTCTATAGATCTCAACACTTTGTGGATGAGATCCATCTCCAAAAAGAAACATGTAAGGCTCTTTCTTAATCTCAATCCAACTGTGTGCAGGAAGTAGTCTCAAACCCCTTCTCTTTAAGGCTTCCAAAACCCTGGCTGCATCATTCACCCTCCCAGATCTGTTGTATATATTGAGAAGGACAATGTAATTACTTAATTTTTCAGGTTCCATCCCAAAAAGCTTTTCTGCTGCAAATTTCCCAAGCTCTAGATTCTTGTGAATTCTACAGGCCGTGAGCAATGCTGCCCACATGTTTGTGGTGGGACTTAAAGGAGCATTCTTTATTATAGCAAATGCTTCATCCAATAGGCCTTGTCGGCCCAACAACTCAATCATACAGGCATAGTGCATTGCCCGTGGCCTTGTATAAGTAATGCTTCTCCAAATGAAATAGCATGGACAAAGTACCAACCAAACATACACTTCATTTATAGAAGACTGTCCCCCTCGCCCTTGCTGTTGCCCATGTGCATTGCCTAGCTTCAATGTCTTCAGAAATGAGAGCACCCACTAAAGGACAAGAATGTATCCCATGTTCCTTGATGTAAAAGATGTAATCCACAGTACAAACTTAAGAAACAAAGGTGAAAGGGAAACAAGAGTAAAGGAGTGGGAGAGAAAGACCTACTTGAAGGAGGTTCCGGGTGAGATCAATGGCAAGGATTTCGGCACTGCAGCCCATCCCACCAAGGTTGTAGCTGATGACATTCTCCTGAGCTTGTAATACTTCCCACAAAAGACAGTTCATTTTAGATCCCAAGTTTGGTTCATCAAGAAGATATTAGAATCAGAAATAAAAATTACCCATCCGTAATGAAGATCGAATGCTAGGGAATGGAAAGGATTGCAGTGGCTATTGACGGGATATCCACGACATATAATCGATCTAATTAACAACCCTAACCATTAAATTTAAGGAGATAACACTACAAGAAAAGAGCATAATAGTGACAAAAATTTAAGGATTGCAGACTCGAGATCACCACACTTGCCATATATATCAATCAACGCAGACCCAACAAACGAGTTCAGCTCCAATTTATGCCCCTCCACCAACCCCTCCAACCACGCCCCAAAGCTCAAGTCTCCAAGGTCTCCGCATGCCACCAGGACGCTCACCAGAGTCACCTCATCCGGCTCGAACCCCTCCGCCCTCATCGTGCAGAATAACTCGACCGCCTCCCTTGCGAATCCCATCCTGGCGTACCCCGAAATCATGGAATTCCAAGAAATCACATCCCTCTCACGGATTTCATCGAACACCTTGCGTGCGGAGCCCACCTGGCCGCATCTCGAATACATGGTGATCAAAGAGTGCTGGACGTGGTCGTTGGAGCGGAGCCCGAGCTTGAAGATGGACGCGTGGGCGGTCTGGCCGTGATGCAAGGACTGGAGGTTGGCGGAGGCGAGGAGGACGAAGGGGTAGGTGAAGTGGTTGGGCATGGCGCCGGATTTGATCATGCGGAGGTAGTAACGGAGGGCGAGGGAGTGGTTTCTCCAGCAAGTGACGAGGCCGCGGATCATGAGGTTGAAGGAGAAGTCGTTGGGGTGGGGGATTTGGGAGAAGAGGAGGGTGGAGTAGGGGAGGTCTTGGAGGCCGACGACGAGCTTGGAGAGGAGGTGGTTGGGCTTGTGGATGGAGGAGGTGAGCATGTGGGAGTGGATCTGCTTGAAGGAATCCAAGGACCTGCATTGCTTCAAGAGGCTCAGGATGCGGCGGCGGCGGCGGCGATGGTGGTGGTGGTGGTGATGAGGTTCGAGTTCTTGAGCTCTTGGGGAGGGGTGGGTAGGGATTGGAAGAGTGGGAGAGAAGGGAGGAGGTTTGGCCTTCGGAGTATTCTCGTTTGATGCGCCCCTTTCCGTCCTCTATTTATCTATCTTGTACATAGAAAATTATGCCCATCCCATATAGCCATACAAGAGGGGTCAATTGATGGCCCCACTTAGGCTTTTATTTTATAACCTTGCTCCATGTCCATAGTCATGCAGCATTGGGCAAATATGGTTCCCATACGTAACCATTTTTAATTATATAATACATTTTTAATTATAATACATAATATATAAAAATAATAAAATTTAAAATATTTTATTTTTTATTTTAATATTAATTCTTTTAAAAAATATTAGACATGCAATTATTTATAATAAAAATATTATTATTATTATAAATTATTAATTTTTTTATTTTACTTTCTTTCTTCTCATTCAAATAAAAAAATATTAAAAGTATAAATTTGGTGACGGAAGGGTAATCCATCACTAATTCGTTACTAATATAGTGACGGATTGCTCTTTCGTCACTAATTTTGTGATGGATTAGTGATAGAAGGGCAATATGTCACTAAATTAGTGATGGATGAAGAAATCCATCACTAAATTAGTGACGGATTGCTCTTCCATCACTAAATTAGTGATGGATAGGGCAATCCGTCACTAAATTAGTGACGGATTAGTGACGGAAGGCCAATCCGTCACTAAATTAGTGACGGATGGGGCAATCCATCACTAATTTAGTGATGGATTGCTCTTCCGTCACTAATTAGTGATGAATTAGTGACGAAAGGGCAATTCGTCACTAATTTAGTGATGGATTTCTCATCCATCACTAATTTTGATGGATTAGTGACGGAAAATAATTCGTCACTAATCACTAATTTATGATGGATTAGAGACGAAAAAGTAATCCATCATTAAGTTAGTGACGGATTGCCTCATCCGTCACAAAATTAGTGACGGATTGCCCAATCCGTCACTAAATTAGTGATGGATTAGTGACGAAAGAAATATCCGTCACTAATCCATCACTAATTTAGTGACGGATTGCTCTTTCGTCACTAATTTGTTATGGATTAGTGACGGAAGGGCAATCCGTCACTAAATTAGTGATGATTTCCCATCCATCACTAATTTTGATGGACGTCACTAATTAGTGACGATTATCACTAATTTGTGATTAGTGATGAAAAAGCAATCCATCACCAAGTTAGTGACGGATTACTCTTTCGTCACTAATTTGTTATGGATTAGTGACGGAAGGGCAATCCGTCACTAAATTAGTGATGGATTTCCCATCCATCACTAATTTTGATGGATTAGTGATGGAAAATAATTCGTCACTAATTAGTGACGATTGTTTTCCATCACTAATTTGTGACGGATTAGTGATGAAAAAGCAATCCATCACCAAGTTAGTGACGGATTACTCTTCCGTCACTAATTTGTTATGGATTAGTGACGGAAGGGCAATCCGTCACTAAATTAGTGACAGATGTAATAGTCCGTCACTAATTTAGTGACAGTTTAGTGACGAAAAAATTAATCCGTCACTGATTTTAATTTTTTGTCACTATTTTGTTACTAAACCGTCACAATTTAGTGACGAAATTTTCATCACTAATTTTCGTCACTATTTTAAACATTTTCTTGTAGTTTGGTGGGACATTATGTAAAAAAGTAAGTCTAACAAAAGAGATGTATATATTAAGTTTTTTTATGAGGAATTCCTTTGCTAGAAGTGTTGGACTTGCGAACTCCCCTAAGATAAACTACATTATATATATATATTGGACTAATGGACTCATTGTCTTGAGACCTGACGAACACCAATGGCAGATGTGTCTTGATAGCACACGCAGGTGTGGAAGGTGAAGTAATGGTGGAGAAGATTATGAAAAGCAAGCATGAGGTTGGCTAGAATGCAATGATTGACAAGTATAAGAATCTATTAGATGCTCATGTAATTGACCATACAAAAGTGATAAGATGTGAAGTGCAGAATATTGTGCCAGTTGCTGGAATGATCCTATTGCAGAGAAGCTCAACCAAAGCATTGCCTTTCCATCTCAACACTCTGTCCTATTTGTTCTCCCAGAATCAGGATTAAGAATCCAGAATCATAGATATAAGGGTAGAGTGCAACTTGAGAAAAAACAATATTGTAGCGGGGTTGATTATTTAGTGTTATCCTTCCATCGAGGTTTTACATAAAGTTCAGATTCTGCTAAATTTTGTACAGACCACAGGATTGGCTAGTCTTGTCTTTCACGTATGACACGTTATTAAGTTTTGAGATTTTGTTGCTGTGTTACTTCAATATTCAATCCATGGATTATTGTGAAAAACTGTAGGCTCTGCATCATCTAAATTGTATCATTTGGATATGCTTATGTGTATGGAAGAAAATTGTGCATCAAAATTTTTAAATTAATGATTTTCTTATTCTTTTTCCTGCAGTAGAGACTATTCAACTATATTGTACAGCAATAATCATAAAAAGGTTTGTAAAAGAAAAGCTTCAGGAAACATGACATTTTTAATTGATGGCCTGAGTTTATTTCCAAAACTATAATAGAAGGATATAACATGTTGATTTAAATTTAAACAGGATCAATAATTGCTTTACTCTCTACTGATAAATAAAATCTTACGGAGAACGTCTGGTCTGAGTGATTTCACAGAAGAGGAAAAATACTCTTTATCCACAACACAAATCCCTTTAGATATCTTCAGAAACCTTATCGAAACCTTATCAAGAAGAGAAGATCGGATCTCTTTCTTTTTGTTCTCTTCATTCTCTATTTATATGAAAAAGGAAAGAGAAGGCATTTCTTTAAAATGAAAACACGTAGAAAGAAAACCACCTTCTCTGCAGTTACGTAAACTGCAACTCGAAACCACCTTTTCCACGTAATTATCATCATGGGCATAATAATTTTTATTAACATCTCCCACTTGCACATGATGATAATCTCATTTACAATATATGTTTCTCATTCAGATTTCTAAATATAATTCATACTAGGGAAATGGGCCGTGTGACCAGCAAGTTCGCTGAGCTATAATGTTATGTAACGATTAGGAGTACATAACAGCTCCAATAATAGAGAGAACAAAACACAACACAAAAAAAAAACTTGCTTATACCCTAGACTAAAAATTTCACATCATTACATCTCTGATCCCTCATAAATATTAAAGAGTATGCTTAATCTTTCTTAAGCATAATGTATTCACAATTATGTCAAGTGAATTACATAATTGGTCGACCTGTGAATACATACTATGATGTAAATTAAATTAGTCTTCCTTCTCAACTCGAATCTTTTAACTCTATATAGCTGCTTTCCTAGACATATCCCGCAAATCGCATAATTCTTGATTATTGGTAATATGCTAAAGTAGCAACACTATAATAAAGTCTTAAGAGACAGTTAAAAAGTCATAAGGGTATAAAATAATTTCAAATCTTTAGGGTCTCGCATAGAGAAGAAGCAGGGATCCATTCTTCTACTACCCTTATTGGTCAACAAGCACACATGGTATGAATCATGTGCTACGATGTTTCTTTCTTTAATAAGAGCGTATGTCTTCTTATTTCAAACATCGTACAAACTTAAGTTCAGACACACGTCAGTGTCTAACCTGAATTCACCAACCATATCTTTCCTAACCTTGTGAATTCATGTCTGGCTATTAATCAGGCAAAGTAAATAGTGAAATATTTACCTCGATCATACTTATTATATTGACCTCATCTTGATATCTTATCAAGGCGACATAGGCTTTAGCTTATCTCTCTCAAAAATTTCTAGCTAATAGCTGTCTCATCTCTGCATGTTATACAAACATCAGAGGCGATTGTCTATGCGAGAAGACCAATCTCAGCCTGACGACATACTTTTATAACAGATGCTATTACCATATCACATCTCATGAAGCCATATCAAATATGCTAATCATAATCATGGCACAGAATAAATTTATAGATCAATAAGAATGTGTTTCTTTACATTCAAATGCATATCATATTCTTCGTAATCCAAGAGACTTTATATGAGCTTGAAATAAGTCTCTACTAAGGGCTTTGGTAAAGGGATCTGCAAGCATATATTGTGTGGAGATATATTGCAAAATTATTTTCTTTTGTGCAATTATATCTCTTACAAAGTTATATTTGATGTCTATATGCTTGGTCTTACTATGATATTTGGGATCCTTGGTATATGCAATAGCTGCCTGATTATCACAATGAATAATCAATGGACTCCCACTATCATTAAAGAATCCAAGGTGCTCAAGAAATCTTTTCAGCCATACAGCTTCTTGTATTGCTCCTGAACAAGCTATAAATTCAGCTTCCATTGTTGATAAAGCCACACATGTTTGCTTCTTACTATTCCATGAAATGGCTCCATTATTCAGTAAGAATGCATAACCTGAAGTTGACTTTCTTTCATCACGATCTCCAGCCCAATCAGCGTCAGAATATCCTATTAGATTTAAGTCTGATCCTTGATAACAAAGATTGTAATCTGTTGTGCCCTTTAGATATCGAAATATTCTTTTTACCGCTTTCCAATGTAATTGACCAGGATTTGATTGGAAACGGCTAACAAGTCCCACAGCATAACAGATATCTGGCCTTGTACACAACATAATGTACATTAAACTTCCAATAGCACTAGCATATGGTATCCTGGACATTTTCTGTTTTTCTTCTGGAGTTATTGGACACATGCTGTTACTCAAACATTCTCCCTTTGCTATAGGGGTATCAAAAGATTTACAGTTTTCCATGTGAAAACGTTCAAGTATTTTCTTTATATATGTCTCTTGCGATAATGCTAAGAGCTTTCTTGAACGATCTCTATGGATCTTAACCCCTAATATATAATTCGCTTCTCCCATGTCCTTCATATCAAATTTTAAGGACAACCATTCTTTAATAGAATATAAAAATTCTTTATTATTCCCAACTAGAAGAATATCATCCACATAGAGTGATAATATCACAAACTTTTCTTTAGATCTTTTTATGTATACACAATGATCTTCATTAATTATCTCAAAGTCATATGAGATAATTACATCATGGAATCTCAAATTCCACTGTCTTGATGCTTGTTTTAGGCCATAAATTGATCTTTTCAATTTGCACACTTTGTGTTCATGGCCTTTAACAACAAAACCTACAGGTTGTTCCATGTAGATTTCTTCATCAAGCTTTCCATTAAGAAAAGCTGTTTTGACATCCATCTGATGCAATTCCAAATTCAATTGTGCTACAATAGCTAGGATTAAGCGAATAGAAGCAAACCTTACAACAGGAGAAAAGGTTTCTTCAAAATCTATACCCTCTTTTGGGTATAACCTTTAGCAACAAGTCGTGCCTTATATCGATCAATTGATCCATCTGCTTTTCGTTTGATTTTGAGAACCCATTTATTCCCAATAGCTTTACGATTAGTAGGTAGATCAACTAACTCCCATACTTGATTCTTTTCCATAGATTCCATTTCTTCTTCCATGGCAATTTTCCATTGTTCCTTTGCAGGGCATGATAAAGCTTCATTCACAGTGTTAGGTTCCTCATCATCTTCTGGAGTAACCATGAGGGCTTCTCCCTCAATTTCAAATTTTCGACGTGGAATGCTTTTTCTAGCACTCCTTCTTAATTCAAGTTCTTGTGAAGAAGATGTAGGTATTAAATCACTCCTACTCTGTTGAGTATTTTCAATTTCAATCGCTTGAGTGATATTATCATTTAAATCCTCCAACTCACATAGGGAGGTATTTTTGTCAATCTCACCCCTACTAGGAAATTCATTCTCCAAAAATACAGCATCTCGTGATTCTATTTCAGAGACACTTCCATCCATTTGATCACCTATGAATACATATCCTTTGGAATGTTGAGAGTATCTAATAAAGATACATTTCCTTCCTCTAGGACCTAATTTGCCAAACTTACTTGACATGTCATGAACATAGGCACCCGAACCCCATGGTCTTAAATGACCTAGTTCAGGTTTTCTGCCTGTCCATAATTCATAGGGAGTAGATGGAATCGATTTGGAAGGTACACGATTAAGTATATACGCAGCAGTCAATAATGCATCTCCCCAAAAAGAGATTGGCAAATTTGCATGTGCCATCATTGATCGAACCATTTCAAGAAGGGTCCTATTCCTTCTTTCAGCGACACCATTTTGTTGTGGCGTTCTCGAAATAGTTAGCTGCCTTAATATACCCTTTTCATTACATAATGATTTGAACTGATCTGACAAATATTCTCGCCCACGATCAGTTCTTAAGGCTTTTACTGTTCTCTCAAGTTGATTTTCAACTTCATTCAGGTACAATCTAAAACAATCCAATGCTTCAGATTTGTGAGAGATAAGATACACATGACCATAACGTGTAAAATCATCAATAAATGTAATGAAATAGGATGCACCATGCCTAGCCTTTATGCTCATCGGGCCACAGATGTCAGAATGAATCAATTTCAATGGAAATTCAGCCCTAATAGCTTTGCCAAATGGTTTTCTAGTTGATTTTCCAATAAGACAATGTTCACATCTGGACAAATCAGTTTTGACTAAAGAGCCCAATAAGCCCTCACTAGTCAATCTGTTCATTCTTTCTTGTCCAATGTGTCCTAATCTAGCATGCCAAATATTAATATCAACATTTGTATTGCTAGAAAGGTAATTAATGAAAAACAACTATTAATAGAATCTAAAGTGCCATAATTTACATCAAGTACCATAAAACCATTAGATAAATATCCAGATCCATAATAGAGGTTACTACAATAAACTTCAACACTTCTACCACAGAAATTTAGTTTATAACCTAAATTCAAAAGAACAACAACTGAAACAAGATTCCGTCGTATGTCCGGAGCATAAAGGACATCATGCAGGATCAGAGTTCGGCCACCATGCAGTTCCAACTTGCATGTCCCAATTCCTTTGACCTCAACCCTAGCATTGTTTCCCACATATATCCATCTACTTCCAACAGGTATGCGACGGAATTCCACAAACGCTGCTCTATCTCGAGCTACATGGTCGGTGGCTCCTGAGTCTATTGTCCACAAAGGATAAGAATCAGTAAGCATCACAGTACTAGAAACATAAATATCATGAAGAGAAGCATAACATAACGTCACCTTTTTCTTTGGCTCTGTACATTCACGAGCAAAGTGACCCTTTTTGCCACAATTGTAGCACTTCATGTTTGCTTTATTTTTCTTCTTGAAAAAACGGCGTTTGTACTTGTTATTCTTTTGATCAGCAAATCCTTTCTTGTTTCCCTTTCCCTTACCTTTCTTGTTCCAATATCTCTTGCGTTTGAAACCAGAAACTTGTTTGGAGCTTTCAGCAACATATGCTTGTCCCATGGGTTTAATCGACTCCAGCCGCTCATCTTCCAACTCAACATGACGAGCAACATCATTGAAAGTTTTGATACTATCATTATGAGTCAAATTAACCTTCATGTGCTCCCAACCATCAGGAAGAGAACGAATAACAGCTTGCACTTGCTGTTCATCAGTAAGCTCATGACCAGCTGACTTTAACTCCCTAATCATATTTGACATCTCTCTTAAATGTTGCTTGATTGTTTGATTTGGACGTTTTTTGTATGTGTCAAATTTTATGGTCAGCTGCCTAAGCTTGGTCACACTGACTCCACCAAATTTGTCCCTAAGGGCAACCCAGACCTCATAAGCAGTAGAATACTGCTCATATTCACATACAAGGTCATCTGCCATTGAACTTATCAATATTCCCTTAGCTGTAGAATCTTTCTTCTTCCAAGCTCTATATGCTTCCTGATCCCTTCTCTGCTGAACTGTAGTACCCTCACCAGGATCAACCATGGTATGGTTGATGGCTTCCAAAGCCTCCTGTTCCTCAAGTACATATTGTATTTTGAGGTGCCAGACATGGTAATTATCACCATTCAACTTATCACCTTTGTTCAAATCAGCTATGATATTCTTTGATGCCATGATCTAAATAAAAAATGAAACACATAGTTCATTTATCAATCATACAATATTATATTTGTCAAGTATAAACCAAATCTAATAATAACTTAGCAAATCATATGGATTCAAAAGGTTGCTATGCTTCCAATCATCATCCATTGTTTAATGCCTTATTATTATTCATTTAGTTTACTTGAATAAAATAATGTACAATTATAATTCACAGAGAATTAAAATAAAATGATTATAATTCACAAAGAATTAAAGTAACATACATTAAGCAACTCCCACTCAAACATAATAAACATCGTAATAAAAGAACATAACTATAGAGTTTCATGCTCCAAGTATCATTACATGATCTTTTGCAATTTCATAATTAAGCACTTAACAAATGACATAAAACATAATTAAATGCCTAATAAACAACATAAGCCAAAATAACTAGGCATATAATCACAAAGACAACATATATCTTCATGAATCCATAGGCACCACCAGGAGAAACAAACTTTGAGATTCTTCCAAAAGTTGTCTGATATTCTTGATACCATTTTCTAAGTAAAACATCAACCATGTGACAATAATCCAAGGAAGACTGATGCTTCAGATGATCCATCCAAAAGTCATACACAAAATTTGCCCAATGTGGTGGTAGTGATCTATAGAGTACCCAGACTCTATATTCTGATATAGTCTTGTAACCACATTCTTCTAGCTCAATAATCATACGATTAAGCTTGGCAATATGATCAATCATGTCACTTCCAGGATGATACTCAAAAGTCTCCATTGCTTCCCTTAATTGCCTTTGCCTTAGTTCTCGTTTGGTCAATGTGAGTATTTGTCTTGCCATCTATAATCATAATAAAACATTTTATGAAATTTTCATGAATAAAGAAGCATAAATCACATGAATAAAGAAGCATATATAGAACAAGCCAAATAAAAAAATATGTGTTTCAAATTCATATATATATATATATATATATATATATATATATATATATATAATCTCTAACAACAAGCTGACATGTATCATTGGCTCTGGCTTGGCTCTGGCTTTTCTTTCTAAGCCAGCCAACTCTATGTCACCTTGACCAACATCTACAGTGAAGCACCATAGCTAATATACTGAGATGACAAAGCAAAGTGGATTTTAAAAGGTTATGAGTACATTATTAATAGACTTTGAAAACAGTGAAACTAACCCCAAAAGCATACGTTATATAGATTGGGTTTGTTGGTAATGAGAAATAAATGCTGGGTTTATTGGTAATGGGAAGTAACGGATTTCCCATAACTTAGCCTAAGGATGAAGCGATTGGGTCTTTAACCCTGGAAAGTCCCCGGGCCTCTATTGCAGAGATGCGGTGTCCAAACGGGCAAATCCTTGGAGCCTTAATTGGTTTTTCATCACCTCGCGTGAGGGGCAAAGACGTACGTGGAGCCCTCATGATGACCTCGGATCCAAGGGCCTTTATGGCCGAATTTCTCACAGTTATTCGCTTGATCCGAGTTCTCTCTCTGGATTGACAAAACGGGGCTAACAATCCAGGCTTTAACCGCAGAGATGCGGCGCTCGATTGGGCGATTCCCTTGATTTGGGTTCCAATTGCGTGAGGGGGCAAAGACATGCGTGGAGCCCATGAGAACCCTACCTTCAAGGATTTATGGCCAAATTATCACAGTTATTCGCTTGATGGCTTCCATCAACAGAACTTTTTTTTTTATTATTATTATTTTTTCTGCCGGTCCTTACCTTCTGATTTACTAGAGCATAGCCACGGTGTTTGACCAAAGTCATCAGAGAAGCCGGCATAAATAATTCTCAACAGTCTTCGTTTAAATTTCATATATCGATTTCAAGTTGATAATGTTTATCCAATGGATAAATCATCATATTTCATATATCGATTTCAAGTTGATAATGTTTATCCAATTATCATATTCCATTGGATAAGTGTTGATGTTGCATTTTAAATCATCATGTAAGTTATTCACAAAGAATTAAATTAAATACATCAGAAATATTTTTCATGAGATTGAAGTTTATCCAAAGTGATAACTAAATAATATCATAACCATCTAAGCATATCAGATAGGAAAGAAAGCAATCCTAAAGCTCTGATACCAATGTTGATTTAAATTTAAACAGGATCAATAATTGCTTTACTCTCTACTGATAAATAAAATCTTACGGAGAACGTCTGGTCTGAGTGATTTCACAGAAGAGGAAAAATACTCTTTATCCACAGCACAAATCCCTTTAGATATCTTCAGAAACCTTATCGAAACCTTATCAAGAAGAGAAGATCGGATCTCTTTCTTTTTGTTCTCTTCATTCTCTATTTATATGAAAAAGGAAAGAGAAGGCATTTCTTTAAAATGAAAACACGTAGAAAGAAAACCACCTTCTCTGCAGTTACGTAAACTGCAACTCGAAACCACCTTTTCCACGTAATTATCATCGTGGGCATAATAATTTTTATTAACATAACAAAACATGAAATAGGATATATGCAAATAAATAAGTCAAAAAATAAATGAAAATGAACGTTCCAAATGTTCTTTTCCTTTAACTAGTTAAAACTACCGGTTGATCAAAGAAAGAAAAAGAAAAATAAGAAACAAAAAGAAAAGGAAAAAGAATGTTGTGAAGAATAAAAATTGAATTTTCAAGAAATTCCTCTGGTAGTAGGTTTCCTAACTATCGCCCGCCAGATTGTTCTACATTATTAAATCTTGTCAGCTGAAATACAAAAAGTCTGGTAGCATTTACTGGCTAAGAACATCATATCTTCTAATCTTCTCCAGTATGGAGAAAAAATCAATGAGTTATAATTATTTGGAAGCTATTCTCACCATCATAATGCTATATGAAAGACTAGTGCTCATAATTTTCACCTGAACCATGCGCAGTCCTGCAAACCAGGACAGCAACACTGCATGTAGGCCGCAGAACTAATGACGTGATGTACCACAAAATTTGGACAGAGATAGGCTATAAAAAAGATGAAATAAGAAAAGTTGTAAATAAGATTTCTATAGAAGTTTGAAAATGTTTAGGTGATGCTGAAGTAAATTAGATACCAAATTTATTTAATAAGATTTTAAAAACTAAAAAGATGCCTAATGAATAGAGGAGGAGCATTATAATAAAAATTTATAAGAATAAAGAAGATATTCAAAACTACTGTAATTATCGTGGTATTAAACTTATGAGTTAGACTATAAAACTTTGGAAGAGTGTAGTTGAATATAGATTGAAATGTACTACAAAAATATCAAAAAATCAATTTGATTTTATACCAAGAAGATCGATTATAAAAGCTATTTTCCTTCTTTTCTTAGGAGGTTAATGAAGAAATGTAGAGAAAAAAATATAATCTTCATATAGTTTTATTAATTTAGAAAAAGCATATGATAGAATTCCTAGAAAAATCTTATGATGGGTCTTAGAAAAAAAAGGAGTACCTTTAGGTATATTAATATAATAAAGATATATATGATGGAGCATTTATTAGCATAAGAACTTCTGATGGTAATACTACCGAATTCTTATTACAGTAGGTTTACATCAAAATATACTCTTAGTCTCTATTTTTTTGCTTTAGTTATAAATGAGCTTACTAGATATATTCTGGATAATATTTCATGGTGCATATCATTTATAGATGCTATAGTGCTAATAAATGAAACTAAAGGTGGAGTTAATTGTAAGTTAAAATTATGGCAAAATGCATTAAAATCTAAAACTTTTAGGTTAAATAAGAGAAAAAACACATGGAATGTTTAGTAATTATTAGAAATAAAGATGAATATAGTATAAAAATTGAAAACCATGAAGTTACTAAAAATGATCATTTTTGGTATTTAGGATCAATTATTCATAAGAAGATTAAGAATGATGTCCATAAGATTAAAGCAGGTTGGATAAAATGGAGAAATGCAACTGAAATATTATGTAATCGTAGAGTGCCTACTAAGTTGAAGAAAAAATTTTATAAGACAGCCATAAGAATAGCTATGCTTTATGGCACCAAGTGTTGGGCAATTAGAAAACACACATACATAGATGAATGTAGCAAAATAAAAATGTTAAGATGGATGTGTGGTAATACAATAAAAGATAATATAAAAAAAATCATTCCTAAAAAAGGTAAAAGTAGCTTCAATCGATAATTAATTAAGGGAATAATGACTTAGATGGTTTGGACATGTGCAACGTAAACCTAAAAATACACCTGTGAAAAGGAGTGACTTGATAGATATAGAATAAAAAATAGGTAGAGGTAGACCAAAAATTACATCGGAGGAAATAATAAAGTATTTATATAGCTGACCTTAACTAATTTGGGATTAAGGCTTTGTTGTTGTTGTTGTTTTATATTGTAAAATATTTTAAGTCATCAAAGAATCATATGATCCTTAACCATAATCCATGATTCAATCCAATCTAAATCCATTTACAATTTATAACTCAATTTCATTCCTAACAATGCTGAGCAATAAACTTTCCAAAATAATCTGAAACACTTAGCAAGCCATCACAATAATCAAGGGGTCATAAATGGGTTCTTTTAGGGCCAAATACCTGAGGTTGATCTAGTGAAGTCACTCACTGTGCACCACTCAATGTGACGATCTACTGAAGTGACTCATTGTGCACCACCTAATGTAATGATATATTGAACTGACTTATTGTGCACCACCAAATGTGATGCAGCAATTTGAACTATCTAATATATGCACGCATATGTGTAAATATGTCTGCATCTGTGCAGATTCATGCAATCATCAAAATTTTCGGCACAGCAAGGAAAAATTCCAAAGATACTGATAGGAAATAGAATGGACCTGCAGGTGAAGCCTCTTCCCATTCAACATCATCACTTTCATCATCCTCCCTTGTGGCTTTCATACCAACTCGACGCTCAGCATAAGCTTCAGAGACACCATTTGAGAAATCAGATGTTGATGCCATGCTTGTTTCAGAATCTTGTTGTATTTTCTTCAATGCTTCTTCTTGCTCTTTCTGCCTTTTCACCAAAGCCTCATAGTAGGCCTTGAGGTACTCATCCTACAAATATTATCAAACTCTCAATGAGAAGCAATAATCAACAATAGGAAAAACAACTGTCAAGATTATAATTTATAATAACTAAAAAAATTCTAGCTTTTCCACTAGCCTGTATACTCTTTTCATCATCCTTCACATCTTTTGATTCCTTGTTGTCAATAGGGGCTGAACTTTCATCCATTTTTGACGAAGGCTTGACCTCTCCTCGTTGTTCTTTTGTAAGATTCATGCCTTGTTTAATCATCCAAGGAGGTAAAACCTTCATGGACGTAGCTTTAGTATCAGACTCAGCGTCTTCTTCCTTTACTTCAACACCAGATAGAACAACCTCAACCTGCAAAAAAGCCACAAATAACCAACTATTGAATGCAGAGGACATGGCATAAACATGGAGAAGCTAGAGCTGCCAATGTTAAGAAGCAAAAATGGATCCCACAACACATTCTAACTCAGAGGTTAGGTTCTGGTGCAAAAAATTAATAGATATGATGTTACAAATTTGTCCAACAGGGCTTGTAACTGTGCTTGTAAGAGCAGTACCTAAAGGATATCTCATGTGCACTCATAAATTTTGTTAATTGTGTTACAATGATGGCATATGTAGCAAAAAAGGATTAGGCAAAAGGTAAAAACAGTTGCAAAAACTCCAAACTGAATCAGTATATATAGAATAATGTATATGTGACATAATTTTGTCTAACTTTTAAATAAGATAATTTCTCATTAGAAAAGGATGAGACAAAAGGTAAAAACAGAAGAAAAAACTCCAAACAGAATTAGCATATGTAGAATATAGTGTATATGTGAAATAAACCTGCACAATTTTTAAATAAAATAATTCCTCCAAGAGAATTCCATGGAATGAACAAATCATTTAAGTAATTAACCAACAAGTACAACCTCCACAGGCCACCCTGCATCTGCACTTGTCATAATCAACAACATATGTTTAAGTGCAGCAGAACACAATAATGTGATTGTCATATATACTTTAAGAAGTACATGCAAAGACAGAATTAGGCAACCGGAAAACTACAAAAAAAAAAAATACATGGTTGTGCATATAGTATGAGCAAAGACAGGACTAACTCTAGCTCAGCTTGTTTTATAATTGAGCCAAGCTCAAGCTAGCCCATTTAGTTACATGCCAAGCTCTAGATGTTCACAAACAGCTTGTTTACAAAATCTAGAGAGATTAAGAACGTTTTGAGCTTTCATATATGTAGTTTGGAGGAATAATCTTGATTATATTTTAATCTTATAGTTGGAATACATTCAATTCTAAATAATCAACTAGCATAAGATTGGGTCAGTTGCATATTGCTTGCAGAATGAGTTGGTCTTCCAACACCCTTATTAGCAAGAAAATCTGCCAAACGACTACCTTCCACATCAACAATGGCTATACAACCTTAATTGTGCAGTCAGAATCCATAAATGTTCAGTAAATCCACAGTTACCCTTTCTCTTTGCAAAATGTATTGCCTCATCACCTAAAGCTCTTTATTATTGAGAAAAATAATATGATAGTCAACATATTTTAAAAAAAAAACTAACTTGCAAATATGGTTCCAAATGTTTTCAAAAATTAGGCAATTCAATCCAATATTCATTAATGAAAATCATTTTAAAAAGAGCAAGAGGTCAGCCAATCTCTAACTTGCACCAACTAAGACACTGTTTTGTAAATATTCATGCTCACGGAAGAACCTAGTTGAATATGTATTAAAAAATCACTTAAATAAAATCTAGGGGTTTCTACATATTAGCAGCCATATTTAAGACCTGAATTGGCCTGAAAGTTTCCAACAAGAGTTCCCTACATAGGAAGCAACAATGGAGGTAACCCAAAAATGATATGAAACAAGTAAAGAAAGCTCAAAGCAGGAGATCCAACAATAAAAGTGGAAGTGTCTCATTATAAGAGCTTTTCACTTCTAAGGATGGTTGTTCCCACGTTGGTTGATAATAGGTACCACAAGGGTTTATGTGCATGGCCAGTCCTCCACCCAACAGCTTAAGCTTTTTAGGGCCTGTTTAGGATAGCTATTGGCTCTGGTTATTGGCCAAAAACTATCTCATATAGCTAGCTGTTGGGAAACAGCCACTTAAAAGCACCCTAGCCTAGAGCCAACGGCTATCTCATATAGCTGTTTCCCAACAGCTGCTTAAAGGCATCCCAGCAGCCAATCCAAACGGGGCCAAGTGCATGAATGGGCCTACCCTCTCAAGTAGGAGAAAATCCATAACAAGGGTGCCACAGGTTGGGTAGGGGAAAATTGCCAAAATTTGTCATTAGTCCAGCATCAGTTCATAAGGAGGTGATATATAGGTTTATAAGCCTGAATCGATCCTCCACACAACAGCTTAAACATTCTAGATGCATGGTGCTCAATTTAACCTAGTTTGAACAAAATGTTCTATGACCAGGTTCCTGTATTATAATTTGGGAAATCAATATAAGTGCTTGTAGAAAATGTAAAAATTTTCCATTTCCTTCTAGTTTCTACCTAGAAACCTTTTGAACAAAACGTTCTATGTTCAAGTTCCTATATTATAATTTCGGAAATTAACATATGGGCTTGTAGAAAATGAAAAAAAAAAAAAAAGTTTGCATGTTTCCCTAGTTTCTACCTTGCATCTAGGCAAATTTCATTACTAAAATCGTTTATTGACCAATAAATCTTTACACAATCAGTGCTACAACTCGACTCTCCTTAGATTCCATTCGTTATGACATCCCTTCAAGCTACAAGCGACTTCAACAGTCACCTCTTTAGCATCAGAGTTCTTTCATGTCAACTCAACACGTTTCAAACTAGCCCTTTCACCTAAGTTGCAACATCATTGCATTGACTCATTAGATACTAATGATTCTTCTTTTATCTTCCTTCTTACTCTTTCTTGAGAACTAAGAAGGGAAGAATCCTGGCCAAATAAGAGTGAGGGCAAGACAAAAACTCAGGACTTGGGCATGAACCCCAAAGACTTTACCAAGTGAACTAGAGACAATAGGTATTTCATTTTCATTTAACCTCCTATCTCTCTCTGTTTAAACATCCTCAATAATCTTCTCAGCTCAGCCTATAAAATCAGACCTCAACCACAACTTATCCAATAATGCATGCTTCTTTAATTTACTCTACTATATTTTTTGAACTTTAAAAATTCTATCAATTTTGTTTCTCCACATCATTTATGTTATACAGGAAAAATTTTGCAATATAGCTTATGTCATAAATATTGTAGTCAAAGTCCCAAATAGTGAACATCACCTCATACCAGTCTTTCGCTGGAGTGATATGGTGGTACTGGGCACCAAAACATGGTACGTAAGAGGCAATGTCCTGTACTTACCTACCAGTTTTTTGCTTATATTATCTCAATAATATTTCTCTATCAGTGTTTGTAAAATTGTTTCCAGGTACTACACAGCATAAAAGTTAAAAAAGCGGGGAAAAAGCAACATGGGACTGCACCCTTTCTTCAATGACGTGCGAAACCAAATTAAACCGTTCTTAAAGCTGCTGGTCGATCTCATTGGAATTGCACCCATGTAGCAGTTCATGAGATTTATTCAGGATTCACCGACTGCGAAGTGCTGATCTTTTACTGGAATTTCACTGTAAAGTTCAATAGTCTGTGACGTGTTTCAGTCCGGCCGTCCGATGTTATGTAGAGGAGTGAATCTTAAAAGGTGACTGAGGTCCAATATTATAATAGAAAACTAGCACTGATGCCGCAGTAGCTTTCAATCTCCTAAGTGAGTGTCATTTACCACTATTTACAGTGAATTAAAATAAAATATGCTGTGAAACGAACTGTTCAATCCTCTAATTAGTTGCTTAAACCCAAAACCAAGAGGAAATTATTAAAACGTTTACGTTGCTTGCATTAAACAACAAATATCTTACAGATGACATCCTGAGTAAGAGGTGTTGGGCTGTCGTTTTGTTGTCATCGAGCTGAATCAACCCAATATCACCAGGAGGGATGAAGTTTAATTTTATTATGGGTCGCTTGGAGATCTAAGCAAGTCCAGTCTTGGATAAGGACAGGATAGGATCGACTACTAATTTATGTTCCTCTCTGGAACCTATTCATCAAGGACAGGATCAGGAGAGAAGTTGGTGGATATGTTTACTTTCATCAACCTCATGTACGTAATCTCTCTCTCTCTCTCTCTCTCTCTCGTATCACACCCTCCCAATAATCTCATGAAAAATTAGGAATTGATTGAGTGGTTTATAACCGGTTAAGCAAGAAGAACAAAGTACCAATTGGATCCCTTTTTGGGCTGTGATGGCCCAAGTTGGTGTGGACCTTGTCCGTCTTGCTTTCTTGTAACGAAACGGGCCCGTGGGCCCGGATCATTATAATATGGTATCAGAGCCATGCACCAGTCGGAAGTGCAGGAGCTAAGTGCCACATAGGGCAAAGTGCTACATCCATAGGGGATAGGAGCCACCTCTTGAACCTGTGGGGGCTATCTCTAGAATCCTGCCTGCCTGGTGGTTATGATCAATTGCTCATGGCGACAAGGACGTCGCCTCTGTAAGGGGGTAAATTATGATGCCCCTCGCAATAATCTCATATTGAAAAATTAGGAATTGATTGAGTGGTTTATAACCAGTTAAGCAAGAAGGACAAGGTACCAATTGGATCCCTTTTTGGGCTGTGGTAGCCCAAGTTGGTGTGGACCTTGTCCGTCTTGCTTTCTTGTAACGAAACGGGCCCATGGGCCTGGGTCATTACATGTCTCTTCACCACCTCAGTGAAACCAGGACGTACGATGCCTTCTCCATCTAACTTTTTTAAAAATAAAAAATAAAAACTTACTTCTTGAAATGATAGCATATTTGCGAAAGTCTATATATTTTATACATGATAAGGCTGTAGAATATATTTTTCTTAGTGTCTGATGCACCGTGCAATTAAATTGGTCTGAGTTGTTGAGCTGGTCTAGCCAGTTCGCTTGACTCGATCGTCTATTTGCTAGCTGTTGACATAATGACAAATGTTTTCAGTCAATTAACCATTATGCCTGGGCTGGTAAACTTATGACTACGGTGCTTTTTAATTTAAAATCTCACGAATCATGCTAAAAACTATACAGCTCATTTGAATTGTTTGCAACCGTTAATTGGCTAATTCGATTGCAATTTTTGATCCTAAATTTTGTAAAACTTACAGCACTAGTCCATTAATATTTAACCTATTTTGATCTTAAAGTTCAAATCAAATTAACAGCATCCGTCATTCCCCATATCATACCACACATGAAGCTCTCTGAACCATATCCATCATTGAATCCTATGGTTAAGATTTAAAATTATTTTTTATTTTATAATATAAGTAGGAAGCAATGATAAAATTTAACTTAATAGATAGATAGACCAAATTCAGTTAATTCAGAATACTAATTCATTAAAGCACAAAAGAAAAAAACATTATGAATATAGGTTTGAACGTGTGAGGAGCTGTATAAAAAAATATTTTGAGTTCTGACTTCTAGTTTAACCTTCTTTGATAATTGTGAGGTGTAACATGAAGATATTAATTTGTTGTAAATAGATGAATATAGAAATTTAAGACAAGGAGGGGAAAAACAAAAGTAATTGAATATGAGGCAGCAGAGCACTTAGGGCTATATCCAATGATCCAAGAGAATCCCTGGATTTCTCTTGGTTGCTTTGGACCAATTTAGAAGAGATTTGGAGGCAAAATATGTCACATTCTAGCTTTATTGCATATGTAAATTTTGAAGATCAAATACTTCTCATATTATGTTGTTTTTGAAGTTCCAAGTGCTAAAAGAAAGCATGTCAAACGAGCCGACCAATCACAAGCTAGCTTATGTTTGGATCTCAAGTTCGAATCCCTTGGTTAGCAAATAAGCTATTTATTCTAAATTAGCTTAGATATATAATAGAATATTTTTATTTATAAGGTAAAAATATAGCCAAGAGTCTTAAATCATATAAACTGGTATCTCTTATGCTTCGTCATTTGGCTACCCTCGATTAATCATTGAGGGAGACTCTATGATGATTATCAAGTGGATTAGGCGTGATTGGGATTCTCAAGTGGATTAGGCGTGATTGAGATTCTTATTCTATTCTTAATCTCATGCTCAGAGATATTCGGGTTAATCATTGAGGGAGACTCTATGATGATTATCAAGTGGATTAGGTGTGATTGGGATTCTCAAGTGGATTAGGCGTGATTGGGATTCTTATTCTATTCTTAATCCCATGCTCAGAGATATTCGGGTTAGGCTTCTTGTTCTTCTGTGATTCGTCATATATATAGGAAAGCGAATGCTGCAGCTGATCGGGATCGACTCGCACCAGAGTGGTGTGATCGCCCACTTGTAACAAAAAAAAATCTTAAAAGACCTTAAGCTCTCATTAAATCTCCTAAATAAGCCGTTCATGAATGGCCTTTGAGGAACAACATGCCAAGGGATAAGGTTCCTTAAAATATATGATGGTTAAAGTAGGGATCTAAAACTTTATTTTCCAAAGAATTCACTAACCACTTAATAAAGGTATGGAAGCACTAACCACCTATGATCAAAGGGTTCAAAACACAATATTAATTTAGTTATGATTTTTAATTTTTATGCTAATAAGAGAATCTGTAAATGATATATGCTTGGTACAAGATTTTAAAATCATTAAAGAATTTGTAAGAAAAAATCCCTCTTTGATATCATTTTTTTATTTTTAAAAATATCTTACTAACACCAAGAAATTTATCCTTTAGTAAATCTCTAAGGGACCAAACTTTTCTTACAAATTTCTTACAAAAATTATTTAAATAATCACTCACCGATCCATTGCAAATTATCAAGGGATTTTCAAAAATTTTATCAAGAAAAATATATTCATAGCAAATACCTTAGAGATTCTTTACTGAAACTAGATTTTGAATGTAATTTAAAATTTCTTGAAATTTCTTTCTAATCCCATGATAATTTTCTGAGGAACATATCCTTTGATGAAAGGCTAATTTCTGGTAGTGAATGAATGAGCTTATGCTTGAATTGACTATATTAAGTTGCACTTGAGTTATGCCTAAACCTTTTATCCTCTAGTCATTTATATATACCATTAGCTAAAATGAAGCTCTCATCAAGTACTACCAGACTGCAATGACCACCTTGAAGATGCTCATTGCAATCTAATGACATGAAGGTTTCTTATTTGAGGTTCAAAATAGACTAGCTAAACAAAATTTTTTCTTTTCAGATAAGACTTTGATTGAGCATATCCTTAATTTTGAGAGGAATTCGCTACACAATTAATGTAAGAGCCAAAATCTAGGTTCAAATTGAATTTTATTTTAATGTAGCATTTTAGAAGACTTTTCATCTCTCTTAATTAGAAACAGAATCTAATATAGATTTTTTTATAAAAAATACATCATGATCATAAATGAAAGATATATGTTATAATTTATCAACAATTAGTAAAAGCAAAAAGAATTTGAGACCATACGTTCAATTTTTTCTTTACTTTTTACTGTTTTCTATGAGAGATCTGAGTTGAATGGATAAAGAGAACTACTTTATTCTCTCTTTGATTGGATCATTTGGTTACCTTTATATTTACAAGTAAACATGGATTAGATAATATTTGCATAAATTTATTTTCTTATCCAAATCTATCCAAATATGAATACAAATTTAAGCATCCAATTAATATCTATATTTATAGTTATGTCCATCAATAAAAGTGAGTATGGATATGGATAGACAATTTTCTAATCCATAGCTCAATATTTGATTTTTCTTATTATTCTATATATCTTATGCAATACTCATAAACTTTAAAGAAAAACAAATGACTATATTAATTTGCTACTAATTTAATTTATCTTTTACTTAGTGGTATCTTTAATTCGATAGACATAAAATTTAACCATTTGACTTATATTCTAATTATCTTTTTAATTTATCCTTCAAGTTACAATGATAGAATATACTTTGACCGGTTGCTAGCACCAATCTAATAATCATACTACAATATTTTATGTATTAAAACACCAACCCTAATACTAGAGATCAAAGTTCTTCATTATCACACATATAACCCCAAAAGTGTACATAATAAGCATTGGAAGTCCAAATGTTTATCTTATAAGTAAAGACACACCAATATTATATTACATTAACACAAAAATCCCAACTGCTATCAGATTAAATCTGCTTTAAAGGTTGAAACCAACCATGGATCAAGCTGTCCCCTCCCAATCCCCGCTACCCTAGATGAGTGCCAACAGAACCCAATCACCAACCAAGATGCAAGTGTGCATCAAGTCAAGCATTTTCTACTTGATCAATCAGAGCTAAAGCTCATTTTCCATCCTTCTATTCTTCCGGAGTAGCTTGTTCAAGATCGAGCTTTCTTGTGTGAGGTGTGGATGAAGGATCATGCCAATTAAAGAACCCAAATCCTCTTCTAGCCTACAAGAAATCTAAAGGCCTTTTCTGAGAAATCAAAAATGAAGCCTTTAACCCTCTTCTTTTGCCATCGTACCTTATACATGCAGCAGCCATAGAATCAATGTCTAGGATTTGCTGCAGTCTAGGGGATTTTTAATGGAGCCCTCAACCCATAGTTGCAACGCAGAATGGACATTTGTTTAGAGCTATAGTTGGAGCCCTACGTGGATGATTGGCTGAACATTTGGCTTGATGCCATGTAGATGGTCAATTGGCTCTTTTAAGTTTTCTCCTCGACTTTACCACAGTAGTGAGAGCCCTCAACTTGAAGGTATAGTCAAAGCCCTCAGCTTGGCTGGGCTAAAGCCCTAACTAGGTGGGAACAATGAAGAGATCATGTGATAGACACGTGTTTTCTCTCTCTACCCACCAAACCCCCCCCCCTCTTTCTTTCTTTCTCTCTCTCTCTCTCTCTCTCTCTCTCTCTCTCTCTCTCCCCATCAAAACCCTATTCCTTTTTGAGTTATAAACTGAAGGGTAATATAAGTATTACTTAAGGCTGTGTTTGATATGGGGGATAAGGGGGATATCCCTCAAATATTCTCTCTTATCCCCAAAAGCTATAGTTAGAAGGGATAGATCTGAAAAAGTTTAACCAGAGAAGATAACATGTTTAACCATGGGTTATTCCCTGAACTTATTCCCTATGAAAACCAGAAATAACTAAGGTAGTGTTTGAAATAGCCCAGAGGATATTCTTATTTCCAAAAGCCATAACTATAAGGGATAGCTGAAAATAAAGTTAACCAAAGGGATAATCCATGGTTAATCATGGTTAGCCATGGGATATCCCCTCAATTTATTCCCTAGAAAATGCAGGAATAGCTGGTTATCCCTCCAAATAAGAGTAAAAAAAGTTATCCTATAGATTTACCTTTGTGCGTTTGATACGATAATGGGATAGTTAAGGGATATCCCTAGGGATAGCTAGGGAACAAACTCTATCCCGTACATTTATCCATGGATAATATTTTTTCTATCAAACACTATCTAAAGTTATCCTTTGATGGCAAATCTGTTATTTAAAAAAGATGATTATTCCTTTTTTCCTAGATGCTAACACTTATCTAATAGCACAAGCCTGCCTAAATGTCTGGATATCATATGGCTACCGCATGCTAATACCTTGTGAGAAATATGGATGGAAGAGGTCTTATGCAATAAACAGAAGTTTGGGTGTCTTTAAAAAAAAAATCTTTTAAAGTTAACTTTAAATTGGGCAAAGTTGAGGCATTTGATAAAATTTTGAAACAATCTTTTAGATGTTCGAAGATCCCAAAAAGTAGTCTAACAGGTAAATGCTCTAATTTGTAGTTTTTAAATACAAGCACTATTTGAGATGCATTTGGACGTTGTTTTTATTAAACTAAGAAATCTAAATTAGAGCATGAAAAGTAGTTACATTTAATATTATAATATTATAATATTATATAATGTAATATAACTATATTATTATAATTTATAATATTGTTATGATAATATATTATAGGCTAAAATATTCTTTTGGTTCTCAAACTTTCAGTTATTACAATATTTATAGTTTCTTCTATTTTAAGAATATTACAATCCTAGTGTCCTATTATATAAGGTCGATCGACATTAAAAGAATAGTCAATGTATCACCCTAACATAGACACATAAACTATCACTTAAGCTTTCATTTACTTATTATATAAGATAAGTGATAATCCATGTGTTTACATCAATATGATATATCAATTATTTTATCAATTTTAACTAACCCTCATCTAACAAGACAACCAGAATGTAATAATATTCTTAAAACATAAGGAACTAAATTGTAATAACCGAAAGTTTGAGGACCAAAAGTATATTTTCATCCATATTGTAATAATATATATTATAAATATAATCATATTACAATTAATATATTTCAAATATATAAAATTATTATCTATAACTTAGATGAAAATATCAAAATAAATAATTTATAAATTTAGAATATTTTAGTAATTTTTTATTATAAATAATTAGATAATTGGAAGCACATGCAATACTATTTTTTATCATTTTAAATTACTAAAGTAGTTTGTTAATATATCAAATAGATATTAATGTTTTAAAGCATTTCAAATATATACTTATCGAATATTAAACAACTTTTTATTGAAAAAGATTTACTAAAAAGTTTTATTGTCTTAAAACCATGTGCAAGAATATCAAACAGCCTTATATGCACACGGTTAGATACCTACAACCTGCATACTCCAACCCTCTTGTTTGGATGGATAGAAAACTAGGGAGGAAAGAAAACTAGGAGAGAAAATAGGAGAGAAAATGAAATTTATCTTGTTTGGATGGAGAGAAAAGTCGAGAGGAAAGAAAACTAAATGAAAAATAGAGGAAAAAAGTGGTGGGCCTACATAAAAGTTTTCTCTCCGAAACCGAAGAGATTTCGAAGAGAAAACTCAAAAGTACTTTTCTTTTTATTTTTCATTCCAATATTGACCCTTTCAAAAAACAACATATGCATTTTTTAATCATCTATAATAAGAATATTATTGTCATTGTAAATTATCAACTTTTCTCTCCTCTCTATTTTCCTTCCACTCATTTTTAAACAGAAGGAGAGAAAATATTTTCTCTTTAATTTTCTTTCCTCCACTTTTCTCTCCTTTCCTTTTCCTTTCTTTCCATCCAAACAGAGCACAAAAGTTTTTCAAAATCTAAGTCAACCGGCCAAAAAGTAGAGCGACTAAAAAAAGAACCAAATTCCATTAACTACCTTATATAAGACTAGTCAATCGTCTGAATTCCTCGTCTTGTCTCGGATGAGCAAGGGGCTTTTATCAGGGGGCGTTGTATTTCGGACAATGTCATTATAGCCCAAGAATTCATGTCTAATCTCCAGGAAGCTCCTGCTAGACGGTGTCTGATGGCTATTAAGCTTGATATGGAGCATGCCTATGATAGGGTGTGTTGGGATTTTTTGCATCGTACTCTGCTTGAATTTGGTTTTGGCAATCTCTTATAGAATGGATTATGGCCTGCATCCGGTCGCCTTCATTCTCCCTGATTATCAATGGCAGTCATTCCGACTTCTTCCATTCTACTGTTGGGCTTCGACAGGGATGCCCATTATCCCCATTTCTATTCATATTGGCTACTGATGATTTCTCTCGTGCGTTACATCTGGCACAGGAGGATTGTCGTATCACCCCCTTCATGGCTAGCTTCGGTTTCACATCTTCTCTATGCGGATGATTGTATCTTGTTGGGTCAGGCTACAGTTCGGAATGCGACCATCTTTGAGAGCTATTGTCAGGTTTCTGGTCAAAAGGTTAATCTTCACAAGTCTATGATCTGCTTTAGCCCTAAGACCAGAAGTCATGTTCGGGAAAGCATTCTCCATACATTGGGCATAAATAGTCAGGCTGATCGCCTTCTGTACCTTGGGGAAGACGCCCTGCTGCACAGATTATGCTGATATTGAGCGGCGGATCCACGATCGCATTGATGGTTGGCAGATGGCGAGGATTATCCTTATACGATCGGTTCTGACGTCCCTACCTAAACACTGCTATTCCGTACACCTGCCTGAGAAGGATTGAGCGGTGCTTTCGGGATTTTCTGTGGGTTTCCGGGCAGGATGGTCATGGGACTCATCTTTGTCCACATGAAGGTGGCCTGGGTATTCAGTCTCTGACTGTTCGGAGAGAGGTTATGCTTGCCCGCCATGCGTCGCGGTTCTTACTTGATCCACACTGCTTCTGGAGCTCCTTTATGCGGGCTCGATACGGTAACTGGACCCCATCTCTGGATGATCAGCCTTCGTCAGCACTCCTCCTTTGGAAGGAGGTTTATTGCCATGCTCCGACTATTTTGACCAACACCTCATGGTTGTTAGGTGATGGCTCTATGGTTGATGTTATCCAGGATAAGTGGATTGTTGACCTTCCCCTCTCTCTTTGGCCTACTTTCTCCAGCATCAATATTCCTAGCAGTATGAAGGTCAAGGATTTGATCTCTCAGGACTCCTCTGGCTGGCATATGAATAACTCAACTCTTTGGTCAGGAATTAGCTCGACGAATCCTTGCTATTCCGCTTATTCAGGGGAATGTCACTGATACCAGATTATGGCGTAGATCTTCCCTGCCTTGGGCTCCTTCTAGAGACTTGATGAGTATTTATAGACCTTCTCCACATCGTACGATGGATGCTGGTTGGGTATGGAAGCTCCCTATTCATCCCCGGGTTCAGCTTTTTGTTTGGAAGCTACTGTGGGATTATATTCCAACTTGTTCCTTCCTTGCTAATAGGGCCTTCATATTCAGTCTATTTGCCCCTTGTGTCGTCAGGAGGAGGATACTATCGATCATGTTATATTTAACTGCCCAGAGTTAGGGGAATATGGCAGAGTGTGGGTT
Source organism: Calamus simplicifolius (assembly GCA_900491605.1). NCBI lineage: Eukaryota > Viridiplantae > Streptophyta > Magnoliopsida > Arecales > Arecaceae > Calamus > Calamus simplicifolius. The sequence continues at coordinate 89,612 of UESW01001509.1, forward strand.
AATTGTCGTGCTGATGCTGAGGGCTCTCTGAGATCTATGTTTTGCATATTCTTCGGCAGGGCAGACAGTGCCAGACCGGCTTATGGGCTGCTACTGCTTACCATATCTGGCTATCACAGAATCTTCTCATCTTCACTGATGAATCTTCTCCTTCCTTCAGGGTTGTCCGGAAAGCTAGGCTGTTATCGGTTGATTTCTCTTCTCGTCAGAATGTTCCTGTGTTTGGCAGCCCTGGCCACTGGGGATCCTCTGCTGCTGCGGTAGCGGACCGGTATACGGTCTTCATCTCCTGGGAGCCCCCCCTCCAGGGTTTGTCAAACTTAATTTTGACGGTAGTGTTCGCGGCAGGCTTTCTGGTTCTGCGTTCCTTATTCGTGGGCCTGCTGGTGATTTGTTGGCAGCTGGTGGTTTTGGTAGTCTTGACCTATCAGTTCCTCTTGCTGAACTTTATGCTGCTTGGGCCGGCATTCTTTATGCTATTAGATCCCTGCATGCTCTTAATCTGATTATTGAGGGCGATTCTCTTACAGTTATCCGTTGGATCCAGAAGGATAACTTTTCTCAAGCTCCTGTCAACCCCTTGATCCTTGATATGGGCTACCTTGCGGGATGTTGATAGAGTCCAAATCCGGCATGTTTATCGCGAAGCCAACTCTGCGGCCGATTGGGTAGCGATGGAGGTGGCTCATCATGGTGGTTACAGGATTTGGTCTCAGAGTGACCCCTGTCCTTCTGTTCTTAATCAAATTCTGCATTCTAATTTATCTGGGCTGACTCGCACTAGAGTGGTGTGATCACCCGCTTGTACCAAAAAAAAAGAACCAAATTAGGACTCGATTCGCCGCGGAAGAAAGAAAGCAGAAGGTTTAGCCAAGATGATTGGAGCCTGGATGTGCAATTCTCTTCGAGAGCTTGTTTATTCTGCAGACAACTCGACTTTTTGTGGTCGTGCAAACTACTTTGAATAATTCGTGCTTTAGGTGGTCGTGCAGGGAAGGGACGGCAAGGCGCAGCTGAAGAAAAGTTAGGATACGGATATAATTTAGTTTGAAACTAAACATCCTCTCCCTCTCTCCAACACGCCACTCTACAACTTCAAGTACCTCTGCGAGGCCAATCGCCTGTAAGCAAGCTGGCCCTACTATAAGAGGGTGAGGCACTTGACTTAAATATCTAACTTGCAATCTTCAAATAAAATCAGCAGCGTTTGCCAATTTCACTTGAATCAGTTTACACAGAATATGTTGAGAAAAATTTGCTTCTAGATTCTTAAATGGTTCTTAATCATTTACCTCTTCCTAAGTTTTAAAACTCATTTCTGGGCAGTGTGACAATAATTTTAGTGCCTTTGCATCTATCATGCTTGTAACATGATTTGTGCATGAAAAGTGATTTAGAGTACATGTGCCGCGAATAAAAGCGAGAACAAGGGAAATGACCTCTGCTAACTTTTGAATGTTACATCTATTATGCTTGGATCCGTGCAAGAAATCAAATAGACTCTGGTTTGAAGAAAATTGTTGGAAAGTAAATTGCTTTGGCCAGGCTGTGTGATCCTGAGAAGTGCACAGACAGTACAAGTGTGTCGGTTGATCTAACCAATAGTTCCAGCTGCATTGTTTTTGCTTTACCTTGTTCCAGATCTCCCTTCATTACTCAAGTTTCACTACAATCTAGATCTCCTTAGAACCTTAAAATATTACTTGGAATCATATCACAAAATCTTGATAAATTCTAGCCTCAGGATATTAATGATTTCAGGGAGAAAAATGTTAAATTCAAACATTATCAACATTTATCATCGCCACACCATGCTCAGTGAACTATCTGTCTACTTCCTAAGAGAGTTGTGCACCAGTAAGTATTATCAATGAACATTATAATTGGAGTAACCAAATGGATAACTGCTATTTCAAACATGCAGCTCAAGCTGCCGTGTTTCAAAATAACAGCTGTTTTGGTCTTTGAGAACGCAAAGCAAAAAAGAGTGCAACACCTGTTCCAAGCAATTTAACTAACTACTAAACTCTGATATCGTTCCCCTCGACTAGGTTTTGAAAGAAACTCAGGATCTTCAAGATAGTTTAGAAATCCTATGCCTTCAACTTCAAATCTGTATCAGTTGGTAACACTTTGCCACGGTGGTTGAATATCATGAAGTCCAGGTTGGCTGGCAAGGAAACAATCCTGCATTTCAATGTAGAAATCTGGAATCAGGATAACCATGATAAATTTTCTGAGGCTCACTGTATTACCATTCTAGACAGGCCAGAGAAAGGATAAATTTATCAAAACAGTCTTCACTAAGCCCCATAAACTGTCAATTTATTAAAAGTAGCATTACGGTAACAGAAAAATCTCTCACACAAAGAAGTCCCAAAAATGATGTACAGCTCTGTTATTTATACCTGTCACCAACAGCGTAGCTATCAGTAACAAGGAATAGAAAAGTTGCACAACAGCTGTGCAATATTTTTGTGCGAGATTTCTATGTTATAAACATCAGCTATGTAGCTTTTCTGAGGAAGACTTCTGATTGTTGTAGCTTTGCTCACTTATTAACTACCCAGTGCATGGATCAAGAGTAAAGAAGAGCAAGATAGATGTTGACACCAGACTCACATCCAAGCATGGATGCAGTGCCAACGTTGCCTAAGATACATTGATAATGTAAATAGATAATAACATCCTAGACATGAGGGATAGCGTTTGGGTCATCATTATCTAAGCCTTTTCACATCCAGCTGAAGGTTCATTCTAATGGCATCTTATACATTCACGTCTCTTAAGCATCTTTATAACTAGTGAAATTGAATAGGCTTCTTAATGCAGGTGGAAAAAAAGAGAGCCTGTAGGAAGTAATCAATTAGTAACATTGGAATCACTTAAGTTCACTAGAATTTAGTGGAAATGTCATTCTTTCTTAAATGCTTATTTAAATAACAGCCCATTAAGAAAAAGAATTAGAAAAAAAAAACATTTAAAAAACGTCTCCCGAGTCTAAGCAAATTTAAAGTGCATCTTTCGTTTTTTGTAACTAAGAAAGTGGATGTGGACGTTGCCAATTAGGTGACCTATGGAATAAACTCCTCTAGAGCTGCAGGTTAATCTTCTCCTTTGTGGATAGAATGTTTGTGGTGGATTTCTTTTCCTCTTGGGGTGTGTGTGATGAGGGCTGGGGGAGCACTGTAGTGTCGCTCTCAATAGGTTCATTTATGTTTGTGCCTCTATTAAAAAGATGTCTTCATAATGCGAATGATAACCTTAGAAGATAATCGAGTGAGCTTCTGAAAAGATTAATGGTGTGATCATATATTAGTTACCAAAATCAGGAGTGGGTCTAGGTGTGAGGAAACAAATACTTAGGAAGCGGGTTTGCGATTCTAAAAAGATCTACCATAGGTAGAAGATTCTAGCTACTAAGGCTCATTTAGTACTACTATCCTACAGATTGATTTCATAGCATTCCTCAATTCATGCATAAGAAATGCAATGACAAAGAAATACTTTGATGTGAGAGGAGACATAATCGCTTAGATCTCAGCTAGGCAAACCTTAGGGATGAGAAACATGAGTTTACTTCTATGATCATGTTCTTTCAAAGTTAAAACTTCAGTTCCACCAAGGAGTAAGGATGATGCATAGAAGTGGAATGTCCTACTAAAAGCTTCTTTGCAAAGTTCATATTCTAAGTATCAGAAATTTTACACTTCAATTTCCAAAATTGTCTCATACACTCGTATCACAAAACATTCATAAATTTGCTTGGCTTATCCTTGAAATAACCAAGTTCCTCCCAAACCAATGACAATAAAATAAAATAGGACCCCGAAGAATAAGCCCCAACAATTAAAACATCAAGAGTGACCATACCAAGTCAAAGGGTGGAAAAGCATATCAACGTACAAAGCAAGATCATTCGACAAAATATCACCATTTAAATTCTCTGAAAATTGCAAGTCAAACCTTACTCTTTGATGATTATGAGACAAAACTTTTTTCTTTCTCAGCAACTAAGAAGTTCCCTTCATTCTGCACCTTCCGAGATCTCTTCCCGACTGGTGCAACTACCCTTTTTTTATTTTTTTTATTTTTTTTGCATGTACGTGTGTGTTGGTAACATCTAATGGAACAACTTTTTTCCCGCATCAAGCCACATGTGTCAGGATGCCGCATAGTCTGAGCAATCCATCGTCTTGTAAAGTCCATGTTTTGTGGGGGAAAACTTGGTGCAAGAACATGCATTAATTGCCTCTTCCCAATATCTCAGATTTAAAAATGCAATTTATCATTTAATTTTCCATTGGAGCTCCGTCTCATCATCTTTTCATGGTCATTTTGGATCCAAATATCCATCACTTTACAATCTGCAGCTTCTCTCAATATTCAGAGCCCCTCTCCCTGTACTTTCTCTTAGACACATGTTGGCATCTCCATCCTATGCTTTATGAAAGTTGAGTGCCTAAACATGCATGTAATTGGCCTTTTAGCATATTTAGCAACAAACTGGTGGAGATTCAGGTTGGAATTTAACACATCATGTAAAATGCCAAAAACACGCCAGATCAAGCATAATTCCTATGCCTAACACACCTTCACTTATTAGAGTTCCCTTTCACAGACCTCATGCATTAAATTCGACTCCTGGAGAGGGATACCATCTCCAAAGGGCACATTAAAACTCGTTCGATAACTAGACAACCATATTCCCCCAAGCTCCATCTATCATCCAACAAGCACAAAAGACTTTCATCGAAAAACCAGTAATTATACCCTTATTTCTATTTGAGGTCCCATGATATCTTCATTCCTTATGAGGCCCTAACCATCTGAAAATTTAGTTTCATCAACTTAAAAATACAAGTAGATCAAAATAAAAACTACAACCAAAACCTACTATTGCACACTAAAAACAGGTAATTACTAGGGCAACCACGTAAATCGAAAACAAATATCTCACAGTACAAACCTATAATAGTAATAATAATATAAGGGAATACCTGTTCTCTTCCGAATCTGGGAGTATGGAGAGAAACTTGGCGGGCACGGCCAGCCTGCCCACATGCACAGAGATAACCCCAGGAGCAGCTCCACCACAACCTTCGAAATAGACCCAAAATACATATAAACCCCAAAATTTCTTGGTACAAAACAACAACAAAAAACACGCACAACAAACAAGAATTTTAAAGAGTGAGGGAGGAGAAAGAAGAGATATTTAGCCGTGGGCGTACGTTCATCGGAGGACCCGAGAACTCTTCCTCCATGATCTTCAGCATGCCTCGATCTGCAATGTGAAGGAGGGGATGAGAACAAGGTTGAATGGAATAAAACCCTAATTCTATCGATCCAGTCTCAGAAAAGAATCGGAAGAAACAAGGAGTCGTCGAGCTTGCATTGGATGGTAGAGTAGGCGGCGTGGGCGATAATAAGGCCGCCAAAAACCCCGACCACGAATCCAACTCTCATATTTCCTAGCTCTTCCGAATCACGCTCGCAGAGAAGGGGGAGAGAGAGAGAAGAGAAGAGATTTGGGGGAACAGCCGGCCGGCGCTAGGAACGGTTTCTCGTTTGGTTTGAGGTCGGTCCGGTCTAGCCAGAGAATCGGAGGAGACTGAGCCGTTGGGCGGGCGCGATGGTTTTGGGATGGGGAAAAGTCTTCCTGAAGCGCGCACAGGCGCAATAATAATCACATCTAATGCATTGCATTTGTGCATCAAACAAAGCTTATACCCTATCCTTCACGAAGAACCTGAACATCATCCCCCCAATGATGAGGTATTTTTTGATTTGGTTCTAAATCAAACCAGTTCGCAATATGATTGATTGGTCTAATTTGCGAAGATGACTAAGGTTTTAGGGATTGATCCGATATGATCCATCTAATAAGAAAAGCTAGCTGGCATTTTCTTCGAATACCTCGGTAATTACTCATAAAATGCTCAGATTTAATGTGGTGCGCTTTTTATTTTTATTTTAAAATTGTTAATTTTTAATTATAGCTTGAGTCTATTATATATATATATATATATATATATATATATATATATATATATATATATATATATATATATATATATATTGTAGTTTTATTGAAAGCATCTACCAAATTTACGCAAGAAATGGAAATCATTGGACAATTTACTCTTTTTTTTATATTTCTCTTTTACTGGAAGTGAAACAATTATTTTTTTTATAATTAATAAATATATCATATGTTTTATAAGTGATAAGGAAAAGATTTTTCCTTATGAGCTAATTTATCACGATTACAACTAAATTTTCTCATCAAGATTTTTTTTTTTTTAGGCTTCTGTTATGAACCCATGCTTTTAATTCATGAATCTATTTTACAACTAATTTTTCATCGATCATCTTATTTAAAAATATTTCTTTCAATATATTTATCTTTTTTTATTCTAATGTACCTCATAACTCACATGCAATGGATGTGGTGCAAAATATGTCATCGAGTGCCTTAGCAAGTGTAGATAAAACTTAGTCATGATAAATAAAATCTTTTTAGTATGTGATTCAATAGCAATAATTTTGATAGTCAAACTTAAACGATAAAGAAAGTAGTTCTCTAAGTAGCATTATTATGATTAGGATTTTCAAGAGCATAATATGACTGTAAAATTGTTAGCTAATAATATATCTGGCAATTGCTAATAATAAAAACCCCATCAAAAGGATTTCTCTTGTTTTGTATAATTGTAATCATCAAAGGATGTCCAAAAATGTCTGTTTGGGAGCTAGGGTTTCAAACCCTTGATAAGCAATGAAAAGAAAGCTACAAGGAGCTTCCAACCTTTCTATTTGGCTAGTCATAGTGGAGGCTTAAGCCTAATGAAGGTGCATAGATTTGATTCATCCAAAACATCATCATCTACTTCATCGCTAAAGAGAAATTTGGGGCAAAGCTCAACTACGAAAGGAGATGATTGATGATCATGATCTTAAGTAATTCAAGAAGGTGGAAGGTTCAAATGATATACACCACAAGAGCTACGGAGAAGTGAAATTTTAACACTTCAAAAGTTCTTCACATAGATAATTACTTTTTTGATGATGAAATTGAGGAGGCGTATAAAATAGATAAAACTCTACTTTCTTAGCCAAATTGTTAGGGAAGGACCCTCTTGATTTTTTTATCAAAGAAATAAAAAAATAGATGGTGGAAGGAAATATTAATATTTTATCTTTGTTGGAGGGGTGTTTGCTTTTTGATTTCCTACCTAAGAATGTTAAAATGAAAGCATTAACCAAAGGCCCTTACTCTTTTGGCTGGACAACTATTGGTGTTGGAACAATGGCACTTTTATTTAAACCTAGCTAAAATATGATTAAGCTTGCTTTTACCACTTTGGAATAAGGAAAAGATTATTTGATTTGCATCTGTAACTAGAAGGTCGATGTTCTTGGATGAATGGACTGAGAAAACTATTCAAACAAATTTTGCTAGGGTTTGCATTCAAATTGATATCATTAAAAAGATTTGCTTAAGCATTAAGGTGGAACAATTTGGTAGGAGTTTATATATAAAGACTTACTTAATATGTAGTATATATGTGGTCAACTTAGGTATCTTTAGATTAACTATCATAAAGCGAAAGAGGGGTTGTAGAACCCATTTATGGACCAAAATCTAAGCTGCAAGGATGATGGTAGAGATGTAAGCAATGCAGAAAGGGATAGATCAAGTTTTTCACCAATGAACGGGAAGCAATTGGCTGGAATTTAAGTACCAATAAAAAGAAAATCTTAAAAGTTCTCTAATTTTTTAACTCAGCTAGGATATGATCAAGTTGGAGAAGGGTTTGATCCATGTGTTTTCAAATTTCTTTGAACTGAATGCCTACCTTCATTAATATTGTTGCTTATATGTATGATCTGCATGTTATTGATTTTTTTACTGCTCATAGAACCTAGAATGTCGATAGGCTACTTATTATGTTTTCTCTTAAGCTAGCTCATTAGATATGCAAGAATCCTATTCCTAAGAAAACTTGACCAAATAGATTAGTGTAGGAAAGAGTTAGACATAGTAACTTAATAATAAAGGAGGTTTATAGTTCTTTGCTACCTTCTCTTCAACAAGATAATTCTAACCTTTGGGATGGGTTTAGGCTCTCAATATTAATCCAAAGTATCAAATATTTTGGTGGAAGCTGGCGCGGGGGGAAATTTCTTGCAATACTACTTTATATAATCATAGAATACTATCCATTGATATGGCTTATTGTGATTGGTGTGTAATTTGCATAAAGGATATTGAACATATAGTTATTAGTTGCCGATTTACAAGATTATGCCAGGCTAAACTACAACATTATATTAATGAGTGGTTTATGCCTTCTTCTTTTGTGGATTTATTGGATTTTTTGTCCTATTCTTCTATTTAAAATACTTATAAAGATCTAGTAGAAATATAACATGATTGGTATGGTTAGTTAGAAATGACGAAGTCTTTTCTCAAGAAGCTACTTCCTCTGATGGCTTGATTTGAGGATCACCATACTTGGTGGTTGAATAGTTCTAGAGCCATCACAAAATTGATAATAATTTATATGGAAGGCACTAAGATAACCTCTGCATTTTGTGCGTTTATTAAAAGCTTAAGAAATTAGTGATATGGGTACCCTTTCCCCTTGGTGTGCTTCTGCAGTCAATTCAGTCGTATATGCTAAATTGATGATTATATATTATAAAGGTCATTTGATTTTTGTTGCTAGAAAAAGATTGCTTAAATGTATGATACTATTATTTGAGCTATCAACGTCTAAAGAGGGCTTATGTCTTACTATTTTTAAATTTAGACCCTCTCAAATAAGGTTAAAGGGAGATTCTATGATAGTCACATCTTGAATTAACAAGTGTTCTTTTATTGATGATTCAGCTAATCCCTTATTGAAAGACATGTGGCAAATTAGAAAATCATTGTAAGTTTTTAAAGTAACTCATATATTTTTAAATAAGGGAATCAATCAGCAGATTGAATGGCTTTTGTGGCACAAAAAGAAGATATTAATTTTGATGTAGCAATCTATCGCTAAATCAATTGGTCCATTTGCTATAAGCTGATCTATTTGGTACTTCATTTCTTTGATTTTAATTTTAGTTTTGGTCCTTTCTATCAAAATAAATCTAAAGATGCCATAAGTACCATAATAAGTAAAATAGAACATTCTACTCACAAATGATTGATTTTTTTAATTTAATAATATCATTTTCCTAATTATTAGATAGCTTTTTACACATATGATGCAAATAAAATAAGTTATAAATATTATCTAATTTGAGGTATGTTATTAAAAATCTCTTAAGAGTATAATTTGTCCTGCCAAACCATATCATAATGAACAAGAATTTAGGTTAAATCTGAACTAACTAAATCTAAATGTAGTAAAAAAAGTGAAATAAATTAAAATATATATATTTTTAATATATTTTATTTGAACTCAATCCTCCTCAACTGCTTAAAGGATATAGTTTAATTCAATTGATTTTACACTTTTAGACGGTTAAAGGTTGCATTTGACCCCCTTAATTCAGACTCCCAAATCTCTTATATAGCTCATTTGTATTGTTAAAATATTTTAGAATGATGATCTCTTTCTATTTATAAATAAAAGGAGCGAGTATGAATGAATATTTAAATATTATATATATATATATATATATATATATATATATATATATATATCTTTTCACTATATGATCCATTTAACCATCATGAATTTCGTCCTTGGTTCCATTATTGAATCAGATGTGGATCAATCTCCTTCCTATTTATATATTCAAAAAGAATGAATATGAATGGATGGTTAGGCATCTTTTGGTTATATGAATACATATAACCAAAAAGATGCCTAACCATCCATTCATCAAAATTTAGGTCCGTTTATTTCATGATGAGATAAAGAATAATAAAAATTAAAACTTTATCCATTTGTAAATCAGGCAATTTGTGCGATATATGTGAGACCTAGCTCTTTTTTTTTTGTTACAAGCGGGCGATCACACCACTCTGGTGCGAGTCGATCCCGAGCTATCAGAATACAAGATTTGAGTAAAGATAATAGGACAAGGGACACCAGCCTACCATACCCACTGACCGGGATAACGGGCAACCATAGAAGCTACCCAATCAGCTGCAGCATTCGCTTCCCTATAGATATGATGAATCATAGAAGAACAAGAAGCCTGAAGAGAGACCCGAATATCTCTGAGCAGGGGATTAAGAATAGAATAAGAATCTCCATCATGCCTAATCCACCTGATAATCGTCATAGAGTCTCCCTCAATGATTAATTGGCGATAGCCCAAATGACGAACAACATAAGAGATACCAGCCCAAGCAGCCTGGAGCTCCGCCATTGGGACCGATATATCAATAGAGCCATGACCACCCGCCGCCAATAACTGACCCTCAGAGCCACGAATGATAAATCCAGATCCAGCTATTCGATCAGAGACAGATCCATCAAAATTCACTTTGACGTAATCCAGGGGTGGGGGCTCCCAAGAGACAAGGACCGTAGAACGGTGCGCCACCGAAGTAGCAGGGGAGTCCCAGTGACCAGGCCCATCATTGTGAATGCCAATATAATAGTGAGAATACTCCTTGGCATGAAGAGAGCACGGCGAAGAACCGCGTGCGAAGAGGCCATCTCCTCAGCAAAGACCATCTGGTTCCGAGTCATCCATATCTGATAAGCCAAATAGGCAGATAAAACACCATGAGAGTGGGGACCTCTCTGAATAGCCAAGCGGATAGCATGCAAAAAAGAAAGTCAGGTAGGACCATCCTCCAGCAACCAAGGGGTAAAGTGGGTCAACTACCAAATCTGTGACGCCCGAGGACATATAAAAATAACATGATCAATCGACTCATTCTACATCCCACATATTGGGCAAAGTGGCAGTATAGAGAGATCGCAGTCAGCTAAAAGAGAACAAGTAGAAAGACGATCCCACCTTATCTTCCACAGAAAAAGCTGAACCCTAGGATGTACTGGGAGCCGCCAAATCTAAGCAACATCAACAAGGCCAGATCGGACATGGGCAATCAAGTCCCTCGTGGGGGCGCTCGGAAGACAGGAACGACGCCACAGTCTAATATCCGGGCCTACAGAATGAGGGAGAGGCATTGCGAGGATCCGATATGCCAGCGCAGTCCCAAACAGACTTTCCACCCTCGAGGCATTCCAGCCCCCAGTTTCCTGGGAGATCAATGCAGAAACATGCAAAGAGGGTTCAACTTCCGAACTGATAAACGTCGGCCATCGAGATAGATGGAGGTCAGCTAACCAAGCATCCTGAGTAACCTCAATTGAAGTCCCATATCAGATATAACTGTAGGAGCTGCCTCGCAAATTGCACGCCAAAGAAAAGAACATCCCCGGGGGCATCTGAAAGGCAATTTCGAAGAGCTACCACCATATCGACTGCGCATGACAGTACTTCAGAGACAATGAGGGTCCAACAGAAGTCTGGAAGCATGTCTCACAATAAGAGCATCACGACGGAGCACCAAAGACTGGATCCCTAGACGGCCCTCAGAAATAGGCAAACAAACAATGTCCCATGCCAATAGATGAATACCATGCCCCCCTGCATAGACGCCCAGAGAAAGTCCCTAAAGCGTCTCTCAATCCGATGAAGGCAGGTTGTCGGAATCAAAGTATTGGATAACAGGTAAAGAGACAACGAAGTAAGAATGGATCGGATCAGAGTAATCAGACCCATCATAGAAAGACCCGATACCTGCCACCTGCCAACGATCCAAGCGGGCAGAAATCCGCTGATCAAGATCAACAAAATCATACTGACGGGGCCGCCGGCCCAAAATAGGGATTCCAAGGTAGGTCAGTCTATCAGAGAACATGGAAATCCCTATCAACTGAGAAATGGCAGTCCTACAGCGAGGGGGGGTCGATGGACTGAAGCAGATGATAGATTTTTGCAAATTAACCCGCTGCCCTGAATTTCGACAATAAGACTGAATAATAGTAGAACAAGTGGCAGCATTCCGAACAGAAGCCGGGCTAAGCAGAATGTAATCATCAGCAAAAGAAGATAGGTGAGAGCAGGTCCTTGGGGCCCTGGCATGTAAGGCTTCAATACAGTCGACCCAACCGCCTGATGAAGAGCACAAGACAGATCATCAGCACAGAGAACAAAAAGGAACGGAGAGAGAGGGCATCCTTGTCGAAGACCAGCAGCAGAGGGAAAAAACTCCGTCGGACTATCATTAATAATAATAGAAAAGGTAGGCCCTTGAACACAAGCCATCACCCATTCAATAAATAGGTCAGCAAACCCAAACACCCGAAGCATATGTCGGAGAAATATCCAGCTCATCCTGTCATAAGCGCTCTCCATATCTAACTGGACAGCCATAAGAGGCTGACGACAAAGGGCACGTTGGAGATCATGCATAAACTCCTGGGCAATGAGAGCATTATCAGTTATGCTGCGCCCTCGAATAAAAGCTCCCTGCTCCGGAGAGATAGAGACCTAGCTCTTTGAGTCGGCTGGACTAGGCTTTTGTCCATTCAAGTATCCTGGACCAAGCCAAATAAAAAAATAAATGAGGAGGGAAAAAAGAATGAACAAACTAAACAATGAAACTTACCTAGACGGTACTTACCTGGTGAAGAAATTTGATAGAGACGAGGATTCCTCCTAGAATCCCTTGATTCAATAAATAAGAGGATGAGGCTTATCCAAGCCTCATTTCTCTTTGATTGAACCACTCAAGCCTCCTTTCTCCGATCCAAGAGTGATCAAAGTTTGGGCTTCAGGAAAATTGATGAATCATAGTTGGGAAGATCACCTTCTTCTCTAGATCCAACAGCCAATCGAGTGATCTAATCCAAGTAGGAAATCTTTCAACCTCTTCTATTCCTTCCCATATACCTTCAGACTTTAGTCAAAATATGGGATCTCGAAACGAGCTTGATGTGCTCTATTTTTTGGGAAGAATAGAGCCAGAAATAAGCCATGTTCCACCATAATCCTGTTTTTCCTCCATTCCAGAGACAAATTGAAGGCCAAAAATGTTGGGAAAGAACATGTTAGAAATCATGTTCTTACCATAAATGTTCTGCCTAGCAAACAGCTATAAAGATTGGCAAACAGCTATAAAGATTGAAAATGCTCAAACATGCAGAATTGTTACTTAAAATTACCTAGCTGTAATGAATTATGGATTCTGGCGTTGGTGTCACATCTTTCTGCCATTGCCTCGAGAAATAATTTTAGGGATTCATATGAGCCAGACAGTGGCCCAACATCTACTTTGTTTGACCTGATCCCATTCAAAAATTTTGGATTGAAAAAGTCTTTGCCAGTGCACCGCATCCGATGCAGCAAGAGGTCTGCACTGCAGTTTTTCCTAAATACAAAATCTATGGTACTGATAATAGTGTCCTAGTTTGGATGCCCTCTAACTAGTCAGGCTGTGTCAGCTTGTATGGATGGTTGCTTGGCGTTATCATTGCGTGTGATGAATCTAACACCGTGTAACTCGAACTTCTTCCTGAGTTCTTCCTCCGTTCAAAGTTCCATTCAGATCTACCTTCCACAGAGATTTCATCCACCACAGAAACAAGAGGCATAGCAAAGCACCAGGACCTCCCATTCCCATCGTTGCCTAGTTTGAAATCCAAGTTTCCTTGTAGAATGGTTAGAAGCTGTGGATCAAATTCCTGCATTTAGCTTCAGCGTTGTTTCGTTGATTGGACTATGAATCCGTGGATTGAGTTGGACTCTTCTCAAAGAAAAAGCTCTTTGGAGTTTGCCAACTCTTCCCATCACCCAACTGCATAACTTGAAAACTGCCATATAGAAAGGGGGGCTTGAGGCAATGACTGCATTAGGGAAGGTTATGTGACTACCAATAGATAGGCAACCTGTCTTTCCAAGCAGCAATCTTCTATGAATCTACTCTTTTGGGAAAGAAATATGTCATAACGTGTTTCTTAAACATTAAACGCACATGGAACCATAAATATGCAAACAATTTAGAACAGATAATCTACACAAGAATACAGACATTGTTTGTTCGCTTGTCCATTGTTCCTAAGATCATTAATATATTATTAGTAATGTACATTGCATACATTTCAGATGCAATCTGAGTTTTGTTTTCTCATATGGCTCCCCCAAATGTATTCTCACTACTGTAGCATACGTAAAGGAACCCATCTTCATCTTTGTAAGACTCGTATAACGAGTCCATGAGGCTTGCTGCAAAACCAATGTTGAAAAGCAATATGTAAGCAAACTTGAACACTCGCAAAAGCATTAGCAATGAGTAAACAAGATAATGAGACAATCAAACCATACCAGCTTGAGGTAAAGTGTTCTTAACAAACAAAAAGAGTGCTTTCCCAGGGCTAAGATGTAGTCTGCGACTTAATATGTGAACGAATTGGCCAACAGACATGTCTCGGGGAACCAGATACCTGCAGGATCATTGAAATTCTATTGTAAGTTGCTGTCATTATCTCTCATTTTCTTGGTTGGTCATTAGCATACGTTCTCTATATTAATGCAACCAATTTACTGATTAAATTAAAAAAAAGGACATGATGTAGAATCTTTCCACAAAATCTCAAACAATTAGTATACACAGACACATCTCCAGTTTACAAGACCTAAGAAGAGCATTTCATTATAATTCACAAGCTTGTTTATAGACTTAAGCATGTCATCTGCAACACTTCCCCTCCCAAGCTTACCTTGCTCAGCTGGTTCAACGAACAAAATGGTCTGGAATCGAGCACAAAAGTTATCAAGAAAAAGTAAACTGCTATTAACTTTTTATAAAGAGGAACTGTCCTCACGTTAAGAGCGTTAAAATTTAGGCTTTGTTTGGAAAGAAAACAATTTGATTTCATTGGAAGAAAACAAAAACACATATCCAAATAGAAGAAGAACTTTGCATCATTTGGTGTGGAAACCTGAATTGCTGAACAACCAGACAATATGAGTTAACACACTTGGAACAGATTCACAATAGGATTCACCTTAAAGCAGTAAAATAGAAATTCCCACATTCAACAATACCTATAGAGAATCTCACAAAACCAACAATAGAATTTTCCAGTCCAAGTCCAGTCCAATAGGCAAGAACATATAGTGGAGACCATTTAAAAAAAAAACCAATAAATAAATGGAGAAGATCAGGGAAAGAGGAGCTCAAGTGAACATCAGCAAATCCTAGGAGGTTTGGGGAAGAGGAGCTTGAGCAAATTGTTAGAGAAGAGATATGGCCTTCCAAGTATGAGATAATAATCAGATTTAACAAAATCTAGGAAGATGAAACACACACATGAACATATGCAAATTTTAATAAATAAATAAATATATTAGCGGGAAAGATTGGCACAATGATAAAATTGCTCTATTGTGACTTGGGCATGACTTGATCAAAGCATGGAAGCAAAGGTAAGGCTGCAAACACCCAATCCTCCCCAAATCTTGCAGTGGCAGGTGCATCATGCACTAAGCTGCCTTTTTAGAGAAGATCTTTGTAAGTTTAAGAATGCTTGACGCGGGAATGGAAGCTTACAGCAAGGAAATTCTTGAGTCATATGAAGCAGAGTCATGTACAATCTTGCTTCAACATGATTCATATATATAACAGTGCCAAGTGTAAGTTTCAAACTTCACACAACATACCTACTCTTTCTAATCCTACTACAAACAAACTGGGTTAACTAATAGATAACGAATTTCAAATTACAGATCTGAGCCAAAACGAAGCAAACTAGCCTATTAAACAAAATGGTAGAACTAAGAAAATTATAGATTCATTGGACAGGTAAGCTAGGAAACTTTCTTACTTCTTTGGCATTAAAGTAAGATTAATCCACTTACTTTTTGTTGTTTTCTCTCAAAATCACTGTATAAAAAGGAGGAGAATAATTGGAATTTTTATATAATTTTTTGCCATTTATTTTCACTTGCTTTTTCAGCAAGCAAACAGAGTCTTAACTTAAAAACCACCCTTGTGAGTACACAGGAAGTTTGCACTATCCATCTTACAGCTCTTGACACGTAAATTAGAAGGTTTCTTAGTTGAGTGGGCATTTGGTCCAGTGGTATGATTCTCACTTTCAGTGCGAACATGGAAAAAGAATAATGACTATTATACTTCAAAAAGTAGAATTCATGCCTTGAAGGCCTAGCAGCAGCCAGGAAATGTTTATAATTGAAGAAATAACTAGCCGTCATGCACCTGAGTGCTCTAAGAATGTGGTTAAACTAGCTATTGCGGCATTTTTACCACCAATCTGGACTTATTTAAATTTATCGGCATAAAATTACTTGAGAACTGTTGATCTTGACATGTGCTATAAAAATATTACAAATCAGACCCTCATAAGTTCATGCCCAAGAAGGATTAGTATAAACATAATTTCAGAACCAAACTATCTCCCTGTACACTGTTAAGATGTTTTCATTCAGGAAGATTGAAGCAGGAAATAACATAAATGTGGGTAATAGAAAATATCGTTAATAAAAGAATCCTTGTGTAGGAAACAAGAAAGGAAATGTGATCATAAGGCAAGCAAACTATATCTTAGAAAATGCGTGTGAAAATGTATAGAAACCATAGGAAACCACATGGAAACTAATTTTCAATGGATCTCAATGCTTTATAAGACAGATTTGATTCCATAAGTAGCCACAAATTTAATTTATGGATACTGACATGAAACTCCTCTTTTGCCTAGTATGTGCTCTCTTTCCACGAGAAAACAAATAAAAGCATGTAGTGTATGATAACATTTGGTCAAAACCATTAAGAAAATCTTCAATTTATGTTTTCTCCTTCTCCATATCCGTTGTTTCAAATCATCTAGGATTTAGGCCTTTAAACAATGGGTTGGAGTGGATGGTTGGCAAGGGCCTGGGGCAGGGGGCAAGAATGTTGTCTCATCCCTCCTTGTCACATTCCTTTCTTTAACACTTACTAGTTGGAAGTCTAGCTACCAGGAGTTTCCTTCCTTTAATGTTCCCATTTGAAGCAAGTTGACAATAGAATCATATTAGTTTCTCAATTCAGTTTGTCTAAAACTCCAACTTCAGTGGTAATGAGTTTCCCGATAACTAATATAGCACTACTTATTCACAGATCTACTGTACTCTGAGGAATAATCACATATCAGACATGTTAAAGACTCAGTTAGTTTGTCTCCAATAGTTATGGGCTTATCCATCTAACAGCTTTAACTAAGATAACACTACTCATTTACAGATCTACTGTAATCTGAGGAAACAGTCATATATCAGACACGTTAAGGACTCTAATTGGTCTCAAATAGTGATGGGCTTATCCACCTAACAGCTTAAACTTTTAAATTGGACTTTGATATGGTATTAATGCTGGCTATCCTTCCTGCATAGCATGTCCCCACACTCCCACTTGCTAATCCACATATGGCCTCTCTTGAGGTCCATCACATAGGGTTCAACCCTCCTTGGGCTCTATATGTGAGGAGGGCATTTTGGCAAATAGTCCCGAATCAGATATCCTTGGACTACAGCTGGTCTCATATACTCATGGAGCCATCAACTTGATAGCATAAGCTTTTGTTAGACTTTAACAATTATAACACAAAACAAGAGCAAGAATAGAAGGGGATCTTGCACTACCATGAACAAACAGAAGTCGGAATTCCATGAATTTGTATTATATTGTTTCTCAACATATCGAATGAGAAAGCAACAGGGATACATGCATAGAACAGCCTTGCAGAAATCAAAAGGTGCCGACAAATGCTTTTCTTTAACTACTGTTTTTCACAAAGTTTAATTTTCATCTCCTCATTAAAATATATTAATAATGAAAGATTAAAGTTACAAAGAAGAGACTACTTGTAGAGAAAAGATATGATAATATTACAACAACAACAACAAAGCCTTAATCTCAAATTTGTTGAGATCAACTATAGGAACCCTTTTTCTTCATTCTACTCGATTTAAAATTATATTTTTTTGTAAGGTACAAAGATATCAAAATTTTTCTTTATTACTTCCTCTAATATAATTTTCAGTCTGCTTTTACTCTTTTTTCCTTCAATATGCACCAATTATTCCTTCACATCAATGCATTTTTAGTTTTAATCGGAAACGTCTAAACCATCTAAGTCATTAGTCTCTCAATTTATCCTCAATTGATGCTACCTCCAACTTTTTACGAATGATTTCAATTTTATATTCTATCTTTTCTTATATTACCACAAATTGATCTCAGCATTCACATTTCAGTTATATTCATCTCGTGTAAATATAATTTTCTAACTACATAACATTAAAATATTGCTAGCATATCATAAAGTATACCGTCTTATAGTAGTTTTATAAATTTTTTCTTTAACCTGACAAGTATTCTACGATCACATAATATTTCAACTGCACTTCTTTATTTTATCCAACATGCTTTAATCTTATGCACAATATCATACTCAATCTTTTCTACTTTACAATAATCGATCCTATATATCAAAAATGATCACATTTAGAAACTTTATAATCCCCAACTTTTCCTCCACATTCAAATCTATTTCTAGCTATATTAAAATTGTATTCCAAAAGTTCTTTGTTCTACTTAACCTAAAACCTTTATACTCTGATACATTTTTTTCATGATTCCAACTTGCGACTAACTCTAGTCTTAGTTTCATCCACTACTACTATATCATTTGCAAATAATATGGACTATGAAATATCATCTTAAATATATTTATTAACCTCATTTATAAGTAACACAAAAAAGTAAGGACTAAGAGAAGATCCCTAATGTAAACTTACCGTAATTAAAAATTCACTAAAATTTGAGAAATCCTTCTTTTCTAACACCCACCATAAGACTTTTTTAAAAATCCTATCATATGCTTTTTCTAAATCAATACAAATCAGAAAAGAAGTGATATATTATATATAAAAAGGCGCACATACCCCAAACATCAATTAATCTAAGATATCGATAGGCAAGACTCTATGTCCTCTTTCTTTCCCAAAATCGTTGTGTTGTACATGTCTTACCTACAAAAGCAGCATTTCTTGCCAATGTCCCATAATCAATAACAAAGCGGAAAAGGAGCTAGCTCTTTATTCATATCAGTAATAGCAATTGATTGTAAAGGGAAAAGGCAAATCCAAAGTTGTTCCAAGAGGTATGATCGAAGACAGATCTAAGGTTGCACTTTCACCCAAATAAAAATGAAAATGATAAGGAGACATAGACATGTCACCACCAGTCTGTCTTCATAACTTGTGAAGACCATTAATCCCTAGCCTCTTTTAGAAAGATTGTCTAAACAATATATGTAACTACCAACCACACAAATTTTGATACTTCATGTGACTCCACTATTACAAATATATACCGTATAACTCAGATCTTAATGCTAACAATCCTTTTGTCCCCATTTTTTTAAGAAAAGGGAAAATTGCATTTCAAACCACTTAAATTGCAACATATAATTCAACTTCAAAACCTCAATCATGATGATCACATCCCTCCATGCATCACCCATTTTCACTTATGAAGGATTACTCAAAAGCTCTCACATATGCTTGCAAAGGGACTCGCAAGTGATCACAAACAAATTGCTGAGAATGAAGGAGTACAGAGATATCACATAACCATGGAAAACACATTGATGCCATGAGATCTCAATTGAGAATATGCATTTTCAGGAGTAGGTCTGAAGATCACAAACGTTAAATTAGAAACAACAAAGGTTGAAATGGTATCATCTTTCATGGATGACCTATGATAAATGCCAAATGCCTCCTCCAAGCTATAATAATGAACCAAAGATCCTACTTTCATTTCCCTATTCACTAAGAGAATAATTTTCTTCTTCAAGCTATAATAATGAACAGGAGATCCTACTTTCATTTCCCTACTCACTAAGGGAAAGTTTTCTGCTATCATTTTCATGATTCAAAACCAAAGATGATGCCTTATCATCAAACAGAAAACTTTGCATGCCATCATTAAAGAATAAGAAAATGATCTATGAAAGGCATAACAATTACACTTTCTTGCAGCAGATTTAAGCAGACTCAACTCCATCAAAAAGTAACACTGCCAAACTTTTTTGGGGTCAGGAAAACAAGTTTTCCAAAATATTTGTGCCAATAATTCAAAAGCAACAACTTAAAGATAGCATTAAAATTTAACTAAAGAAAACAAACCTTGAATTGATGAAATGGACATAAATTTTCAGATTTCATAAAAATGTGTAGAAGAACATCTGAGAAATGCATAAAGCAGGCCTTCTACTTAGAAAGAACAAACTGGTATGGACCAAGCTCATAGTTTCTACTTACTTTCTCTTTTCCATCTCCGGAAGATCACATCTTGCAAATCTTTCAACAATAACCTCAAAAGCATAAATTAACAGAAGTAAAATTAGTTCCAATAGCATAAAACAATTTCCATATGAAAATGAATCATAACTAAAATCAAGAGATACATATATAATCAAGAGATAGATATTATAACTGAAAACAAGCAAGGAAGTGGAAACAGGATATGACTGGTGTGGAAGATGAACGCATTAAGCAAAATGTTTAGTCATTCAGGAACACAAACAAACTGGCAGGCCAACTTACAAAAAGCAATATATCATGTGAAGACTAGAACTACTCTCTATGGCAAATTAACAGTGTTTGCAATGAATTTGATGAGTTTTTTAAAAGCAATTCATGCTAAGAAAAGCACAAGCTTCTTATAAATTTTAGCAAATTCTTCATGCAGTAGATTCCTGTGTGGATCTTATGTAAAACCATGATCCCTTCCAATTGTCGCCAGTTATAGTCAAGCACTTTGACTCATCTCCCTTCCACCTTTCTTTCTGGCATATTTCTTGAAAACAGTGTGCAGCATTGCTTCATGATTTGCATCATCATGTCTCAACCAAGTCTCAAATAAACTGCTCGAAAGTGAATGCTGTCCCCCATATGCCACCCTTCACATCTCCAGGTTTATCCAAAAGAAGAGATATTGGTCATCTCAATGTGACCAACCATCGTCTTAGTTGCCTTGGCTGAAATGCAGGATGAGAAATTTGAAAACAGTAAAGATTTTCCAAGATCTCAGCTAGCATTCTAGGACCAATATAACAAAATCTTGGCCGATATGGTAAATCCGAGATTAGCAACTATGGTTAGGTATTGATTTCGAAATTTATTAAGTGGGAACCTATTTAAGGCAGTAAAAATGTGTTTGAAGAGTATCAATCACTATGTGACTGAAGTTTATATTGGCTGCAGTAACAGGAGCCAATGCTTTCTACATATTTTGTAGTCGGGGATAACACAGTGATATAAACTGGGATATTGGTTGAGTTCCCAGCCAAGACAGAAACCTTACATCACTTCAAACTACACATGATGTCAAATTACTTGCATAAGTTGGCACATTCAAGTATTAAAATACCACTATCATGCTTACAAACAATCGGTCCCAACAAGATTTTATCTAACTAATGACACACCATGCTGGTTAGAACCAAAATTAATCACAGCTGCGAGTATAGATATATATAATGATACACAAAAGATAAGGAAGAAGTTTTGCACTCATCAACTAATACAACACAATGGTAGATAAGATGATAACTTGTCCATATCAGACTTGCTAATGCTTGTATATTAACTATAGGATTGAAAAACAGATAATGAGATATTAAACAAAATTAAGGATGACCCAAGCCCGACTCAACAAAAAGTGAATTATGCATCCTAGGGTACCTTGGGTATCTACTTCATAGCCATTTCTGAGTCTCTTGAACAGGTGTAAGCATTGTACCAACTTAATGAGTAATTCATGCATGAATACATGGGTTTGCCATGCACTATGTGCAACCATTTGGTCTGTGGTGCAGAAAACCATGAGCTTCCAATGAATAGCTAATTCAATAAAATACTTACTTATCTACTTTCTAACGATATGCCAATAATTTCAAAGGAAAGAAAGCTAGGGCATCATACAAGATCTACCACCACACGTATTCTCAATGAATAACAATGAAAAACTTCCCCACCTTAACTAACCATGTGCGATTACAACTCGACAAACAGATCAAAGTTTCATGGATACATAGCTAGCAACACCTACAATTCAACCTCATCCGATTCCTTGACATAACAGTGCAAGAATGAATCTTTATTCCTATAATCATCAATTTTCGATAACACGACCTCCCCCTTTAGCCTCTATTAAGTTTTTTATTTAAAAAAAAGGGGGAAAAACATATATTTTAATCAACCCAATCGCCATCATCAATTCAGCGAATGGTGGGGGTTTTAAGATGTCACATACTGGCGCTCGATCGGGGTACTTTGCGACGATGTCCCTCGATTCCTCCAGCCGCTCCTCTATAACAGATGAATCATCAGAAAAATAGGCCCAAAAAAGAGAGAATTTTTTACAAAAGAGGATTAGGAGTGGATGACGAACCGAAGGAGAATTCTTCCTTGAAGGGCTTCATCTGTTTCACGGGATCTCGAGACGAGAGGTCGGGATTTCGCTTTAAGGGTTAGGGTTTGGAATCGAAAGAACGGTCTATCGTGTGGAATTGGGAAAATTCGTGAGGCTTGGAGGTTGCCCTTTTGGCTTTTTAGCGCCGAAACCGACACGGAAGAAGCTATTGCACGCGATCATCGCATGTCCGACCCGACGTCCTTTTAGTTTTGGACTCCGCGCGACGGTTCCATATACGCCACGGAAACGGCCAGGACCGCTCAGACCAGCCCGGAGCCAGCTCGCTCGGCTGAGGCCGCCTTGTTTGACCAGGTGGGCTCTGCAATCCACGCTGGGGTGACAGCCTTAAAGGGTAAGACTGCCGATGGATCAGATGGCAGGAACAAGCAAGTCAAACTAGATTTTATTTATATTTAAAAATATATAGATTAAAATAAATTTTAAATTTTTTTATTGAACTTAGCCTTAATTCGATTTAACTCTAACATTAATTATATATCTTATTTCTTTTATTTTAATTACCTTTATTAATTTATTAAATTATTTTTATTGAAACTAATTTTTTTCATCTGAACAAATAGATCTCCTTTCATTTTTTAATTATATTAAAATATTTATATTTATATTTATTTTAGTATAGGTTTATTTATGATATATCTAAGTATCAATAATTTATAAACTTAAAGATAATTATTTATTTGGATAAATTAAAAGTTTAAAATAAAAAAATAAGTTTCAGTTGATTTTTAAATTTTATTTAAATTTTTAATGGTTCTATATTTAATTATTAATTACTAAATTTTAGTTATGAAATAATAGTTAGTTACTTGACTCAAGTGCAAACATCATTTGATTCAATTCCATCACAAACCTTAACATTTTGGTTTAAACCTAAATAAATAAACTAAATGATCCATTGGATTAAGGCTACCAATGGGTTGAGTCAACTCATGCTTAATTTGATCCTAATCCGATATGCATTTAGAGACCTATGGATTAGGTCGAGCTTAAAATTGGACCCATTCTAAATTCTGAGTCAGATCCGAATCTTGTATTTTTTTGATCGAAGCCGACCCAAACTCGATTCGTTATGACCCATAAACCTTAATTATATAAATATTATTTTTTAACTTCAATTATCTTTATAAATCCATTAAATAAACTCTAATTTAAACTAGTACTCTTTTCATCTTAACTGTTTGTGGAGCTCCTTCATGCGTGCCAAATATGGTGACTGGAATCATTCAACTTCCCCTCAATCCTTCCACCGGCACTCCTTCTTCTGGAAAGAGGTATGTCGTCACGCTCCGGCTGTTCTAGATGGCATTTCTTGGATGATTGGTGATGGTTCCTCTGTGGATGTTCTTCAGGACGCCTGGATTACTGACATTCCCCTGTCTCGATGGCCTACTTTTGTTACCACTGATATCCCTAATGGAATGAGAGTCTTATCTTATTTCTCAAGATCATTCTGCTTGGCTTTCCTCATCGATATCGTGCTTCTTCGGGGATGAGCTCTACCATCGTATTACTTCTCTTCCTCTCATTCCGGGCCACACGGATGATTCTAGGGTTTGGAGGAGAACTTGTTCGCCCCGGGCTTCTATGAGGGACCTTGTTGATATCTATCGGCCTCTGCCCCATCAAGTGATGGATTTGGCTTGGATCTGGCATCTTCCCATTTACCCTAGAGTGCGTCTGTTCGTATGGAAGCTTGCTTGGAGTATTCTTCCGACCTGTTCCCTGCTCTCGAGGAGAGGTTTGAGCATCATGCCTATATGCTCGTTGTGTGGTATCGAGGAGGAGACAGTGGATCATGCTATCTTCTTATGCAGTAGAGCGAGACAGATCTGGCATAGTTCGGGATGTGTCCTTGGGAGCATGATTCGGATTCCCAGTGTTTATCATTCCTTCGGCTGATCAGGCAGGCTATGCGGAATTGTGTCTATCAGATGGTTCCGAGATGGGCTTATATTGTGTACCAGATCTGGTTATCCTGGAACCAGATTGTGTTCACTAAGGAGGCAGCTACCTCCCTTTGGGTCATTAGGTCCGCTGTCTCCTTAGCCGCGGAGTATACTTTCCATCAGAGCTCTCTGGATTCTGCTTGCCCTAGCCATTGGGACTCCCATGCTACTTCGGTAGCGCACTGGCGTACGGTTTTTATTTCTTGGGAGCCCCCATCCCTAGGGTTTGTTAAAATCAACTTTGATGGGAGTGTTCGCGGTAGACATGTGGGTTCAGCTTTTGTGATCAGAGGGTCGGATGGCATGATGATTGCGGCTGGCGGATTTGGATTGCTTGACTCTATTGTTCCCCTTGCTGAACTGTATGCGGCGTGGGCTGGTATTTCTTATGCCTTTCGGACCTTGGGTGTCCAAAGGCTTATTATTGAAGGTGATTTTGCTACGGTTATCAACTGGATCCGTCAGGATTCCATTGACTATCGATCGTCCATCCCCCTGATCAGTGATATCAGATTTCTTCTTCTGGGAGCTGCTAGTGCCCAGATTCAGCATATCTACAGGGAAGCCAATGTAGCTGCGGATTGAATAGATGCTAGAGTGGCTTATCACTCTGGCTTTTGGAGCTGGCAACGGGGTGACCCTTGCCCTATTATTCTAGCCCAAATATTGTATTCTGATATTTCGAGTTTGACTCACCCTAGATTGGTGTGATCATCCGTCAGTACAAAAAAAAAACTATATCTCCTCTCTCTTTTTTACTAATTATATCTAAATATTTATATTTTATTATTTATTCTAGTGGATTCTTATTTATAATATTTAAATATATCAATGAATACTTGGAATATCATAATTTATAAACTTAAGAATAATTATTTACTTGAATAGAATTAAGAGTTTTTTAATGTAAATTTAAGTTTAAGTTGATTCTTTTAATCTCATTTAAATTTCTTAATGGATTTATTTTTTATTATCGATTATTATATTTTAGCTATAAAATAATAGTTAGATACTTGACTCAAATGTAAGCATGATCTGATTCGATTCTGTTTCGACCTTAATATTTTAGATTAGATTTAAATCATACTTCACTCTGAATAGACCCAAATAATCAATTGGATCTAAAATTCCTTCCATAAACTCAATCTAAGAGGAGTTGATTAGTAAATGGATTGGTTCTAGGTCCAAACTCATGATCCGAATATAAAATCAGGTTAGATTGGGATCAAGCATGCCTTGACCTGACTCGTTTGTCGCCTTATGTTGAATCTAAAATATTTTTCCATAGATCCAATCCAACCAAATCCAATCATTAAACAGGTTGAGCCTAGATTCAAAATTATGATCTAAATATAAAATTAGATTGAATTGGGGTCAAACATGATCTGGCCCATTTGCAACCCTACTCGTGAACGTATGATATGTGAGCTAGCATTTATCTAGTGGCAAGGGTGAGCCTAGGCTAAAATTTGTAGGGCCTAGGCCTAGAATTTTTGGCCTATAGGGCCACTTGACTTTTTAAATCCATTCACGTTTCAAGCTAAACTTGAGAAAACAAATCTAATTCAACCCAAAAATTTGTATTATTATGTATATATAAGTTTTTATATATATTAATAAAAAATTATGAATAATTACAATTTGGACCCCTGGAAGGTTTTCAACTTAAATCCTAAAATTAGTAAAATATTAACATAATTCCTAAAGTTTTTAGTTGTTGCACATAAAACCCTCTATCTATCCAAAGTTAGATGACACTACTTTGTAAGCATAAGCTATGCATGAACTAACTATTTTGGCTTACCATTACATTCGCTCATATTCCCACCAAGCAAGTGGTGCCCATATTGTACATGCTAACTATTTTGGCTTATGGTCAAGTCCATTCATATTTCTATGGAGCGATTGGTACCCGCATCTACTAAACTCTTCATCAAAGCCCTAGGAGGAAGAATTAGCCACATCTATCTAAAAGAAGGGTTGAGAGGAGTAAAGATTTGGAGCAATATTCATTGCTAGAATATTCATTGCTAGAAGTTTGTTATCCAAAAGAGCATCTAATTTACTGTCTATTGGTAAAAGGTTTGTATTTTCTTTCGGTTCCTCTACTTCATTCTTAATAGGAATTGAATATTATGGCCTTTAATATAGAATATTCTGATTTATTGAACGTATACCATGGTATTTGTTTAGTTATTTGGGATTTGTTTTATGTGATTTGGCATGCAAATTGAGATATAATCCATAATAGTGAACGTATTGATTTGGGATTTATCAAATGTGATTTGGTTATTAATGTATAATGCCCATTTCAAGAGGAATCCACAACAATAAGAAGTGGGCCTCTAATTTTTTTTAAGGTCTTTTATTTCTAGAAATGTGTTTGGTTTTGATTTCTTTACTAATGTATATGTGGTCCCCCATTATGGTGATGTGTAGAACATGACAAAAGATTGGCATAATCGGTCATCAATATCCTTGTTTTATTTGTCCTCTATTGTTGTGTCTTCTATTATTCTAATTGTAGAACATGATTAGGTTTGGTTACACTACATATATATCAATACTAAGCCTAAAAAAGCTTCCAGAATTCTAAGTGCTCTTACCATCCAACCATGTATGCATCTCCTTTGGTAATGCTTTCTATTGGGTGCTACTACTTGTTGTGGTCATAATAGGCTTCAAAGAAAAGCATAACACTATCATAGACACTATGAAGTAGACTATTAGTGATTGTTGGTTGACTATTAGTTAGGCTACATTTGGATTTTGACTAAGTTTTGAGAATTTTAACTAAATTATTGAATGTTAGTTGGCTATTAGTTAACTATTGGTTGGCTATTATATTTTGATAAGCTTTTTTATTCCATTTTGATGCAAAATTATGGGATTTCTACTTATATATTCTTATATATCATAGTGGGTTCTTTATTCATAACCCATCAAGAATTATATTAAAGGGAGGATCGATATGTGACCATAGTTATATGGATAAATTGCCCAAACTTGAGTTTGAGAAAATGGTGCAAGAGTTAAGGATTAAGGACTTTGTAACATTCTATTATATGGTTTCTAAGAAAACCATTATCGGAGGCTTGAAATTATTATAAAATGATAAGGATGTACTAGACATAGTTAAGTGTTTGAGGAACCATAAATATGATAATGTTAAGATTTATGTAAAGTATGTCTTTAGCACTAAGCCTTTTTCAATGCATATATCTAAGGAGCTACAACAACTCTCACATCTAAAAGCTACTAAATCTCAACAAGTAGATCATAAAGCCATTGAGGCTCCAACTATTAATACTGAAGAGGAGATGCAAGGGATGTTCTAATAATGTAAATAATGAAGGGCTTTCTACTAATGATTCTTATGCATAATGAAGAGAATAGTGATTATATGAATAAATCAAGTAAGAGTGATGGCCTGAATAATGTTATATGATGAAAATATTGATACTGATCCACATGAGGATAGAAATAAGAAGAATACAAAGAGAGGATATGAAAATATTGATCACTAGGCCTGAAGCTAGAGATACCTTCAAAAGATTCAACGTTAGAGGAACTTATCACTTACATTCCTTCTGACGAAGAATATGATGTTGAAGAATCTCATCATTACCCTGAGTTCAATCCAAAAGAATATACAGAAGGTGCAATTGACATCAAGGATGCTATTTGGTAGTGTAGAAAAGTTCAAGCATACAATTAGAGACTATACTATTGCTGATGGCCATGAGAAAGTTCACTAAGAGTGAGAAATGGAATGTTGGCCTAGATGGCAACCCAAGAGGAGGGGGGTGAATTGAGTTCTTAAAAAATTTAATGCTTAAAAATGATTTCACAAAGTGAGAGTGCACAAGGAGAGTATGCAATAAGTGTGATGCTAAGAATGCAAAGCAGAATATAAAAATAGAGTTGAGAGAAGAAGAAATAAGCACGATAAACACAAAGGTTTATAGTTCGGTGTTAGCTACACCTACATCCACTCCCAAGCAACTCTTGGGTCCACACTATAATCATCCTGATTACAGCCGAGTTGTTTTATAAGCTCATAATCCAAACTTGTTGTTTTACAACTGGATCACAATGAACCCAGCTAATTTTTATAAGCTCACCAGCACACAATCTATCACAAGCTAACCTTAGCTTGCACAAGGCCAACTGCTTTATCTGATTCAATCACCTGATTGAATCAGAAACTAAATGTATCAAAGAAATGGTTACAATAGAATGAAAGCTTTCAAATAAGAAAATAAACAATATAAGTGAGATAGAAATAGAAAAGCCTGATTAAAAGATCTTTGAGGTTGAGCTTTTCTTTTTTTTTTCTTTCTTTTCTTTTGGATGATCTTCTTCAAGATAAGATTAAAGCTTTGGAAGAAATTTGATGCAGAGGATGTAGAAGAACTAGGGCTCTTGTTTTTCTTTTTTCTTTTGATGGAAATCCTTCAGAGTTGGCTTTTGAATACTTTCAATTTCTCTAAACTCTTTTTCGAACACTTGGGATTTCAAATCTAAGATTTCACTCTTGATATTTCTTTATTCTTTTCTTGATTTCTCCTCCTTGTTTCAAACGATCAAAACCTTCCTTTTATAATCTTCTCTTAATACATATTTTGATGCAAAGCATCTGTTAAAAGTGCTTGTGGATGAGTTTATCATAAAAAAGGAAAGAGCCATTGGAGTTTATTTGAAAAAAGATATCCGTTGGAGTTGTTTCTGACACTTTTGAAAATTACCTCTGACAGATTAGAGTCGGCTCTAATGGCCTAAGGTCGGCTCTAAGTCGGGATGCTTGAAATAGTAAAGTCTGTCCGTCGCGAAGTTAGCTCTAACTTTCCTTGGGGTCGACACATTGCGTGTTGGAGTCGGCTCTAACTGAAGCGGGAGTTAGCTCTAATTTTTCAAAAAATATACTTTTTTCTTGTCAATTAGAGTCAGCTCTAATTCCCTGCAGAGTCGGCTCTAATTTGATTCCGAAAAGAGGTTCTCTGTTCTCAGGTTAGAGTCGGCTCTAATTTTTTTAGAGTCAGTTCTAAACCATGCCGAAAGTGCCAAACTATTTCGATACGCTCCGGAGTCGACTCTAATCCCTCTAGAGTCGGCTCTAATGTCTGAACTTTTGACACATGACATTAGAATCAGATCAAACTCAATTTTTCTTTAGATTTTGATTAATTAAACATTTGAATCCCTAAAATACTTAATCAAAATCATAGTAATATAAGGAATATACTCATATGGCTTTTGTTATTCATCAAAATCAATAAATGGGTCAACAATCTCTCCCTTTTTGATAATAACAAAAACATTGAGTATATGCATTTCAATTTTAAATAATTAGAGTAATACTTTTCAAAACTTTAAACATAATTATTTTGAACACATACTTCATTCAAAAAAATTGCATTCCATGTTCATAGTCTTCAAGTTTTTAAAATGCAATTCCAATTGTCAAAACAACATTGCCCTTATCAAATTAAATTTAAATAAGCTTCCCCTGAGTAATATAACTTCCCTATATATGTGCATACTACATAATTGCTTAAAGTCCATTTGAAGTCCATATGCATACAACTCTTTTTCCCCCTTTTTTGTTATCAACAAAAGGTTAAGAAAGCATAGGGTAGTCCTTGCTCAGATTGGAATTTAATTTAACTTAGATAAGAATTAATCATCATAGAACACAATTATAAAAATCAAAGATGTTCCATTAAGATCAGAAAAATTCATATATTGCATTCATAGTCATTGATTTCAAGTACAAGTTAAATGAAAAATACACCCAAAGTGTAAAGTAAACATAAAACAAGATAACATATCTTAAAAGTCCTTAGTACAAGCTAAATAACAATATAACCTAACTTAAAACAAAAATCTAAGCACAATATTTGAAGTCCTAAAATCTAAGGATAATCTAAGATAGATTTGGTTGAAGTTGATTGGATTGGAGTTGAAGTAGCTTGGCTTGGCTTGGAGTTGAGTGATTGGATTGACTGGAGAAGCAGAAAGAGAAAGGAACATCACTTCAGAATCTTTTTTAATTCATCTAAAATTTGTTCCATTCCTTTTTTTTGAACCTTTATAAAATCATTAATAAGTTTTTCAACAAGGAAAGCGCTGTCATAATTTTCTCTTGTAGCTCTACATTATCTTTGGAATAAACATCTGAGTCACCTCCAATATCTTTGATCTTATCAAAAATAGATCATAACTCAGTCTTCAAAGTATCAGAAGGAGTACTGAATGATGATTCAATCTTCTCGATCTTCTCTTTCAAAGTCTATACAAGCTACCTGAATCCCAATAACTGATCTCTGACATCATCTTTAATTTTTGCCTCATGCTCAACCAACAAGGCTTTGAGCTGCTCGATCTGTCTATCAGAAAAATTAGAAGAACTAGGAAAAAGGTAGTGGTCATTGCTGGTATCGATGGAGGTGCTGAAGTACTCGTCCAGGTGAAGAATATCCAAGAACATATGGTCCAACTTCTGAAGGTCCAGAGATCTCATCATCGAATTCAATATCAGTCTCTGCTCGAACTTGCTCGGCTCCATCAGATTGTCTTTCCTTTGCCATTGGCCCTCAACTTTTCTAAAGCCCATACGATGAAGAGTGGAGACATTATAGTAGTCGTGCGCCCCAGCTTCTTTTGTAGCTCATTCTTTAAAATATTCATCCCTTGGCTTCGAAATATCAAAGTTAGAAACATGCATATGGTAAAGTGGACCTCTTCTTAGTCCCGGCCTCAGCCATGTATCCAATCATCATTCCGGCCAAGTTAATTGGATACCCATTCATCACACAATCCATCAGAAGAACATCTCTTTCAGATACATACTCAAATTGCCTAGTCTTGGGAAACAAAACTCTGCTGCAAATGTTATGAAGTAGTCTCAGTTCTACTCAGCTGATTTGCCTTTACTTCTTCAAATTCAAAATTTCTCTTCTTAACATTCTTGTTAATGCCTCACCTCTATCACTGACGAGTGGTAGCCATTCCAACAATAGGAATCTTCAAGATATTTCTCAGAATTTCAGAAGTGAGATGGACTCGGATTCCTCTCACATAACTAACTAATCCACCATCCCCTCTACTTATATTGTTGTAGAATTCTCTAACTAAAGTAGGATAAGTGGGGACTTCAATAGAACATACTCTCTCTCAGCCCATTTCTTTTAACTATCTACAATTGAAAAGCCTTCTTAGTCAAGAAAATTGAAGTCTACCTTTCTTCCCATGATAATTGATTTTCAGCTACAAAGTCAACTTGTGGAGAGGGTGGGGTAGGAATAGCACTTAGAGTTGAGAAGAAAGAGATTGAAGGAGTGCTTGGAGAAGGTGGCCTCGTCGGACGTCGCACGGAGCGCCTTTCGATCGTGACGAAGACTCCAATGGTGGATGCATAGCGTTTGGGGGCCATTGAGGTTAGGGATGATGAGAATCAAAGGTGTTTGGAGGATTGAGAGAGGTGGAGAAGAGTTTAGAACAAATTAGAGTCGATTTGGTTAGAAAATGGGTCAGCCCTACATATAACAAAGGGGACCACTTAGAGTCAGCTTTCAAAAAGTGAGGTATCGGCTTTAAGTCGGTAACACAGTCAGCGCTCGAAATAGAATCGGCTCTAACAATAGCTAGAGTTGGCTCTAATGAGCAGACATAGACTTCGGATAATTAAAGTTGACTCCAACTCCAATAGAGTCGGCTCCAAGACAATTTCAATGAAAGATAAAGAGTTTCAAAGAATCTGAAACTTATTAAATTAGGAATCAAACTCTAGATAAATTTTCTTAAAGTGTGGGGGGTCAAGAAATTCAAATGTCTAGATGATTTTCCTTAGAATCATAAGAAGATTTTCAAGAAAATACTTGAACTCTAAATAATAATTCTCAAGAGTTTCAAAACTACTCTAATGGATCACAAACTCCTAATTCTCCTTTAATATAATAAAATCTCTTTTCACTTAAGGGTTTTATAAATATATCAGCTAATTGTTTATTAGTACACACATAATCAAGACAAACATCATTGTTAGCAACATGTTCTCTAATGAAATGGTGTCTTAGCTCTATGTGTTTGGTTTTTGAATGTTGAATAGGGTTCTTGGTCAAATTTATTGCACTAGTATTGTCACACCTAATTGGAATCTTGTCAAGTGTGATACCATAATTCCCAAGTTGTCACTTAATCCAAAAATTTGAGCATGGCAACTTTCAGCTAACATATTTAGCTTCAGCAGTTGATAATGCAACTGAATTTTACTTTTTGCTAAACCAAGAGATTAAGTTACTGCCTAAGAATTGGCATGCACCACTTGTGCTTTTTCTTTCTAGTTTACAATCAGCAAAATCAGAATCAAAATATGCAATTAGATTAAATGTTGAGTCACTATAGTACCAAAATCCTTACATTTTTAGTTCCACTTAAGTATCTAAAAATTCTTTTTACAACAATTAAGTGAGATTCTCTAGGATCAAATTGATATCTAGCACATAAACATATAGCAAATATAATATTAGATCTACTAGCCGTTAAATAAAGTAAAGAATCAATCATACCTTTATAAAGCTTTTGATCGCTTTTTTACCATCCTCATCTTTATCGAGTTTGCATGAAGGACTCATTGGTGTGCCAAGTGGTTTGACAATTTTCATACCTAACTTCTTAAGAATTCTCTTCGTATATTTGTTTGGTTAATAAAAATTTCTCTTTCTTGCTTGATTTGAAGTCCAAGGAAGAAATTTAGTTCTCCCATCATGCTCATTTCAAATTCTCCCTGCATTAGCTTTGCAAAATCTTGACAAAGAAGATTGTTAGTAGCACCAAATACTATATCATCAATATAAATTTGCACTACTAATAAATCTTTTTCTTTTCTTTTCAAAAATAGGATTTTATCAATATTTTCTCTAGAAAAATTATTTTTAATCAAAAATTTACTCAGCCTATCATACCAAGCTCTAGGTGCTTGCTTTAAACCATAAAGTGCTTTGTGTAGTTTAAAAACATGATTTGAAAATTCATAATCTTCAAAACCAGATGGTTGCTTAATATAAACTTTCTCATTTATAAAAATCATTTAAGAATGCACTTTTTACATTCATCTGAAATAAATTAATATTTATGCAATCTGCAAATGCAAGAAACAATCTAATGGCTTCTAATCTAGCAATAGGTGCAAAGGTTTTATCAAATCAATACCTTCTTCCTGACTATATCCCTTTGCAACTAATCTAGCTTTATTTCTAATAATAATACCATCTTCATCTAACTTATTTCTAAACACCCATTTGGATCCTATAACTGGATAATCTTTGGGTCTACAACTAGGGTCCATACCTTATTTTTAGTAAATTGATTCAGTTCTTCTTGCATGGCTAACATCCAATAACTATCTTTCAGCTTCGTCAATTGTCTTGGGCTCTATATGAGATACAAATTAATGCAAGATGATTATTGATGTTTCTCATGGATGATCTAGTTCTTACACCTTGAGATATATCACCTATGATTAGGTCCTTTGGATGACCATAAGCATATCTCCAATCTCTATATAGATTTGAATCATTACGAGTAGTATCATACCATCATCCTTAGGTGAGTCATCATCCTTAGCTCAGGTTCATGATCTGAAGATACATCAACATTCAACTTTTCAAAATCTCTTCTAAGTATATTAGTATCTTCCTCATCATCTTTTTTTTTCAAACTTGATACTAAAGACTCATCAAAACTACATCAATTGACTCTTCTACAATCAAATACTTCTTATTGAATACTCTATATGCCTTGCTAGATGTGGAATAACCTAGGAATATACATTCATCTGACTTAGCATCAAACTTTTCAAGATTTTTCTTTCCATTATTATGAATGAAACATTTACAATCAAATGCATGAAAATAACTAATGTTGAATTTCCTATCATGTCATAGCTCATAAGGAGTTTTCTTAGGGAGTGTTTGAAATAGGGGATAAGGGGGGATATCCCTCCCAAAAGCTATTACTAAAAGGGATATGTCTGAAAAAGTTTAACCAGAGGAACATGGGTTATCCCCTGAACTTATTCCCTAGGAAACCCAGAATAACTAAAGTTATCCCTTGATGGCAGACTTGTAATTTTAAAAAGATGCTTATTCCCTCAGCTATCCCCTAGATAAATGCTATCCCGTACATTTATCTAGGGATAGCTTTTGGAGAATCAAACACTACTTAAGGATTGATCTAATTAAGGCTCTATTTAGGATGTATCATGCTGTATTTATGGCTTTCGTCCAAAAATATTTTGGGAGTTGACTTTCACATAGTATGGTACGGGCCATGTCTTCTAGAGTCCTGTTTTTTCTTTCTACAATCTCATTCTATTGAGGTATCCTAGGTACTAAAAAATTATGATGGATGTCATTTTCAATGAAGAAATCTTTAAATGAGTAATTTTAAATTCAGTCCTATGATCACTTCTAAGAGACACTATAGTAGTGTTTTTCTTATTTGTGACTTTCTTGAATAATTTTAGAAATATCAAGAAAGTCTTATTTTATGAGCTAAAAATAATACCCAAGTGAATCTAGAGTAATCATCTACTATCACAAGACCATATTTCTTTCCTTCTAGACTAGTGGTTCTAGTAGGTCCAAAAAGAGCCATGTGTAGTAGCTCGAGTGGCTTAGAAGTGGAAACAACATTTTTAGATTTGAAATAATTCCTAGTTTGTTTTTTAAATTGACATGCATCACAAACTCTATTATTTTCAAAATCTAATTTTGGAAGATCTTTAACCAAATTCATTCTAAGCAATTTTGAAATTAAGTGTGTGCTTGCATGACCTAATCTATGTGTCATAGCCATCCAATCTTATTTACCTTAGCATTATCAGCAATTAGGCAATTGTTACTTATACACAAATTGTTCAAGTCAATTAAGTATACATTGTCATTTCTATTTTCAACAAAGATAATGCTACTGTCAATGGGATTCGATACAGTGCAGATAGATCTTCAAAGGAAACTTTGAAATCTTTATCGCATAGTTTACTACAAGAAAATACTGAAATAGCGATGCAAATTTAACAATGCAATGATGCGTCACTAAATTACGACCACATTGTGACGCCTCCGCGACAACAAAACACTACGACGCAATTAGCGACGCATTAGCGACGCATTAGCGACTCAATAAATCAAAAAATTAAAAAAATAATTTTTTTATTTAACGATGCAAGTAATGCATCAGAATATTTTTAAATTTAGTTTTTATAAAATATAAATATGAAAAAAAATATTGCGACACAACTCAGTGCATCGCAATGATTTTAAAAAAATTAATTATGTTAAATAGCGATGCATTAGAGATGCAATAAACCAGAAAATTAGAAAAATTATTTTTAATTTAGCGACGTACTAATTGCATCGCAATTATTTTAAATAAAATTAATTTTTATAAAATATAATTATAAAATAAAAAAATTACGATGCAACCCAGTGCGTTGCAATGTTTTTAAAAAAATTAATTATGTTAAATAGCGACGCAATAGCGATGCAATAAAATAGTAAATTAATAAAAATAATTTTTATTTAGCGACGCAAGTATTGCGTCGCAATGTTTTTTTTAAAAATAAATTTATAAAAATATTAAAAAGAATTATGAATAAAAATCGTCGCAATATTTTTAAAAATATTGTTTAAGAAATCTGAATATTCTTTTTAAAATATATATGTGTGTGTGTTAAACTTTAATCATATGAGAACTGGAGCGAGATAAGATACAAGAAGAACGAAAGTTAAATGACTAGCATCTAAAGAAAGACTTGGATCCAAACAGATAAACAAGGGCCAAAAAGAACAAAGAAACGATTCAAAACGGGGGGTAAAAAAAGCCCTAGAAAGGTAGACAACAAACCTTTAGAAACCGCGTCTAAGACAAACTCCAAAACCCTAGTATCCTTAGCTCTGATCGATCACTCAGGAGCGGCAACACGAACAAGACGAAACACGCCGACAACAGGAAAGATCTCTCTCTGGAAACCCTAGGAAAAGCTTGTCGTCGCCCCCTTACGTGGATCAGATGGAGGTAGAGGGATCGGTTTCTCGAGAAACCCTAGTATTAGGCTTTTGGGGAATGAGGAAAAGAAGCCCTCCTACACAGCGAGATCTCGGTGTCTTTCCCCTCGCTCTCTTTGCGACTCACGCTCCCCCCCATCCTTTTAAAGTTTCCCAAATGGGACTACGAGTAGCCAAGCACCATCAAGAAGCGAAGCAGAAGGGCCACGGCACTATGCCCGTGAAACTGTCTTGGTCTACTGGCTTCGATCAATCGCAACCATCGGATCATCGCCGATCGGATCGATTGCAACGGTCTGAGATCGATCGTCGCCGATCGGGATCGATCATGGCTTTGATCGATCGCAACCATCAGGTCGACGCCGATCGGATCGATCGTGACGGTCCAAGATTGGTCGTTGTCGACCGGGATCGATCATGGCTTCGATCGATCTCAACCATCGGGTCATCGCCGATCGGATCGATCGCGATGGTCCGAGATCGGTCGTCGCCGACCGGATCGATCATGGCTTCGATCAATCGCAACCATCAGATCGTCGCCGATCACATCGATCGCAATGGCCGAGATCGATCGTCGCCGATCGAGATGATCATGGCTTCAATCGATCGCAACCGTCAGATTTTCGCCGATCGAATCGATCACAACGGTCCGAGATCGATCATCACCGACCGGGATCGATCATAGCTTCGATCGATCGCAACCATCGGATCATCGCCGATCGGATCGATTGCAATAGTCCGAGATCGGTCATCGCCGACCGGGATCGATCTGGCTTCGATCGATCGCCACCGTCAAATCGTCGCCGATCGGATCATTCGTGACGGTCCGAGATCGGTCATCGCCGACCGGGATCGATCATGGCTTCGATCGATCGCAACCGTCGGATCATCGCCGATCGAATCGATCGTGATAGTCCGAGATCGATCGCCGCCGATCGGGATCGATCATGGCTTTGATCGATCGCAATCGTCGGATCATCACCGATCGGATCGATCGCGACGGTTCGAGATCGGTCGTCGCTGACCGGGATCGATCATGGCTTCGATCGATCGCAACCATCGGATCATCGCCGATCGGATCGATCGCGACGGTCTGAGATCGGTCACCGCCGACCGGGATCGATCATGGCTTCGATCGATCGCAACCATCGGATCGTCGCCAATCGGATTGATCACGACGGTCCGAGATCGGTCATCGCCGATCGGGATTGATCATAGCTTCGATCGATCGCAACCATCGGATCGTCGCCGATCAAATCGATTGCCACGGTCCGAGATCGGTCGTCGCCGATCGGGATCGATCATGGCTTCGATCGATCGTAACCGTTGGATCATCGTTGATCGGATCGATCACGACGGTCCGAGATCGTCATCGCCGACCGAGATCGATCATGGCTTCGATCGATCGCAACCGTCGGATCATCGCTGATCGGATGGATCGCGATGGTCCGAGATCGGTCGCCGCCGACCGAGATCGATCATGGCTTCGATCGATCACAACCATCGGATCATCGACGATCGGATCGATCGCGACGGTCCGAGATCGGTCGTCGCCGATCGGGATCGATCATGGCTTCGATCGATCGCAACCATCGGATCATCGCCGATCGGATCGATCGCGACGGTCCGAGATCGGTCACCGCCAACTGGGATCAATCATGGCTTCGATCGATCGTAACCGTCAGATCGTCGCCGATCGGATCGATCGCAACGGTCCGAGATCAGTCATCGCCGATCGGGATTGATAATGGCTTCGATCGATCGCAACCATCGGATCATCGCCGATAGGATCGATCGCAATGGTCCGAGATCGGTCGCCGCCGACCGGGATCGATCATGGCTTCAATCGATTGCAACCGTCAGATCGTCGCTGATCGGATCGATCGCGACGGTCCGAGATCGATCGTCGCCGACCGGGATCGATCATGGCTTCGATCGATCGCAACCATCGGATCGTCGCCGATCAGATCGATCGCAACGGTCCAAGATTAGTCGTCGCCGACTGAGATCGATCATGGCTTCGATCAATTGTAACCATCGGATTTTCGTCGATCGGATCGATCGCAACGGTCCGAGATCGATCGTCGTCGATCGGGATCGATCAGAAAAAATAATTTTTATCAAATATAGTTATCAAATAAAAATATTGCGACGCAAATCAATGCGTCGTAAATTTTAAAATAAATTAAATTATGTTAAATAGCGATGCATTAGCAATGCAATAAATTATAAAATTAAAAAAAAAATAATTTGTAATTTTGCGACACATTTATTGCATCGCAATATTTTTTTAAAAAATAAATATTATAAAAAAATTAAAAATAAAATATTGCGACGCAACCATATGGGTCGCAATTATTTTTAGAAAAAATATTTTTATCAAATATAATTATCAAATAAAAATATTGTGACGTAACTCGTTGCGTCGCAACTTTTTACAAAGTAAATTACGTTAAATAGCGACTCCTTAGCGGTGCAATAAACTAAAAAGTTAAAAAAAATAATTTTTAATTTCGCGACGCATCTGTTGCATCGCAATATTTTATAAAAAAATAAATATTATAAAAAAAATTAAAAATAAAACATTGCAATGCAACCATATGCGTCGCAATTATTTTCAGGAAAAATAATTTTATCAAATATAATTATCAAATAAAAATATTGCGATCCAAATTAGTGCGTCGCAAAGTTTTAAAAAATTAAATTCCGTTAAATAGCGACACATTAGCGACACAATAAACCAAAAAATTAAAAAAAAAAATTTGTAATTTTGCGATGCATTTATTGCGTCGCAATATTTTTTTAAAAAATAAATGTTATAAAAATAAAAATAAAAATAAAACATTGTGACGCAACCTGATGCGTCGCAATTATTTTCAGGAAATTTTTTTTTATAAAATATAATTATAAAATAAAAATATTGCGACGCATTAGCGACGCATTTCCCGGAAAATAAAAAAAAATTTCGTCGGTCATTGCCGCCAAATTAGCGACTCATTAGTGACGCAAATAATTACGTCACTAAATTTCCCAAAAAATAATAAAAAAAGCCAAATTAGCGATGGGTTAGCGATGCATAATTGCGTCACTAATCCAAAATAAATTATAAAAAAATAGCAAGGGATTAGCGATGCAAAATGCATCGCTAAGCCCTATATATAACCTCAGTCGCACCCGGCCCCCCGGTCTCTTCTTCTTTTTCTTCTGACCCTACTCCTCCACCGTCGTCCCCTCCTTCGGCTCCCCCCGTCCTCTCCCCGGCGCTAGGAACACCGGCGGCAGCCCCCCCACCCCCGGCGACGTTCCCTCTCTACCGAGGTAAGCCCCCTCTTCCCCACTCCCCTCTCCTGCCCTCCCGTTTTCCTTAGGCCACGGCCACGGTGGCGCTGTGGCCGTCATCTCCGGCCACGGCCGCGGCCGTGGCCGGCGGTGGCCTGGCCACGGTGGCCAGGCCACCATAAAAAAAAATTGATTGGGGTGGGGATTTTTCCCCCACCCCTGAGGTACCGGCCACGCGCCGGCCGTGGCCGGCGATGGCCTGGCCACGGTGGCCAGGCCACCATAAAAAAAATTGGTTGGGGTGGGGTTTTTCCCCCACCCCTGAGGCGCCGGCCACGGCCGCTGCCGTGGCCGCGGTGGCCTGGCCACGGTGGCCAAACCACCGTTTTAAAAAAAAATTAAGTTAAAAAATGAGTTTAAATATTTAATATTATATTATATTTACTATTAACTATATAACATAATATTAATATTAATATTATATTTAATATTTTAAACACTATTATATTTATAATATATAAATATTAGTTTTTAAATGATTAATATTTATTAACTTGAATACTAATTATTATAATATATTTATATTAATATATTTTATTTAATATGTATTATATTATACATAATACATATTCAATATTTATAATATTGAAATATATATTTTTAAAAGAGTTAAAAAGAACCTTAATTTTTATCGGAACATTTATAATCTAGCAAAAAAGAAAGGGACCATGTAGAACAAAAAAGATTTATAATAAAATTTAAATAAAATTTAAAAACATGATAACTAAAATTGGAGCTCTAAAAATATTTATAATTTAATATCTATTCAATGATTTAGAAATAGTAACATCATATTCAATGATTTAGATTATTAATATCATTTTTTATATATAAATGTTTAGAAATAATAACATCATATTCAATGATTTAGATTATTAATGATCATCATTATTAATTTTAAAAAAATTATTATCGAACAACTCGATTTCTTAAATTAAAAGCAAGCCTAACACTAGAATTGTTACTCATGATACAATTAGGGTTTCATTTAGGCTAGATCACGTGATTTAATTCTGGTTCTACTCTAATATGATATTAATCATAATTTTTATATTATAATCACAGTCAAATTTTATGCATTAGGTTAGGCCTATATTAGATTGGCAGCTGGTAGCCTAATAATGACTATTATTAGGAGTTGTGCTTTTATTTTCATGACTGTTTCTCACATGTGGCTTTAGAGAATTGGCATGATACATCATGTTGGTTCAATAAGCTGCCAAGCCTATTTTATTTCTTTATAGCTATTTATGCAATAATATTTGTGCATTTGTAGTTATTTACAATTGTTATATCTTGATTATTTACATTCTGCTTCAAATTGAATGATGCATTAAATTATGTAATGCTAGAATGAAAGTCTTGTTATAGTTTTATTAATTTTCAGCAACAAATAGTAATTTCAATGATTTATATTTTAGTCTTCATAAACATTTATATTGGACATAATAATCTTAAGAAGTCAGTGACTATATATATAGAACATTATTCCTATATGTTATAATGATAAGAATTTATGAATAACAAGCATAAGTTCGATTGTCTTCGGATTTCCATATTATTAATCATAGCACTATACCTTTAGACCCGTTTGAGAATTTGTAAGACTTAGTCTTGCAAAATTCTCAAATTATTCTGGTGGACAGTTTGAGAATATTTTTTGCGATATGTTAGTCTGCTATAAATCATCGTTGGTTGA
The DNA here is from genome assembly GCA_900491605.1 of Calamus simplicifolius. Classification (NCBI taxonomy): domain Eukaryota; kingdom Viridiplantae; phylum Streptophyta; class Magnoliopsida; order Arecales; family Arecaceae; genus Calamus; species Calamus simplicifolius. Next base: position 131,207 of record UESW01001509.1, read on the forward strand.
GATTGCGGTTTATATTTGCTCATGCGTTCTCCTAGTGTGGCATATATGCCACACATTTAGGAGAACTATGGGGAAATGCTGTGAAATTTTAACATAAACCATCGATGATAATTAATAGTAGAATAACATATCACAAAAATATTCTTGAATGGGATAGGGCCTCACCTTTTAGACATAGAGTGAAGGTGGAATTAATTTAGGACACTTGATTGCTTGTGAAGTCCGATGATTGAACGGATCGCATTGTGGCCCGGCTCGAACCCAATCCCTAGCATTAGCCTGGCATGAACCTGTGCCTCGGTCCTTGCTAGCACATCAATTTTTATAACCGTGGCCCGGCCTTGCAGGGTAGGGACCTTAGTTGTGTAAAAGAAATTGGTTTACTTATAAATGATTTAAGTAGTTGTTATTTACCTTAGTTGAGTAAAAGAAATAATTTAGTATATATGTATAAATCTAATATAGTTTTATATTGTGGTTTCCTTTAATCACTATAAGAAAAAAAAATAGCGACGCCCAAATGCATCGCTAAACATGCTATTGCGACGCATTAGCGACGCAATGACGGCGTCGCTGAGATCATCGTCGCAATCTCAATTTGTCGCAATTGAGTCGCTTAACAGCGATGCACAAATGCGTCGCAAATATTGCGACGCAACTAAATGGCACAATATTGCGATGCATCTTAAATGCGTCGCTAAATTTAATAATAATATTTAATATTATTATTAAATATTACGATGCATTCAATTACGTCGCATATTGCGATGCATTTATTTGCATCGCAATAATTAATAATAATATTTAGATATAATAGCGACGAAATTTGAGTCGCTAATGCATTGCTAATTAATTTTTTTTTAAATATTACGACGCTAGGTCATTATGTCACAATATTTAATAATAATATTTTAGATATATTAGCGACGCAATTGAGTCGCTAATGCGTCGCTAATTAAATTTTTTTAAAATATTACGATACCAGGTCATTGCGTCGTAATATTTAATAATATTTTAAAAATATTAACGATACAATTTTAATCGCTAATGCATCGCTAATTAATTTTTTTTAAAAAATAAAAAATTAAAAATTAAAACGGTTAATACAATTTCATTGCATTTAAATATTGATCGAAACATTCATAACTCATATTGATCCAAACATTCATCATTCAATTTCCAAAATAATTAATATATTAAAATTTGAAGTTTTCATGTACAAATATAAAAAAGAAAAAAATACATCAAGAATCGGCATAATCACGTGGAGGCTGGAAACCCTGCGAATGCGGCTAACCATATCCTGCAATGACACATCTACTCTCGCACGTCTGCAAGCTCCTGCTGAAGGCCTCCCGTACGCTGCTCGAACTCGTGCAAACTCCTGTCGAACCTCTTGCCGAACGTCCTGACGAACCTCCTCCGTGATAGATCTC